>JAPXFQ010000216.1:2780000-3118172 GCA_028564705.1 Apricaphanius iberus | reverse complement strand
TGATTCATATTTTTTGGGGCTACTTTATATAACAGTCTCGTATTGAATATGTTTATATAATCTTTAGTTAGTATTCAGAAAGTAAAAGTCTGTTTTAATTAGCTTGCATGATGGTAAAGAGATTTTCTGTCAAGTATTGTTTATGGGGGTAAGCTTTTAAGTCGTAAAACTCTAGGCTAAAGTTTATTGCATGTTGTAAAAGTAGGATGCGGAGATAAGAAACAGAGTAGGGAGTAGACAGTCATAAACAGACCGGACGGTTACAGCGATAACTCAGGAAACCTTGAGAATAAACGTTTGGTGTAATAAAAATCTAGGGGGAGGAGAATAGACATGTGAATACGTTCTTTGTTCTTCTTTAATAAAAATGGTACACCCCTGTATACGACGGTTCAGTTCAGTTCAACTCAGTTCTAACTGTTCCCCATCTGCAGATGTGTACGAGTGTGAAACAGAAATTCTGTGTCTGTGCATTATTTTCTCTCTCTGTCTCTCAGCTCTGACTTTATTTTGGAAAACTTCCCGCCGGGGTTTAAATGTTGGCGGCCCTACACTCTCCGGAAGCGAGTGGCCGGTCGCATGGTAACTAGGAGCCAACAATACCTAAGAATGTGTCTTTGGCCCCCTTTTTTCTGAAAAAGAATACCATTAACCACTCCATCGGTTTCTGATGTATCTAGAAAAAAGGTACAGCTGTAGTCAGGTGTAGCTAAGTCTGCTGCCTGAGCTAGTAGTTGTTTGAGCTGAATGAAAGCCTCTTCTGCTGCGGAATTCCATTGTAACTGTGCCTGTAAATTCTTCATGCCATTTTCATTTACCAATGCTCTCAATGGTGTAGTGAGGTTAGTATAACCTGGAATGTAATGTCTGGAGAAGTTAGTAAGTCCCAGAAATGACAGCATTGACTTTACAATAAGAGGTTTTGGATGTGTCAATATGGAGTTTTTTTGGGCCTCTGTTAAACCAGAACCTGTGCCGTCACTTTTCTCCCCAAAAACTGGACTTCTTGTCTGACTAGTTGCAATTTGTCACGTGAGACTTTATAACCCTCTTTTCCTAAATGAGAGAGTAATGCCAATGTGGCTTCAATGCATATTTCCGCAGTGGGCGTGGCTAAAATTAAATCATCCACATATTGAATCAGAACACAACCTGGTGGGAGGAGTAAGGTGCTTAAGGATTGTTTAAGAACCTGATTGAAAATGCCAGGGGATAGAGAAAAGCCCTGGGGAAGTCTGCTAAATCTCAGTTTTCCACCTCTGAAAGTGAAAGAGAACACATCCCTCACTGATGGGTGAAGCGGTAAACAGAAAAAAGCATTAGCCAAATCAATACAGGTGAACCATTTCAAATCAGGTGTCAGGGATGTCAGAGCCGTGTAGGGATTAGGGGTTGCAATGGGTGCTGTTTTAAGTACCTCGTTAATTGCTCTTAAGTCATGTGCCATCCTATATTTGCCAGTACCTTGTTTTTCTACAGGCAAGATTGGTGTGTTGTAAGGCGAGTAAGAAGGTTCCAAAACTCCAGCCTTTAATAAACCTGCAATAGTGTCCGCTATTCCCTCCTCAGCTTCAGGTTTATGAGGGTACTGCGTACGCCAAATTGGATCAGAATGTTTTAATTCAAAAGTGATGGGTGTGGTGTGAACCAATCCTACATCTGTGGGACCGTCTGACCAGAGGTAATCGGGGAGAATTTGTAACGTCTCTATGGCCTTAGGATGGTCTGTTTTTTCTCTACCATGAGTTCTAGACAACTGGAGGTGTTCTAACAGAGTCTGATCTGTTACTTGCGTGTCTATTTTATACATCTGAGTAGAAGGAGAAAAGGAGACTGTAGGTATCTGGGTTGGAATCCAATCTGTAATTGTGACCCACCTCTTTACCATTCCCCCCAGATCCTTGGCTTGATGTTTAGGGTGTAGTAAAAGTGACACATGTGGGAGAGCTTCAGTCTCCATCATGTACAATTTCAGTTGATCAGATGTAAGATTAGCAAACAGTGCTACTCCCTCTTTCCCCACAAAGCATGGACCGGAAGTCACAGACCACGTGTGGCCCTCAAGCTGTGTCTCAAATTGTTCCTGATACATAGTAGGATTGCCCCTTTCATACAGGAGAGTAACATGTAAAGGGCCAAGCGGCGGGACAAAGGGTTGTAGTTCCGGCAGCCAAGGCCTCCAGCATGCCAAGAATGTGGCTGCAGAGTGTTCATGTTCAGGAGGTGTGGTAAGCCTGCCCCAGAATATGTCAGCCATTTGTGAGGCGTCATCTCTGAGCAGATATTGTCCATTCAGAGAACCACAACAGTGTTTCTGTCCATTGGGAAAAGTCACTTCAAGTCCATCAGCTGTGCATAGTATGGTAGCTCCCAGCTTAATAAGTAAATCCCTGCCAAAAGGATTCACTGGAGTGGTGGGTGCTATCACAAAAGGATGGTTCACTCTTTGGTTTCCCACTGACACAGACATAGGTTGAGTTACCGGGAGAATCATAGGAGCCCCAGAAATTCCCATTACTGACACTTTTTCTCCAGACAAGACTGTTTGTGGTAATGATTTGTCCATGGTGCTGAAAGTAGCCCCAGTATCCACCAAAAAAGCTAAGGAATGTCCAGAAATGTTCAATGTGAGCAAGGGATCTCCCTTAGTCCCGCCCACTGGGAAAATCTGTGGGCATTGTGAATAGTGCTGGCCTCCTCTTCCCCTGCCATACGGAGGAGGAGCCATGTGCTGATTTGGAGCTGTGTGGTGAGAAGGCTGGTATTGTGGTTGGTTCCCGGTTGGTGGGTAAGGACACTCTCTCACCCAATGATCAATGGAACCACACCGATGACAACCGTTAGTGCTTGGCTGCTTTCCCCCAGCACCTCTGAACCCACGGGCCCTTCCCCTCCCACGTGCTCTCCAGGGGCGTTGCCACTGCTTCCCATAGGGGGCAACGGGTGACTGCTTAGGGGGGGCTCCAGCATACATTATGGGAAATGAAGGGGGAGGAGCCTCTAGGGCTGCAGCTGGGGCAATTTCTGCCACCATTTGCTTCCCTTTCTTTGAACCAGCTTTCTGTTCAGCTATTTTAGATTGGGCTTCTTTTAACTGTAGTTTTAACAAAGCAGTCTCCTCAGATCCTTTCTTATACCGATCTGCCTCTTTCTGAAGATGATGAATTAAATGCAAGTCCCATCTACCCTGGTCAGCACTTAGTAGATCCGGATTTTCTTTTAATTTCTGTTGTACAGTCTCCGGCACCCCTGCTAACACAGCTTCCCTGAACCAAGTTCTGTTTGTTCCCTGCTGATCAGGATATTCCCCTGTTTGTCCCACCCAGGTGTCCTTGCTTTGTGATAAATAATCAATGGGTGACACCTCAGGTTTCCACATGAATTTTGGCACTTTTGAGGCATGGGTTCCTGGATATTTCTGTCTCAACCAGGTGGCTATTCCATTAATTAGTCCTGCTAAAGGTGTAGAATCTGGGAGGTTAGCTAAATTGTTTTCTTCCTGCATATTTCTAAAATCTGTAGCTGTCATTACTAACCCCATTACTCCCCTTAAATCTCATAGGGCCAATGTTTGATTAGCTGTAAGCTGGTACAGCTTGTTTAACCACAAATTAGCTCCTTCTGATAAAGATGGCAAAGATTGTATCAATCCTCTAAGGTCTGCTAATTTTAGAGGTTTGT
This sequence comes from Apricaphanius iberus, assembly GCA_028564705.1. NCBI lineage: Eukaryota > Metazoa > Chordata > Actinopteri > Cyprinodontiformes > Aphaniidae > Apricaphanius > Apricaphanius iberus. Next base: position 3,114,491 of record JAPXFQ010000216.1, on the reverse strand, counting down.
ACAGTTCTCCTCCCCCTGGTGCTTGTACTAAAGGCATTATGTTTTGTGACTGACCTCCCTCCGGCTCTTCCTCCTGATGTTTTTTCTGCTGTTTGAGTTGTGATCTAGTCGTTACTCCTGTCTGTCCCAGGGGTGGTGTGCCCTTTAAGCCCTCCTCTGGCTCTATTGGCCCCCGTCTGTTCTCATCCTCTTGTTTTTTTTCTAACTCCTCTCTTACTCTCTTCCTCACTTCTTTTTCTACATAATCCTCCTCATCACTTGTGTGTCCTAGTGTACCCTTAACAGCAATTACAATTTCATGTGTGGGTTCATGGTCCTCATTTTTAATCTCTATGGCTCCTGATTGACTGCCGGACGCCTGAGGGGGTGTCCTGTCAGATGCTTGAGGTGGTGTATTAACCTGAGGGGGTTTTGGACCAGTGTTTGAGTGACCTACTTTCTTCTTGCTCATTACTTGCCACAACTGTGTGGCTCCGTCCCGAGAGCTGGGTTGGACGGGGTATTGAGAATATGGGGGAGCTACCGGAGGAGCAGAGGGTGTGCATTGGGGGTGTGGTTGTGATCTGTGTTCTGGGCCATATTCCTCATAGATACCTCTTTCTGTAGCATCTGTCCTAGTGAGTTCCCAATGAATTTCAGTCCCATCTGCAGTTCTAACTACAGGATACATATTGTTTGTCCGGGATATCGGGGGATAAATCCCTGTATAAGGGGGAGGGCTCGAGCTGTCTTCCTCGTCACAGTCTGGTTCCTGACATAGATGTTCTGTCCCTTGCCCTAATATACCTAACTGGTTCCATTTTGCCTGTCTTTTCTTCCATTTTGCCTTTCCTCCAGTAACCACGTTGGCCTTTTCTGCTTTATCTCCACATTTCCCTGCTTCTTTGAAACACAACTGGGACAAACATCTCCTCTCCTGTGCGTCTAGTCCCTCATCTTTCCACATACTTCTGACCCTCCTTTCTACTTTATCTCTATCTGCTTTGCTGAGACTACTCTCTATCATTGGTAGTACTTTATCCAAATACAGTGTTAATTGTCTTCCTAAGGTGCACCAGCGGTTCCCTGGCAGGGGAATGCGGGGTTTATAGTCCATGCTCTCAGCAACTATGTCAATCTGCTCTCTTCCTTAAAGTATGTAGGATTGAGTCAGGTGAAAATGATATTACCCCAGATTGTCCCTGAATGTCAATCTTCTACTCCCCAGACTAGTTCTGTGGGAGCGGACATCCACTAGGTGTTTAAGATTCACCGGACAACCCGAGTTTTAGATTCAACCCAACTACTATCCTCTAAATGAGAGTTTATTTGAATTCAGATGTGCAAAATAGTTTCCTGGAAACTATTTATCTGTATCTTTACTCTCCAAACACGCACCCATACACACCACAACTATGTTTATATTACCATGCCAATTTATTTCCTTTTAAGTCTTAGTCATCCATACACACTGACCTTATCTCTTTAGGAACGCAGAAATTTTTCTATGCACACTTTGTGATGTTCGGTCACGGGCTGTGCAGTCACCCAGGCTGGTCTAGGAATCCTTTTTTCCCACTAGACTTGTCGCTGGGGAAACGTCTCTCCCCAGCGAGAGCAGCCCAGACTCAGAACTTGTCTCGCACGTTTCCTTTAAAGAGACAGAGTTAACATTAAAATGGAGAATTTTCAGACCAACATTTACCTATTAATTTGTTGTAGCGCTTGCCAGATTACTGAGAAAATGACCCGGGTCCTTTTGTCAATGGTCAGTCCTCAGTTCCCCATCATTCTGTTAAACTCAGATCAGTAATTCACTTCAGTGTTTCCTCAAAATATTTCATCAACAATCAACTTACTTTTCTACTTTGCTCCTGGAAAATCACTGCCCTCCACCAAGTTGCCAGATTGTAAATTCTATATTAAAGTGTTCCTCTATTGTGGATTAACTCAAAAACTGTCAATTAGCTCTATTCACGGTTGAGGATCCAGCTCTCCTCCGCAGGGTCGACAGAGTGATTTCCTGTTCCAGAAAACAAAGCAGAAAATACAACAACACAGATCTGTTTGTCATGAGACTGACCTGCAGGACGGCTCACCAAGTGTGCGCGCTGACTCACAGACCTCATCTCTTTTTATTGAACACAAAGACAAAAAGAATCACATGACATGGTCACTCCCAGTACATAAACATTCATTGTGTGCCCCTTATCATCTACTTCCCTAAGTCTGTTTTTCCCCCAAAATGATTTACAGACACCCGCTTTTATGGGGGTCTTAACCTAAACTATTTTTCTTCCTGTTTCTACATAACTGGGCAATTTCCTAAACACAACTTGTTATTTATGACTGTTGTAAAAGCCTGGTAGTCATTTAAGATTGTTTTTACTTCAGAGGCGTCCCGTGACGGCCCTAAGGGCCATATTGCTCAGGCACCGGTAGCCTTAACAGAACTGTTTAGTATAAGTAGTGTTTTATTTTAGTTGTGTTTTTAGAATAAATTCGTTTAATTGATTCAAATCTCTGGTTTCTTTTATTCTGAGTGTGTGTGTGAATTAGTGCAAGAATTAATTTCCTTCAGATAGGATCTTTCTGGTGTAATCCCTAGTCATTAATCATTATAAGTGAGATTATTGATTAATAATCCTCTTATTAATAAATATATGTTTTTTCCATTTTTTTTGGGATAAAAAAAATGGATGGTGCCCTGTTAATAATCTGAAGGGAGAATTAAATGAATAATTTACAATTATTGGTTAATATTCTCAGCATCACCAGATAGATCACAACAATTATCAATTAATTATTTACTTTTAATTGATAAATCCCCAACAGGGGCGTTGTTCAACTCTGCAGCAGGGACGAGAGGTAACCTGAGCTGGACTCAGCCGGCGCGCGCCAGCCCTCATGTTCATTGTGCCACGGGGTTTTGTAAGGCTCTCTGACTCGCGTGCGTGTTAGACTCCTTGGTCCGTGTTTCAAGACGGGTCGGGTAGCCGACATCGCCGCAGACCCCTTGCGCCTTTGATGTGGGCCGATCCCCGCCCTGGCGGCGAGGTTGGGGCGCACTGAGGACAGTCCGCCCCGGTCGACAGCCGCGCCGGGGGCGAGGGGGCCCCGTCCCTCCGCCGACCCCCGCGAGAGGGGAGGGGGAGAGAGGGCGCAGTGAGCACTCTGTTCCACGGCCCCGGAAAGCGGCGACACAAAACCGTCTACAAACAGATAATGCTGCTTATTAACAAAGGACAATACAGAAACTTACAATCAAAACGGAACGTAAAAGGGATGAGAAAAAAATAAAAACAGAGAGAGAGAGATTTAGCGGAATGCACAAATAGCTTTGGTGGCCAGCCAAAACTAACGAGGGGACTTGATTGTAGAAAGGGGGAAATCCAAAAACGTCTTAGGAAAAGAGGTCTCTCCTTGAAGTTGCAGGAACTTTCAAACACCAAAGCGAGCTTGGAATAGAGATTATCTCCTTTTAGTCCGGGAGTCGAACCAGAGAGGACACGAAGTTCCACGATTCAGAGATTTAAACAAGGCGCCCGTGCTGTTCCTTCCTACTTTGTGTGGATGGTCCACTCACACTGCACGGAACTGCAGCGGGTTTGACGGATTGGCGCTCCTGCCAACCAGTGTGACAGGTCCTCCAGTGCTCAGCGGCTTGGAGGGGAGAGAGGGAGGCGGACAGCTCTCTCATTGGTCACTGGAATGCTGCCGTCGTATTTCTAGGGCCTTTTGACATCGTAGACATTGCTCAGACCCCAACAGTCCTAACAGTAAGGCTATTGAATCCCAGATTAATTACTCGAGAAAATTTTTTTTTTTCTTTGGACAGTAAATCTACAACATTCTAATAAAACATGTAACACAGTCTCTTCTTTTCCACTGCTCTCACAAAGACCGGTGTTCTGACTTTCTTTGCTACCCCACATTCCACGCTACCCTGTCCCATGCGCACTTTTGATTTTACGTCACAGACTGCTGACTAAACAAAACTTTCTTCAGATCATCCTACCTGCGTTTCGTCTTTTTTATTTTATGGGGGATTAAGGTAAGTTTAATTCAAACTATTTTATAACTGGCCTTCTTTAAGATATCACTTACTAGTTTACATGCCAACCCTGTAGGTATGTAAATGGCTTGAGTTTCACATCTGTAATAGTGTTAAATTGCATGTAAATAACTAAACTCACCCCCTTTGTTTAGAGTCGACGCGGTGAATTGCGACAATTACGGTCTATTTTATGGGCTATTTGTGCCTACCCTAATACTACTATTCAATATTTTGGAGTAGTAATACCTTTTCTTAGACCATCCTACATACATGCTAGCAGGAGCCCGTTGAGAAGACATAAGCTCGCTGTTGTGTGGCGTAACGTGGCGTCACCAGGTGCGTTCATTATTAATTACAAGCACATTTTCTTTGAAGCTTCGGAAACAAAGTGAAGAAAGTTTTTAAGCTCTCCTGTGTATATCACATCTTAATGGCTTGGTATGGTAAATACTTATTAACTGTTTATAGTAACATATTTCCAGAGTTTTTCCGCCATCTACAGATAATTACCAAATAAATAATATCACGGTTTATTGTGTTAGTAAGTAACTATCTTTATATTGAGATGATATCTGTTGTGAATTCGCACTATATCAGTGCAAGTGAATTGAATATTATGTTGGCACACAGTCATGAAGTTCTGGGTTTCAAGTGATGGGTAGAAGCAGTTATGATGTGATGCAAGCTGTTTAGCACCTCTAAACAACTAATCTAATGGTTTCCTAAAAATGTTTTATTTCTTCTCTTAATCTATATTGTGAGGAACATAAGTATCTGAACAACCTAGGATTTTCCAAGTTCTCGCACTCAGAAATTATGAAGGGTTCTAAAATTTGTTGGAGCTTCTCGACTGTAAGCAGTTTTTTAAATTCAGAAAATCATGTTGCATGACTTTTAAATAATTTGTGTTATATTATTGCACAAAAGTATTTGAACACTGGAAAAAATCCGTGTTAATATTTTGTACAGAACAATTTCAGAGGTCATTGTTGACTCTGATGCGTGGGTCATTTGAATTTGGAGCGGAGATCTGGTGAATCAAAGACACATCTGTTGCACAGCTGAGAGAGAGATAGACTCTGTGCTATTTGTTGCCCACACACATCGAGATTGTAAATTTATAAATGTATGTTTTCTTTTTCAAGCCCTCTTGGAGCCTCTGGAACAATAATATTAATTTCATAAACTCTAAAATCAGTTCATCGTCATAAAAATCAGACAATTTAATTTGTGTGTAGTGTTTTGGACACGTGCTTAATTTTGCATGTATTTAAACTCATGTGGTCTTTTTTTACAGAATCCTGTGTCCCTGGTCTCAGGAGAAGTGTCCAGTTTTTACAGGACAGTAACAGAGATGTGAGAAAAGTGAACTGGCTGATTCAATGTTGAGAGCATAAAGACTTTTATAGCAAGAATAGCAAGAATACAGTATTGTTTTGTGTTTTATATCATGATATTCATAGTTTTTTTTAGCATGCTGACAGCTACAGAATCTTGCTCAGAGTGAAATAAATGATGAGCAGAACTGTCAGTCATTAAAACCTTAAAGATGGAAGCAGCTTTATCACTTTGTATATCACTTTAATATACAAAAAATCACTGTGATGTTCAGCACACCATTTACCGACAGAGTTGAGCAATACATTATCAAAAATTGTAGTAGGAAGTGTTTCCATTGAAGTTTTTGTCTTTGTAACAATACTAGATTATTTTAATCATCACCATAATGTTAAATATTCTCTGAGATCAGTGATGTTAGAGATTTGTGTTAGTTCATAACTGTCTCAGAAACAATTGATCTTTTCAGGTCCATAGTGACTTCTAAAGTTTGGTGAGAACAGTTTGACTATATTACATGCAAAAGACCTACACACAACTTAGTTTTGCAAAAATGTTTGCAGGGTTAATCTGCACTTTTGTTGTATCTATTTAATTACAATAAATTTATTTTGTTTCCCCTTGTTTGATACTCTCATTCTTACAGTAACCTACTGTTAGAAATTTTGAATAGTTTTATATGTGGGTAGAACATGGATGCACTAAAAATCTTTATATGGAACAGATCAAGGTAGTTTTGTGTCTTCTCCTGAACACCACAAATACTAAGGAACTAGTGGTGGCTTTTTCTGGAGACCTAAATTACAGCCAGTCTGCATCAATGTGGAAGGAATGGAGACTGGAGTCCTACATATACCTGGAGGTAGTTTTGGACCAGGAACTAGGGTGGGGCACAAACAGACATAGCATACAGGAAGGGACAGAGTCACTTTATCTACCTCAGACGGCAAAGGTCCTTCAGTGTATGCAATAACATGCTACAGATGCTCTGCCAAAGTCCTCAGAAGTGTGCTGCTGTATGTTGTTGCCTGCTGGGGAAGTAGCACTGCAGACAAAGACTGCAGATTTCTGGACAAACTGATCAAAAAGGTTGTGCTGGCCCAGGACCTGGACCCTGTAAGAACTGTGGTGGAGAGGCAGATGAGGAAACTACAGGCCATTCTGGGTAACACTAAACACACCATCCATGATGTCCTGATCAGCCAGAGAAGTAGCTGCAGTAAACAAACTCGTAGATGAAGAGATCTACGTTTATAGTGCGTGTCTGTGAGTACTGGACGGAGTAAATTTTCTTCATCTGTGCTAACGATGTATATTTAACATGGTAGGATATTCTTATCACTGTTTTTAGTTTATGTTGTTCAACCAGCGGTGACTAAATTAAACGCCTATTATTATAAGGGGAAACTATTTTGAGTTAACCTTCAATAGGTGATAATCAGCCAGACTGATTTTTAGGTTTGTACTCCTATTTTACTAGAGGATCTTTCGGCTCTTACAACAGACTTACTTTATACACCTCTAGTCTCCATAACTGGCCAAAGTAGGCCTACAGTACTTCAGCCTCAGCATACTTAACCAGCGAATGACACACTACCCGCTGATTCTTTCTGCAACATATATTGGCTTACCTCCCCCATGTCAGTCACCGAGTAGGAGTCACTATATTAGCGTTAAAGCGTATATTTTAGATTCTATAACGAATATAATTTTGCATACACCCTTCGGTCTATACTTACTTAATTGGAAAATGTGTGTTAACACCCCCTAATTATTTCGGTCTATTGATTAACGTCCTCTCTGTCCTAGTATAATAAAAACTTCTCCGTTCTGATTACTTATACAGTTTGCTAAAACTCGTTTCAGCTCCGGATACTGAGAACAGTTTAGACTTATAACCTTCTAAGTAATACATATATTTTATATTATATGAGCTCTACCCATCTAAATGACCTCTTCAGAGATTGTCCAATTCGTATCACTGAACTAAAAATATATTACACAACCTCCTATATAACCATGCTTCTATTCATCACAGATGTTTGTTTAAACAGGTTTAACTGAGAAGGTCCTCGGTCGGGTTGTATGCGGTCGATACACATCTCACAGGCTGATTCTGGAGATCTGGGCTTCTGACTCACTGTCACAATACGAGGACAGGAGCACATAACCTCCTTAGAACCCAGCGCTCGCAGAGCAAATTTAAAATGCTTGACTTACCATTCCGGTGTCACAGTTGCGGGGACGGGCTTACTAGGTCCCAGGATGGGTTTCTTATCATCCGACTTCGGCCACAATGAAAACTCAAGAAGCACCTCTGTCTCCTTGTCCCTGGATTTTAGAATTCCCGAACCCCCTATGACTGCTAAGCACGTTTAACACTGCCATCTGATAAGTTTTTAGCTGAACTGTCGGTCAATCCCCAGGCCGATCATATATCGGAGACCCCAAACACAGGGTCTCGAAAAAGCTTTTCTGCCTGATTTGCGCGAACAATCTGCGCTACAGATGCGATGGAAAATTCAGCTTGCATTTTATGTGGTGCATGTTGTGCATTCGCGCTCATGGGATTAGAAGGTCTAGTGTCTATATAAGTAACTATAAGCTTTATCAAAAAGGAAGGTTTTAAGCCTAGTCTTAAAAACAGACAGAGTATCTGCCTCACAAACTAAAACTGGGAGCTGGTTCCACAGGAGAGGAGCCTGATAACTAAAAGATTGGCTCCCTATTAAATCCAGAATAGAGTTTAAGATCCTCCTCCATGCGTATGAAGCCCCTAATAATCAAGCTCCATCGTACATCAGAGATCTGATTGTTCCATAAGTTTCTAACAGAGCACTTCGTTCTCAGAATGCAGGTCTCCTGATAGTTCCTAGGATTTCAAAAAGTAGAATAGGAGACAGATCTTTTAGTTATCAGGCTCCTCTCCTGTGGAACCAGCTCCCAATTTTTGGTTCGTGCGGCAGATACTCTTTTTTTAAGGCTAGGCTTCAGGCCTTCCTTTTTGATAAAGTTTACAGTTACTTATATAGACACTAGACCTTATAATCCCTCTCTGATTTCTAACAGTAATGTATAAATTTACCAGAATAAAAATGATTAGAGAATTGAACAAAGGTTGAATCATGAATCAGGACAGAAAAAGATTTACACCAGGTTTTAAGGCTAGAAAGTGATGGACAAAGATAATGCCAGAGTCTTCGGAAGAGCGAGCGTTTATCCAGTCCATTTATATCACTTACCAACATTATCTCTCTAATACATAGATTCTGGAGAGGGCGCAGTCCTATGAGCAAGGAGAGATGCATAAGCACTATAATACTTACCCACTTACCTCCTTCTTTTTTCCTAATGTTAATGCAACTGTTAACCCAGTTTTCTCTCAGTGTTTTTCTCCCCATAGAAGCTATACCCGGTCTGGTACCCTGCTCAGCTATAATGCCCCCTGTTGGTCCAGATGATGCTCAAAGTCACCGAGCATCCTCCATGCTGTCTCTGCTCTGTCTTCTGACCCCCAGACAGTCGTCGCAGATGACCGCTTGTACTGAGCGAGGGTTCTGCCAGAGGTTTCTTCCTGTTAAAGGGGAGTTTTTTCCTCTCCACTGTCGCTAAATGCTTGCTCAGTATGAGGGTTTGCTGAGGAATTGCTGTGGTTGAAGTCTGCATGATCCGGGCACAACCTCATGCCGATGACTCAATGCAATCTGGTGGGATTCCTTACATAGAAAACTTAACTGATTGGAATGTTTGTATAATTGTATTCAGATGACTTTTGTTGTAAAGTGCCTTGAGATGACATTTGTTGTGAACTGGCACTATATAAATAAAAGTGAATTACAAAAATAATAATTCAAAGGTCAACCAAATTTACAGGGCACACTCCCAGCGTGACCTTGTTTCGATATCCAGTGTCACTTTCATTTCAGCTAGCTCGGGGGAGTTAATTGAAACCCCAGCCAATCCCTGACAACATGGGGTATAGGGTCCGTATACCCCGAGACCCTTCGAATTGAAAAGTGGTCTCCGTGGGAATTAAAATTTTATACTTATACTAGAGTTATGAATTTTGAATATGTTGTTCTGGGGAGTGGGAGACACGATCCTGACTTGGTGCCGGACCCCTACACCCCCCGCGGGCTGACATATTGCCCTCCCTTTTTTCGGCCGTCACCCAAATTCGACACCTTGTGTTTTTGACATTTTGAGGCAGATTTGGACGAAATCTAGACAAATGCACTCGGAATATTCCATTGTATCAGTGTACCAAAGCACATGCCTCCAGACACCTTCTAAAGCTAACTCCTCTCAGGAGCCACGTAGAAGCATGGCTAAAGTGTCTTAGTATTCAGTAAATTGCCCAGTTTAACATATCCAGAGTAGAAGAGGATTTGACTTTTTTAACCCTTTGATTTTTTTTTAAAGCAACCCAGCCTGTGGACCTTTGGCATCAGTCAGAGAATGGGATCCTATGAGCAGATGACACAGAGCCCTTACTCTTCGTCCCCTTGTTAAATATCTTAAAAGATTAGTAATAGGACTCTATACTCATCATTTCCGCCTATAGAATGAACTAATCTTTTGGCACTCAGGTTGGGGGATAAAAAAGTTCCTTATGTTTAATGTCTTTCTTATAAACTGCATTTACTAATGTTTATATATATATATATATATATATATATATATATATATATATATATATATATATATATATATATATAAACAACAACAGGGTTTTTTCAAGCCTCTAGGTGGAACATAGGCCGACATATTAGCTTATTTAGTCGTTGATTGGCTGCCCTCTGCAATTTCTGGGGTAGGGGTGGACCTTTGCACCCAGCTTTCCATAATGAGCGCCTATGAGGAGGGGACGAAAACAAGGACGACGGCCTTCTTACCAGGGGCAAATGTACATTTGGCATCACATTCCCACCATTAGACACTATGAGGGGTGGACCACCATGCCCTACTCTTGCTCCCCTTTGACATATGCCAAACGTACATGGCCTCCTTCTTATAGTCCACTGGTCATAGGGTCCCATGGAATTGATTATTACCAAAATTTCCATTGCCTGTCAGTCCGAAACATGGAATCATGTAGCCTATCCCCCGCTTCAACTTTGCACCTTCGTAACTGGGACAAAGGTCAAAGTCGTTAGCGCTCGTATCTTGGCTTCCACTCAACGAACAAACGTGAAACTCTCGACACGTACCACTTGCACGGAGACCTGCTAATGGCTTCCAGTTCACATGTATTGGATGACCTGTGACCTGACCTCCACTGTAGTTCCTATGAGAAAGGGACACTGGGACCCCTGAGGACATGGTCAATTACTTTTCGACTTCCGGTCACTTTTGTGCATTTTTTTTGTGCCCGGTGTTGAAATGCGTCCTTGTTTGGTAACAAGTCCACCTTTTTGTCTCAAAGTGGTCCTACAGAGTTGAAACTTTTACATTTCGACCCAGAGGTCAAGGGGCATCGGCGTATTGATTTGCAGATTCCTGGGAAGCATGCGGTGCAAAACAGAGACACTGACCTTTGCCGTCACATCCACTCCCACTACAAGGCCCTGGGGCACCTGAAATAAAAAATTGTCAAATGTCATGCTCAGATCCCACGACAGCCCGGGGGCCAAAAAGAGATGAAGGGACTGTCCCAATGGACGCAGAGCCTATGAGAAAGGTTTCGGTGGAAGAAATGGTCCCATATAGACACAGAGCCTATGAGAAAGGTTTCAGTGGAACAACAGCACCTCCAACAGTCCAAAGGACGTCGGCACACCCCCTATGACCAGGGGCCGAAACATGCTCCGCAGGTTTGCATTGGCCTATGAGAACGGGCCGGCCCCATTTCCATAGGGGTTAAGTTCGGGCCTATGACAATAGTTTCAATTCATTTTTCCACCCCTTTGGCATATGTGCCCTTAGTTCTGGAATGGTACTTTCATTCAGAGTGACCAGAGACATTTTGTTAGTAATGTGAAGTCTAGAATTGGTGTCAGACTCTGTGAGGTTTAGTGGAGAGCCACATTGTTTATAATTTGGACGTGGTCCAAGTTTGGGCGTAGAAAGGACGCCTCTATTGCTGTTTTTATTATATTGGTAAAAATAAGGATTTTTCAATGGATACTAAAGCAACTTTAGAGGAGCAGATATTACAAAAAGTAGGGATGAGGATACATCGGAACCCGCTGGAAAGAGATAGTGAAGACAGTGAACCCGAATGGGAAGTGATACCAATTAATGTGGTCATTGTCCAAAGTCCACCAAAACGAAAAGTTGAGGATGGTGCAGAAATCTAGATAGTGTCAAAAAAATAATATAGTGGGTTTCTAAATAGGATTAAACTGGCTAACTAGGAATAAAACTACATGCTGCATTTATAAAGGACAGATTGAAAAGCAAACATATTTTTCGGTTGAAATAAATAAATAATGGTTAAATCGCTGAAAAGAGAACTTAAAACATGTTGATAAAATATTGAGGTGGGCATCGTTATAATTATTTTATTTACACATTAGATGAACAAGACATTTATCAAATTGACAAAATAAAGAAAAGCATTACATTGATAAAGTATAGAATGATAATGATTCAGATGTGTTCTGTAGGAGTGACAGTGCATTGTGATAGGTGGGAAGGGTAAGTGTCTAGAAAAGATGGCTAACTGCAATAACCTCTATATCATAGGTCAAAAGATCAAGCAGTTATGCCTGAAAGATGAATTTTTACAAGGTGAAACGAGAGAGGTGCCACAGAGGTTAGACAGGAGGAATGTTGGGAAGGATTTAGGTATGCCCCTGGCATGGGGGCTGGTGGATTGCCGGGGCCCCCGTGGGGCTCGGGGGTGCTGCTGCCGTGGGCCCCGACTTGACGTGCTGGGGCCTCCCACCCCTGGTGGATCGGGCCGAACGGGGGTGCCTATTGGAGTCAGCAGGGGAGCTGGCTCCCTGGGGTTGGCAATGGTCACCCCAGTTATTTTCTCCCCATCCCCATGCCTCTGTCCACCTGCTCCTTCATTCTACCATTCACAAGGCCTTGGGACGTGGGCACGTCACTGGGGTGCGGGATGGAGCTTCCGTCTTCGCTACCCGGTGGCGGCCTGGGTCCCGATTTTATTGAGCAACTTAGACACTTACACTTGCAACATTTACATGGAACGCACATGTAGGGACCTGGCGGTGTGGCGCATTGGCGCTGGGGGCGGGACCCCTCATGGGGGGCCCCCTATAGGGGCCCGTTGTGGGGGCCTCGCCTGTGGTGCCGGCACCCACTGGTTAAACGCATCTAGACACTGAGGGCCCGGGGGGGGAGATGGGGGTACCCGGCAGTATTCCCATGTCCCCCCCCTCTGTTTTAAGTGCACATTAGAACAACACGCAACAACACCACATTGAGCTGGGGGAGAGAGGCTGGGGGGTCTTTCCACACCCCTGTTCGTTGGACCATCAGGGGTCGGAGCCCGGATAGAACATCACGCCGTCTGGTCGGGGTCCTGGGCTGGTGGGCTGCTCTTGCCGGTGTGGGGGCCTTGGCGGTCTGCTTGTCCCCGTCCTGGTGGGCAAAGGGGTCTGTCTCCTGGGTGCAGGGGCAGGGTTCTCTATTGGGGCGTCTGTCCCTGGGCCTGGGAGTATGGAGTATAGTGTACGTATGGGGGGTATGAATGAGTGTATAGCGTCCTTTTTTCGTATGTCCTGTATTTGTAAGAATGTGTACGCATGAGAGGGAGGGTACGTATGAGTGTCTCTGTCTGTCTATGTCTACCTGTCAGGTTGGGTGTTTGGCTGCTCTCTGGCCTGATGCATCTTCTTCCCTCCCCGTCACTCCCCGTCGGTGATGGTTGCTCCTGCCCGCTGGTTGATGATGGCTCTCGATGCCTGGGGCCGGGGGTCCCGGTTGCGGCCCGGCTCGGTCCTGGTGCATGTCGGGCGGGTCCTGGGTGGTCCGGTGTGTCGGGCGGCCGCTGTTTCGGGCCGACGTCCTCCTTGGATTGACTGGGGCACCTCTTCTGGGGGTGCCGGGGTTGTAGAACAGGTTGGTGCCGTCCGGTGGATCGGTGGGGACCGTGCCTGGCGCCCAGTCCTCCTGCCGGTTCCAGGACTTCTGCTGGCTGGTCTGTTCACCTGGTGGGGCTGTCCGGCATTGGCTGGGCCCCTGATCTTGGCGCCCTACGTGGGGCGGGATCTGGACCTGGGAGCTGGAAGATCTGGATGTCCAGGTGCCGGCTGGGCGCGGCGTGGGGAGGGCGTACATCCGCTGTGGCTCTTGCTGTGGCTCCCTGGCGTGTGGGTGTGTGGAGGCGGGCCGGGTTGTTGGCGGTGGTTATTGGTCCGGGGTGGCGGCGGCGTGTGTTGTCCGTCGGTTGGCTGCGGATCCCCCTTGCCTGCGGCGGCAGTGGGGGGCCCTTGTCGGCTGGTCCCTGGTTGGGGCCCCGCTGGGGGGCGGGGTGCCCCTGGTCCCCGTGGCCTCCGGTTTCTGATCCGGGCCCGCCCTGGCGTAGCCGGTTACCGGCGGAGCCCGTGGGCTCGTCATTGCGATCTCTCAGGCCCCAGCATTGCGGCTGGTGGGTGTTCCCCTGGGGCTTCCATCTGTTCCTCTTTTGGTGGGTGATCGACCCTGCGCTGATCCGCCTGTGGCCTCTGTACTCTGTGGGACACTGGATGCATACATCTCTCGCCTCCTCCATGTCTGTGTCGATTCCTGTAGGACGGATTGACGGTTTCTTACACCAGCTATCAATCACTTACGTAGTGAAACCTTATTCCGACCTGCATGCTCGCACACACATAGGTGTGGGGACATTGGTGAGGACGGACATATCTTAAGCTGAGGTTATCATCATTAGTTAGTAGTTCACAGGAGCTTACCAGAAACATTTGTATTATGTTCATTAATCAATGCTTGTGTGTAGTGAATGTGTAATTCTTAGTTTATTCTACTAGATCCGAACTATTGGTTTGGTTCTGTACAGTTTGTTGTTTTTGTTTTGTATTACTGTTTCTCTGCTGTCCGGCAGAGGTGGAGGACTGGGATGTTTTCTTGTGTTCTTTGTTTGCCTCCCTGTCTTGTGTCGTCGGTTCGCGCCTCTGCTGGTCCGGTTTCTTTTCTTCACCTTCTTCCTTTCTCCCTTCTTGTCTCAGTTTAATGTCCATGACGTCAGGAAATTGAACCCACAGTAATCACTAATAAAGATTTTTCATACATATACATCAAGTGGCGTACTACAGCGAAGCTGTAATACTCTGCTTGGGAAAGTAAAACTGTTGGGCTTGTACTTGGTACTCAGACACCAATTCTGAGTAGCATACTGCTAGACAGGACACGTTAAAAAGAGGATAAAAAAAAAAAAAAGATAAGTTGGCCTAACATTTTTCAATAAATTGTAGTTTGGATAAAATTTTATGAAGGCCAGGTTTGAGGAGACTTTGACTCCGAACCTGCTCTCAAACCTGTGATGGGAACTTTTCAACCTATACAACATGGTAACTCTGGACGGGGGTTGCAGATTCCTTTTGGTATTTACTCATTTTCTCACTGAGATAAAAGTTGTCCACCATAACTGCGCAGACAGGGCAGTTTGGCAACAGGCCCTCCAAATTACTTTGATGGCTGTCAAGATTTATTAGTATACCGGACCAAAACGTGTTACTTTTATGAGATGTTCACAAGCTTATGCTCCCAGGTCCAGCAGCAGGTGGAGAGCTCCAAGTCCATCTGATGTCAGAGGAGCTGCAGCTGACAGCTCTGGTCAAGTCCCTGACTACAGCTCTTGGAGGGGTCCACGGTCCAGCTCCTGCACCCTCTGGGGAGGAGGGGTGTGACTGCGTGTCTACAACAGAAAGCGTGAGCAGCCCAGGTGGTCTGGCCCGTTCCATACGACAGCTGGGAAAACACACGCTGTGCAGTTCCACGGACAAGGCATACAAGGCTCCAAGTAATACCACTGGTCCCAGTGCGCTCCTGCGTAGGCCCACTCATGTTCCCTTCGGGACAACCACACTGAGCTCGTGGGCGATACCTCCTGACAAGAGAGTGAGAAGGGTTTTGACTAAGCTCAAATGTGACGCTAAGCTAGAAAATTGGTTTGGGGGTTAATATTGATCCGTTGTGATCTATGTGCCAATGGGGGAGATGAGCAATTGAAATTGCCATCTCAAAGAGGGATATACAGAAGAGGAGGAAGGATCACAACTCATCAACAGCTTTACAACGGCCGCCTCATTCTTTTGTGTCACAGTCCTGAGAGAGAATGACACGACCATAGGCTCGAAGGTTGTTTATCTTACGCCCCGTGAGTTTTTGATGAGGTACTGTATTGGTTCAGATAGGGTGGCATCAGAAAGGGTATATATAGATTAGATAATCTGATCAGAAGAAAATTTACTGTGACTTGTAAGGTGCATATATTCTTAAATTTTTTTATATTTTAGTGTCCTGCTACTAAGTGTTAACAAGATAGTAGAATAGCTCAGCTGAGAAAAGTAGCCCTAATATGATGTAGAAAGAATTAAACAAAATAGCTGTGTGTTTGTTTGAATGGATAGATCAGAAACACATTGTAAAATGTTTTTGTCAGGATCCGGTAGGATCCAGCAGATGGAGCCATTTCCTTTTTTCCTCCCTCAGGTGCTGAGTTTTGGCTGACACACCTGGAGCTGGTTTCCTCATCACTTCTGCTGCATTTAAGGAGAGCTGTGCCACTAGATGGGTGTCAGATGATTCCGTTCCAAGGAGTGGTAACTGACCTCAACTCTGGTCACCAATTCTGTGAATTTATCACACCATTAAGCAGTGCAGGGAGTGCAGGTTAAAAAACTTAAACAGGACTACAAAAAAATAAAGGACCACAACAACCAGAGTGGGGCGAATCGCAAAACCAGTAAGTGGTTCGACACCTTGGACCTCATCTTAGGCCTACTCTGGCAACGCAGGCACAAACGACTCCTGCGCGGAGCTTTTGGAGGCCATCGACCACGGTGAGAGCACCGCACCCTCACAGGAGCTTGAAGGTAAATAAATGTAATAAAATAAAATAACTGAGCTGATCTAGCTCACCATTTAGTTATTTTTGATTCAGATAAGAAATATTTGTTCTGATTCATGCTTGTTTGTTCGGAGACAGTGGCGGGGCGACTGTGGCTCAGTGGTAGCGTAGAGTTGGCTTGCAATCGGAAGGTCGTAGGGTTAATTCCGGCTTTCTCCAGTCACATGTCGATGTTCCCCTGGGCAAGGCACTTAACCCCAAAAACATCCGAGCCATGTTGGTTGTGAATGTGGCTTCAATGTAAAGCGCTTTGAGTGGTCAGTATGACAGTCAGTCCGTTTACCATTTACAGAGCTGAACGGACTCCTGGATGATCCCGCTGCCACCAGCACACCTTGCTCAACCAGGTAAAGAAAACAGTCTTGCTGCATATAAAAATGTTTATTCTCTGCTCTTAATTTATTGACGTTAACAAAAGCCAAGTTATCATTTTCGAACACTTGGCAGGCATCCAATTCTAGTAAACTTGCTGTTTGGCGAGTAAATCTCAGAGCGCCATCGGGCACATGGCGAGTAAATGTATGTACCAAGTTAGTCATGTTATTCAGCCTTCTTTTTTTTGGATTTCTCCTTTGTTTCTGTGCCTGAATAAAACGGCATTCTATCAGTGTGAATGACACGCACGTTGTTATGGGCTTGTTTTATCACAGGGTCAAACAGTTAATTTCAGACACTGTTTGCTACTCATATAAATATATAAAGGTATGGCAGAGGATTTTCCTGAATTTCAAGAAACGACCTATCCAACCCCCTGTTTACACGTTGCTATTGGCATTTACAAATAAATAAAGGAATCTTCCCTGGAAAGTTCCAGTCCCGACATGCATAACTTCTAGCAGTAATCTGAAATGCAGTTCTACATCATGCCTGTCGAACTTTAGCCTACTTGTTGAGTAGAAACGTCTGAGGCATCAGTGGGGAGCCAAACCTATAACCTTTTTCATAAATTGTTTTATTCTGAAATGTTTCACCTTTCAGCAACATCGGAGCCATCAGCAGCTGCCAGCATCATGTGTTCCTAGACCAGGTAAAGCACAGTCCTACTACATGTGCAAACTGTTAATATATAATGGTGGTAACAAGATTTAAGTAGAAGATTTAGGGTAAGCTGCTCTTGCTGGTGTCTTGCTTAAATGTGGAAAAAAGAACTTATAGAGCCACACAGAACTGTAATGACTGGTAAGCCAACCTTCATTGTTAGAACTTGTTTCATTCTGAAATGTTTATCTCTTCAGCAACTCCGCCAGAGCAGTCAGCAGCACCAGCCAGCTGCCAGTATTCTTTGCCATCCTAGACCTGGTAAATAAGACAGCACACAACAATTGTAATACAATGCTTTGAATTCTAATTGTGTGACACTACAATAAAAATAGTAGGCTAAGTGACTTTCTCCACCCTATGTCTTTCCAGGAAAGAGAAAGAGGACTGACACTCTTCTGGCAAGTGTTCAGGAGATGCTTGTGTCAGATGTAGAACAGCAGAGACAGAGTGATACACGCCTGAACAACATGCTGCAGTTCTTTCAGGAACAGGCACAAAGGGTGGCAGAGGAATATGCAGCTCTATGGGCGGAGCTGGCAGAAGCCAACCGCCAGCAGAAAACTTTAATGTAGGGTCTCTTAGGTTTGATGACCAGGATGACAGAGAGGTGGGAAAAAAAGTAAAGTGATCTTTGTTACCTGCATCATCCAGCATAGTTCTTTTTGCACTTGTTTGCACAGTTCAAGTATTTGGAGTTTTTAATAAATGACTGTGAATGGTCTGGAGTAGTTTTTGTTGGTGATGTCCGATGAGGTTTGGCCACATTTAAATGAGAAACTGCTCCCACTCCACTCTATACTCCTCACCATGGCTCGCTCGAACTTTGGCAGCATGTAAGCTTCCAGGTTGCCCAGTATACACATTACAAAACAAACCTCTTTCATCAACAACTGCCTGTAAAATAATGGAATACCATCCCTTCCGGTTGAAAACCTCTGTGTGGTACTCCTGGGGTGCTAAAATATGGATTTGGGAACCATCAGTAGCACCACCCATCTCTGCTCAAAGTATAGTGACAGTTCTTTAAATTTTTCTGCATCTGACATCTTAATTACTTCAGGCAACAAGATTTCTTCCAGAGTGTTGTGGAAGGAATTTTCTGTCAAAGGATTCCTGGAAACCAACTCACTATGGTGTCAGTGAACTAAGAACCACCACATGCCCAAATCCTTCCAGCGTGTTTGTTGAATTTCTGCAAGAGGTACAATAAAAACACATCACACAATTAGTGCAGTTTGCCAGAAAATCACTCATGAACGGGCCCAGCTGTTGGAAAGAAAAACCCCAGCAGAGCAAAGAACATGAGGTGCGCCTTGGCTTTTATTGAAACAGAATTGAATAATCATGAACACAAAGGAGTGGTTTAAACATCTTCAACAAATCCAAAATATACATTTATGCATACACACAAAGTAACCTTATTGGTCCATTCATATTGTTGGTGGGTTGTGCATGCCTAATTAATTACCTTCCTGTTATTATACTTAAATGTGACTTTACAAACCAGCTCTACCTAGATTTTCTGCTGACAGTTTTTATCTGCATACTTTGTGAATTGTGTGGTAAGGCTTCCTGCAAACTAGGCCTGTGCTTTCCTGTCATGTTAAGTTCACAGAAAAATACTTCCTATTAAGTTAAATGCCACACTCAATTTAAAGAATACATATAAACACATAAGGATGACCTGAAATAAAAAGAAATCATGACATATCATTCATATTAATACAAACTCTTACAAGTCACTTTTGGATAATACTGATTTAACAAAAGGGTTATACTATAAGAAAAAGACATTGGCAGTCTGCTTGTCCCCGTCCTGGTGGACAAGGGGTCCATCTCCCGGGTGCAGGGGCAGGGTGCTCAATCGGGGCGTCTGTCCATGGGCCTGTGAGTATAGAGTATGTATGGGGTGTATGAATGAGTGTACGGCCTGGGGAGGGCGTACATCCGCTGTGGCTTTTACTGTGGCTCCCTGGCACGTGGGTGTGTGTGTGGGGGGGGGCGGGGTTGTTGGCGGTGGGTATTGGTCCAGGGTGGCGGCGGGCGCCTCTTGCCTGGCGGCGGCTGCGGGGGACCCCTCTCGGCGGGTCTCTGGTCGGGGCCCTGCTGGGGGCGGGGTGCCCCAGATCCCTGGGTCCTGTTCCGGGCCCGCCCTGGCGTAGCCGGTTTCCAGTTGAGCCCATGGGCTCGTCCCTGCGATCTCTCGGGCCCCAGCATTGCGGCTGCTTGGTGTTCCCCTGGGGCTTCCATCTGTTCCTCTCTTGGTGGGTGATCGGCCCTGCGCTGGTCCGCCTGCGGCTCCTGCGCTCTGTGGGACTCTGGATGCATGCGTCTCCTGCCTCCTTCATGTCTGTGTCGATTCCTGTAGGACGGATTGACGGTTCCTTACACCAGCTATCAATCACTTGCATGGGGAAACCTTATTCAGACCTGCATGCTCGCACACACACATAGGTGTGGGGACATTGGTGTGGACGGACATATCTTGAGCTGAGGTTATCGTCATTAGTTAGCTGTTACCAGGAGCTTACCAGAAACATTAGTATTGTGTTCATTAATCCATGCTTGTGTGTAGTGAATGTGTAATTCTTAGTTTTTATTACTGGGTCTGAACTATTTGTGTGGTTCTGTTCAGTTCGTTGTTTTTGTTTGTTTTGTTTTACCGCTTCTCTGCCATCTGGCACAGGCGGAGGACTGGGATGTTTTCTTGTGTTCTTTGTTTGCCTCCCTGTCTTGTGTCGCGCCTCTACTGGTCCGGTTTCTTTTCTTCACCTTCTTCCTTTCTTCCTTCTTGTTTCGGTTTCGTGTCCATGACTTCAGGAAATTGAACCCTCAGTAATCACTAATAAAGATTTTTTCATACATATACATCAAGTGGAGTATTACAGCGAAGCTGTAATTCTCTGCTTGGGAAAGTAAATCTGTTGGGCTTGTACTTGGTTCTCAGACACCAATTCTGAGTGGAAACTGCTAGACAGGACACGTTAAAAAAAGAGAGAAAAGAAGATAAAAAAGAAAAGAAAAAAAAGACATAAAATATCAACATCTTCTTAAAACCGTGGTTTGGGATGTTATTTATCAATCAAAGTTTTATATATCTTTAAAATGATAGGTTAAGGTTACTTCCGTTTTTAATGCTTATAACTTTCTGGTTCTCAAATTTAGAGTTAATGATGCCAATATTAAAATCTATTAAAAAAAAAACAATGAATGTTACGAGATAAGTTTCTATGATTTAAAGGAATCATAAAATGACTTAATTTAATTATACAATGTATACTATTTTCTATACATTTCCTAATCTATTGCCCTAATCTTTTGACAAACATCTCTTTAAGCAATAACAACACTTCAAAGCGGTTATAATAAATCCACCAATACATTTTATACATCCTAAAGTAATGTTTTATACTGTTTTTCCCATCAAGAGGAACAGAACTCCTGCAAACAGTCACAGTCAGCTGAAATGCCTACTCCAAAAAGGTGCACAATGCTCCTGTACTCAGTTAGTGGCGAGTTTCCAGATGGCAACAGCAACTCTCTTTTCTAGCTGTACAGCAAGACGATACGTTGTGTCCATTCTCTCCAGTGCAGGCTTCAGGCGGCGACAGACGTATTGAAAGGTCTCTCTGGACATACGGAAATTATCCATCCAGTGTCATCAATAAAACTGGGAACAACTTTTTTCCACCAGTCATCACCTTTGCTTCGGACCCAGACAGACGGTGAGGAGTGCTGCGCAATGAGCCGCAACAACGTCTAAAACGCAAACAGAACACGAGTTAAAATAGCTCTGCCATCTGAAATATTCACTTGATGTAATCTGCTCAATGGAAACAATAGAATACTGACCGAAATGCTTACTAATACAACACGCACATAATCGCCGCATGTTTAATTAACTTACACATCATCTCCTTTGTCGGCAGCTATCTGCTCTTATTCCTTCCTCTTAGAACTCCTCTCTCAGAATGCGGCTTTTGTCTATAGACACCGTGTGTTTGGAGGGGTCTTACTCTGTGTTGTTGGTATCGACTTGCCAGGCTGTTCATAGTGGTATGTCACCAACAGAGTTGTATTTTTCTTGCCATTCTCCTCAAGACGTCTGATTTTTATTTCATGTCATGCATTCTTTGTAGTGTATCCTGAAAAGCCTCATCATAGCAGTAATCCTTAGTTCTTTATGAAGTAGTCCAGAAGTACTGGTTGCATACTATTTCCACAATTAATATAATGTTACTGTCATTATTTGGAAAATGATTAAGTCAAATACTTCATATGTTTGGGTTACACAGTAATGTATTTCCGAGTTGTGTTCAAAAACCTCCATCACAAAGGGCCATCTATGCTGTGATGTATAAAAAAATAAATATGTATACAACTAAGTAAAATCTGTGAAAGGTGAATTGCATCCCAGCAGCTTATCCAGTGTAAACAGGATTTTGAAGAGGTGATTTCAACTTCCCTCATAGCCCAGCAGCCTATCAAGTGTAAATAAATATGTCATGTTGTAAATAATTTTTACATTCCTAACAGGACCTCCATAGAACAGCAGGCTCAACTTAAACAAAGCATCAAACAAAACTGTTGTTAAAGGAAGGACGTCATACTGTGATCTTTTTAGCAGAATCCTGAGGAAGGTCTTCCTTTTGTTCGTGTGTATGTGATGGGAAGGAAGGGCTTTGAACTGTGTTCTAATTAACAGAACCCTGATGAAAGTTATTTTGTTTGTGTGTCTGTAAGGGGAGGTTGGGCTGGTACTGGATAATTCTCCTTGTTAATAAAAAGAAGATCTGCCCTGTTTGAAGCGTCCATTCCCTTCGGGGATGGATGGTGGTTACAGGTATGATTGGCAATATACACAACAGCTGGCTCTGTGTTCTTTTTCTTTCTTTATCTTTATAAATTAGAGGTCAAAATAGTGCAACCCTGCTGGGGGAATGCTGGACCCTCTCTTCTTGGAAAAAACAGATCTAATTGGACATTGGAGTTAATCTACATTCAAGGATAATATTAAATGAATTTCACTTTGGTAATTTACCTCGTGGTCGGTCTGAAACAAAGAGACTGCATGGTGCTAATCACTTATCTAGTTTGGCTAAAAAAGAGCTCTGACTTAAATGGCCACGGATTCTAACAGAAAGGGTTAACAACAATGTTAGGCTCTTCGAGTTGCTCTGCAGTGCACCCGTTCGTGACTCCCAACCAAGTCAAAGATACACACGCAATCAAACACTGCTTCTCTACTAATTAAGAAACCAATCAATTCAACACAATCGTATCATCAAACTCAGCTTAGTCAAAAGAAAACACAGAACATTTCAAACACAGATATGATTAATTAACATTAAGAGGACATGCATGCATAAAAATATAAGAAATTAAAGAATCCTAATTGACTCCACCCAGGCTGAAGAAAATGGAAATCTCTTATAGCCGTCCGATCGTTTGTTGCGGCAGAGTAAAATCCTTTCAGGGCGGAAAAACGCGACGCGAAAAGGGGAGCAAAAAAAAGAAAAGCTTCGATGGCCAGTCTCAGCTTAAGGAAGGTTTGCTAGCGGGAAGAAGTGTCGCAAATGTGTCCCAGACTGTGTCAGGACTTTGGGCAAAATGGGGAGATCTATTTCAGTTCAGAACGAATCGAACCAGAGAGAGCGAGCAGCTAGCCGCATGTCTTCTTTGACCTTTCGTGGGGGGGAAACCCCCGCTCTCAGCTGTTCTTTTGTCCACTCTGAGATGCAGAAGATCCAGAATAGGCTGGCGAGTTAGTCAGGTGGCCAATCGACGTGTCGGGATTTCCGAACGCCAGCCCTGCAGGAGTGAGGTCAGAGTTCGAGAGAGAGTCCTTTATCATCCAAAGTGCATGTTCGCACTGTTTCCAGTCCGGGTGTAGTTTTCATGCCCTGGGCAAAAGGCCAGTAAGCCAGGAGTTGAAGCCGGTGTTTTAAAGAGCAACGGACAACAAACCTTTCTGTAATTCGTGAAACCTCAGTACAGACAGATTTCAGCACTTTTTCTGCATCTGGACCACACTATCTTAGCTCTAACTCAAAAACTACAATACTCAGACATTTAAATAGATTTTTTGAAACGTATTTAACCTGCAGGGCTGCGTCAATTACTGGCAATTTTCTATTATCGTAATTTACGAGCTATGAGCAAAGGTAATCTTTATAAGAGGGCTACCGTTGGCAGCTCTGACTGCCTATTTTCAAGTGTCGTCTCCCATGACCGCGGTCCTGAGTTGGGAATTCAGCAGGAGAGATGGACAGGTGGTTGTGAAGTGTTGTCAAAAACTTAAGACAAGATGCGAAGGTGGACTTAGTGCTAGATTATGAGGTGCTACTTGTGGGCTTCCTGCTAGCTTAGCTAGAAGCCTTAACAGGGTTATCCTTCAATTGTTAAGATTTGCACCCCAGCACCTCACCTTCTAAGGCACCTCCATTTTCGACTATTGCTTGCAGGAGCCCTCCATGTCAAGGACAGACCTGGTGATAAACCAGCATTACTCTGACAGTGAGATTCCAGCAGCCGGGTAGCTCAACTCTGTCACAGAAACACAGAGTAGCTAGCTGATGCTAACGTTCCTCGGTCCTCAGCCACTTCAGTGTAAATACAGAGTCCTGGGTCTGGCCAATGAGGCTTTAGGTCAGTGTTAGAAACAATCCACTTATTAGAACACACTTCTATAAATCTGTACATAAATGTGATCTAGAAATCTGTAAATAAAAGTGATCTAGAAATGCGTACATGAATGTTATCTAGAAATGTGTAAATAAATAAATATGGAAATATATAAATAAATAGGGGGATAAAATATATAAATAAATATGGAAATAAATGCATAAATAAGTGTGGAAATAAAGAAAGAAATGGGGAGATAGATAAATAAATAAAATAAAAAATATGAAATTAAATAATTTAGTAGATGTGTAAATAAATTAATAAATTTGCAAAGAATTAAATGAAAGTGAAAATTAGTGAATAAATGTGTAAATAAACATTTCAATAAATAAATGTGGACATAAAAAAATTGAAAAAAATGTGAACATATATAATTAAATAAATGTGTAAATAAAAAATGAAATGAATGTGGAAATAAATAGTTAAATCAATGTGGGGGAAAAACAGCAAATAATAAATATATAAATGTGTAAATACATAAATATGTGAATAAATAAATGTGTAAATAAAAAATGCATGAAAAAACATTAAAATAAAATAAAATTTCAAATAGATAAATAAATGTGGAAATATGGTATTAGTTCTTTCATGCATTCCCACATATATTTACTTGGTTAGTTCTTTCTAAATGTTTAAATATTGTATTGAACCTTTCATTTATTCATTACCATATTTATTTATTTAGTTCTTTATTTATTTACAAATGTATTTTCAAACTGATTTATATGCTTAATTCTATATTTAATTTTCTCTATTTATATATGTATATGTGTTTTACATTTTATTTATTTTTTCCTGTATTTATTTATTCCCAAATAATGTGTTTTTTAGATTTATTTATGTATTTACAAATGTATTTCCTCACTTATTTATTTATATCCACATTTATTTATTTATTGCCAATTATGACAGAGTTGGTCTTCCATACAAGACCATTAAGACACTTAAAAACCATTAAAAGAACCTTCAAATCGATCCTGAAACATACGGGGAGCCAATGCAATGACTATAATCGGAGTAATATGCTCCCACCTCCTGGTCATTGTCAGGACACGTGCTGCTACAGGAACAGTGTTTAATTGTGCAGTTCATTTTTTGTTGTTAAATTCCGCAATTCCATCTCCCTTTTCCACACCACACAGTGCATTAGAACGCGTCTCTCAGCGGAGCTCTTTTGTGCCTTTTTAATAAATTCTAATCTTTCAGAGTAACATATTTGTATATGTTGTTATAGTGAGAAACTCCTGAATTTGTTTCTCAGCTCTGGCATTTAAACACTTCTGTACTTATTATCCCTGGTAGCAATTAAAGTTCACAAGAAACATATATTTTTTTGCCTATTTTTGTTTCTATAAATGTTACTTACAGTTTTGTTATTTTTATTGCTGAGGAAAGCTTCAAAAATAGTATCTTATTTTAGAAAACATTTGCCGATACACTAGCTTTATTTCAGTAAGCTTTAGCTTATGCTAATATTTCCAAAGAAACAGGAAACAAAGAAACTTGTTTATGGTTGAGTCAGTCCATCAGAGCTGAACTTTTGAAGGACTTGATACACTTCACACAGTGTGCCAACCAATCACAGCATTTCATTGTAGCCAGAAGTTATGTAGCCCTGGGAGGCTGTTAAATGTTTCTGAGTAAACAACAAACAGGTTTGCAGAGTCTGCAGGAGAGCCTTTCCCTCCACCTTTGGAGGAAATACCGGAAGAGCTTGCTAAACCGACCAATCGCGTTGCAGAACGGCGGGGGACAAAACTGCTCCGGCAACCAATTTCTGCTCCCGCAACCTGGACATAGCAAGCTGCCACATGTAACACTTGCAAGGTAAAAGACACTGAAAATGATGATAATGATGTTGTTCAGACTTATCCAATGATTGAGGTGGCTGGAGCGAAGGGAACAACGCTTGTTTTCCGTGGCTGGAGCGATTAAGATTGGACCAAAGCAACCGCAGGCCTGCCGCCTATTACCAGCAATGGGCGAGAATTCGCGAGGGAATTTGAAGAGATCTGTTGGTCCGTCAAGCCCACCAATGCGGAGATCAGTCGGATTCTGAGACGCAAAACAGATTGTAGCCAGGGTGTGAGGGGTCTGTGGTGATTTTTATGGCCCGCTTCCTGACCCTGGCCCTAGGTCCTGAATGGAGGGAAGATCAGTACCTATGATCCTGTCTGAGGACCTGACTGTTCTCTGCAGTCTGTCCTTGTCTTGCCTAGTTTGGGGTGATGCTAGGCCGTTTGTGATGGAGTATGTGGGGGAGTGGGAAGGTGTGAAAGTCGTTTCAAACCTGGAGAAAAAGTCATTGAGGTCCTCAGCCAGGCGGGGGCTCCCCATAGGGTGGGGGGATGGTCTCCCGAGTTGGTAATGGTCTGCAGGCCCATAAGATCCTTTGTGCTCCATGTCTTAACGATGGTCGTTGGCGTATAGCCTATTGGTGGAGGTTAGGTTTCAGCTTTATTCGTGCCACCAAAAGCACTCATCACAAAGATGGTTGACAAAGATGAGTCTTCTGAGACTGAACAGTCTTTCAACAGCAGGTTAGGGGGTTAAGGAAATACTGTTAATAATGCTACAGTGTAAATGTACAAACAGTAAATGCACCATGGATCTTGTATACAACTGGATTTGGTCCACTGCGTTAGTTGGGTGGAAACAATTTAAAATGTGTTTGTAACCTGAGTTACTGACATTGTAACGAGTAATATATTGCTGTACATTTTATAAGTAATCAATTGCATCACTCAGTTACTGAAAAAAAAATCCTGTAACTCGTTACTTTTGTACTGCGTTACTCCCAACACTGGCAAAGATACTTAATCGATAATGTGTCTCATTCACAAGGAGCCGGCGTGTCAGGACACCGTAAACCAGTGTTTCTCAAATTGTGGTGGTAGGGGTGTCTTCCAGTAGTCAAGGCTTTTATTAATACTCCAGTCACTAGGTGCCAGCAGTGTTCTAACTTATTAACAGGCTGCCTGTTCAGCACAGCAGAAGTCTACTCAGACTGAGCTGAGAGATGGAGCAGTGTTGTAATGTACTGTGTGGTGTGGAAAACGGAGATGGAATCAAGGAATTTAACAACAAAAAATGGACGGCACAATTAAACACTGTTCCTGTAGTAATCTGGCAGCTCCTGTTCCTGTAAGGCTGCCTGTTTTCACCAGAGGTCGGCCCTCCTTTCCATGCAGACTGACTAAACCTACCAGCCACATTAAGAAAACTCACAGAAACAAACCTGTTAGGGAAAAATAATAATGTTGTATCATTATTTTCTTAGGGTATATTTCTTTATCACATAGTTTAAATGCACTTTTTAAATGTAATTTGGTTTCAACCATATGTTCCTTTGTTTACACCCTGTTCTTTTAAGATGCTAATGAAGTTTGACCAAATAAAGAGAGACTGGAGTGGGAGGGCCCTTTGAGACCAGGTGACAGAGCTGTGTGATCAGGACACAGAGCTGGGAGGCTGTCTGAGAAGCTGAGAGGAGAACAGACATACGGTCAGCCAGAGTATCTTCCTGGTCTCCCTCTGCAGAAGTTTACTTATTTTATCTCCCACTGCAGAGTTCATTTAACTTCAATTTCTCTCCGACCCCTTTGTGTGATTCTTTCTAGGTTAAACCACTATTTTTTACCCTGACAAAACCCCCAACAACAAACAAGTTGACGCTAAGCGTAAAGGTCAGAGATGTTTATGAATCGGGAGAACAATCCGTCATGATCGTGACAAACAGTGATGTGAAGCGGTCACATTAGAAACAAGGAGAAGAAACGAGCTCTATCAGGGAAACGGAGCTCTGCAGGAAGAGTGCTAAACATAACACTGACATTGATTTATTTCACTGAAGTCTGGGAAGGTTTAAGGAATTAAAATGAACAATGGTCTTGATTAATATGAAATTAATGAATATGTACTGTTTCCAGGTTGCTGTATGAGACTTGATTTGGTGGTGAGAGATGATCTTTTGTAATATTAAAAATAAGAGTATTAGTTTTACACATAGTATGTTTTAGTTCTTTAAAAACGACTGGGAAATGCCTGAACCACAGCAAAAAAAACTCTTTACCATCCATAACAAGCTCCAAATCACTGCCACTCCAAAAGTAATCAAAATTATTAAACCAAATAACAATTACTATAGCCAGGAGCAAAATAATGTTGAGATAGAGAATATATTTACCCCTTAAATAATGTGTGATCATGGTAATATGTAGAAATTTGAAAATACAAGGTGCTGTCAAGGTAAACTGTTTGGTGAAACTTATTTAGCCAGCATGAACCAAATTACTTAGGCCTTCAAAAACATAAAAGGTACATTCAGGTTCATGGAAAACGATCCATCCACTGACAAAAATCCTGTATATTCTGAACTGCAATAACTGTGTAAACCACACAAAATTAGTCATGTACTGTAATGTAAACTTAGCTTGGGCTTACCCTGCTGAATGTGCAAAACTCAACCAACACATTTTCACAACCTCAAAAGACAGTAAACAGTGAGTAAACAATGACAATGGCATTTACATTCATTATTTTTTTTTTACTATTCCTGACTTATATTTGTCCAAAAAAATGTAATAACTCTGAAAACTAGTAATGATGCAGCATATAGCTCTAATAAACCAACATAGCATTCGATTTCAGATGCTGGATTTATCTGGGCGGTGGCCGAAGGCGGGGACCTTTGCGTTCCGATCCTCGGCTGCAGAGGCTGGCTCATGGGACGTGGAACGTCACCTCTCTGGTGGGGAAGAAGCCGGAGCTGGTGTGCCAGGTTGAGAGGTTCCGACTGGACATTGTCAGCCTTGCCTCGACGCACGGCTCTGGAACCTGTCTCATTGAGAGGGGTTGGACTCTCTTTCACTCTGGAGTTGCTCCCGTTGAGAGGCGCTGAGTTCGGGTGGGCATACTTGTTGCCCCCCATCTCAGCACCTGTACGTTGGGGTTTACTCCGGTGAATGAGAGGGTAGTCTCCCTCCGCCTACGGGTGGGGGGAAGGGTCCTGACTATTGTTTGTGTTTAAGCACCAAACAGTAGATCAGGTTACCCACCCTTCTTGGAGTCCTTGGAGGGAGAGCTGGAGAGTGCTCCTTCTGGGGACTCCCTCATTCTGCTGGGGGACTTCAACGCTCTCGTGGGCAATGACAGTGAGACCTGGAGAGGCGTGGTTGGGCGGAATGGCCCCTCCGATCTGAACCCGAGCGGTGTTTTATTATTGGACTTCTGTGCTCGTCATGGATTGTCAATAAATACCATGTTCAAGCATAAGGGTTTTCATGTGTGCACTTGGCACCAGGACACCCTAGGCCGCAGCTCAATGATTGACTTGGTTGTCGTTTCATCTGACCTGCGGCCGCATGTTGTGGACACTCAGGAAAAGAGAGGGGCGGAGCTATCCACCTGGTGGTGAGTCGTCTCTAGTAGTGCGGGAGGATGCCGGACAGACCTGGCAGGCCCAAACGAGCTCTGAGGGTCAGCTGGGATATCTGGCAGAGTCCCCTGTCAGAAGGAGTTTCAGCTCTCATTTCCAGCAGAACTTCGAAAACGGGAGGCGGGGGACATTGAGTCCGAGTGGGCCATGTTCCGTGCCTCCATTGTCGAGGCGGCTGACCGTAGCTGTGGACGCAAGGTGGTCGGTGCCTGTCGCAGCGGCAACCCTTGAATCCGCTTACTAAGTCTGCCCACCAGTGGAGGTGTGTGCTCCTGACCTAAACACAGGACATCTTGGGTCGGTAGATGGAATACTTCAAAGACCTCCTCCAAAGACCTCCTCAATCCCACCAACACGCCTTCCTGTTTGGAAGCAGGGTCTGGGGAGTTTGGGACGGGCTCTCCAATCTCTGGTGCTGAGGTCACCGAGGTTGTTAAAAAGCTCCTTGGTTGCAGGGCTGGATGAGATTCTCCCAGAGTTCCTCAAGGCTCTGGATGTTGTAGGGCTGTGTTGGTTAACGCGGCTCTGCAATATTACGTGGACATCGGGGGCAGTTCCCTTGGATTGGCAGACCGCGGTGGTGGTCCACCTCTTTAAAAAGGGGTTTTGGTCCTGAAGTAAAAACAATCTTAAATGAGTACCACGCTTTTACAACAGTCATAAATACCAAGTTGTGTTTAGGAAATTACCCAGTTGTGTAGAAACAGGAAGAAAGATAGTTTAGTTTAGGACCCCCATAAAAGCGGGTGTCTGTAAATCATTTTGGGGGAAAAACAGACTTAGGGAAGTAGATCATAAGGGGCACACAATGAATGTTTATGTACTGGGAGTGACCATGTCATGTGATTCTTTTTGTCTTTGTGTTCAATAAAAAGAAATGAGGTCTGTGAGACAGCCCGCACACTTGGTGAGCCGTCCTGCAGGTCAGTCTCATGACAAACAGATCTGTGTTGTTGTATTTTCTGCTTTGTTTTCTGGAACTGGAAATCACTCGACCCTGCGGAGGAAAGCTGGATCCTCAACCGTGACTAGAGTTAATTGAAAATTTTGGAGTTAATCCACAATAGAGGAACACTTTAATATAGAATTTACAATCCAGCAGTCCAAAGACAACAACTTCTGTCTAATCTTTTTTTAAAAGTAGAAAATTCAGAGTCATCCAGGTTTTTATGTCTTCCAGACATGGTTGTAATCTACCTAACTAATTTGTTTCATCAGATTTTATGGATAAACATAATGTGCATTATTAGCATAACTGTGTAAATTCATTTCATGTTGTCTAATTATTTTACCAATTGGAAGCATATATATAGGAAAGAGAATCGATCCAAGCAGAGAACCCTTTGGTACTCCCCAGGTAACCCTTGAGTGTGAAGAAGATTTTTCATTGACATGAACAAACTGGAATCTGTCTGACAGATATGATTTAAACCAGCCTAGTGCTGTTCCCTAGATCCCTACAACATGTTCAAGCCTTTATAAGAGAATATTATGATCAACTGTGTCAAAAGCAGCATTGAGATCTAACAAGAAGAGAACAGTCACAGATCCATTATCTGAGGCCATTAAAATATCATTGGTAACTTTTACCTGTGCTGTTTCAGTGCTATGATGAGCTCTAAAACCTGACTGAAATTCCTCAAACAGGTTGTTGCTGTTTAAATGCTCACATACTTGATAAGCAACTATTTTCTCAAGAATTTTGGATAAGAAAGGAAGGTTAGATATAGGTATATAGTTAGCTAAATAATCTTGATCTAGGGAGGGTTTCTTAGGTAAAGGTTTAACTACATCAGCCTTAAATTTCTGAGGTACATATCCATTTATTAAAGATAGATTCATCATGTCTAGAATAGGGCAGGTAACCAGAAGGAACACTTCCTTTACTAATTTGGTTGGTATTGGGTCCAACATACAAGTTGAGGGTTTAGATGAGGCTAATATGTGTGATAATTCCGAAAGTTCAACAGGATCAAAACAGTACAGACATAGACATGGTTCTACATTTCTCACTGATACTGCCTCATTTACTGAAGGCGAGTTAATCAAGTTTGGGAGAATGCCAAAGATTTTATAAAAAAAATTAATATATTTTATTTATGAAGAATCTCATAAAGTCATCACTACTAAGAGAAGGTGGAATAGTTGGCTCAACAGAGTTATGACTGAGTAAGTTTGGCAACTGTACTAAAAATAAACCTAAGATTGTTTTTATTTACCTCTATTAATGACAAGAAAAATACTGTTCTAGCATGTCGAATGGCATTTTTATAAAGTAGTAACTATTTTTCTAAGTTGGAAAGGAATCATTTAAGTGTGTAGAGCACCATTTTCTCTCCAGTTTCCTAGTATTCTGCTTTAACGTACGCAACTCTGCATTAAACCAGGGAGCCAGCCTCCTATGGCTGATTACCTTCTTTTTTAAGGGGGCTACACTGTCTAGTGACAAACGCAGTGAGGAAGTAATACTTTGAACCAGACCATCAATTTCTGAAGGGTTAGTATTGAAATTACTGCCATCCACTGTTGTATTCTGAGACGGATAGGGAAGCAAGAATTCCAGTTCCATGTCATCCTCTTTTTTTAAGCTTTTACAAGCAGCAGCAAAGTAGCTCCATAATGACTGTCAACATCTTGATCTTCATCATCAGTAGCTAAATCTTCTGCAAAACAATTGAATGCTTTCAGAAGTTTAGCAGCATCGTTGGTCACAGTGCACACAATCTTGTTTTGGATTCTGAACTCTTTATGCACCTCCAACAATGCTTTGGCAAGGACATCATGTGTGTGTGCTCCTCGGACATGACGGCATGCAAGTACAGCAGAGCTTCTCTGATAGATAATATTTTTGTTGAGCCAACGAACAGTATTGCCTAAAACACTATTCACTGTAGTCCAGCAATCTGTTGTTTTACATACAAGATCAACTTCAGGGAGTTCATTCTTTTAATCAGAAATATTCTCCTGGAATGCATTGTTCATTAGTTTCTGTACCTGCCTTCTTGAAGGCACATGTCTGGATGGCTGCAAACCTGTCAATTTGATGAACAATGGCTTCTCGACTTTACTCAAAGGCTGCAGATCAATGTAACCCAATAAAAGCTTATCCACTTGTTACTGGGACATGAAGGAAACAGCAGGTCCTTTAGAAAATGCAATAAGCTTAACTGTTTCCATTACCATCTCAGAAGAAGGGTAGAGGGCAAGGACATGGGTGGGCTTAGTTAACGAAAGCTCCAGCAAAAAGCAAGCACAAAGTCATGACAACACCGATCCTCTCAAAAGTTAAAAGACTAGACTCACCTTGCATCTCTCAGACATCGATCGGTTCATACCTCCAGCTCCTAATCTGTGTTCCTCACGCCAGTACTGATATAACCAACGATCATCCAGTCTGTTGAGACTCCAACTCTGCTGCCTTCCAGCCAATTGAGCTGACTCCAGCTCTCTGATCACCGCGCAGACCTCATGCTTCTCTGCTGCTATACTGGCTACCAGCCTTCATCTTAAGGACACTGCAGGTTTGACGTGGCTTCCCAATCATGTCACACGCCTCCTTTGCTGGTCTGACACTACCGGTCACCTTATCCAATCCACGTGATAACAGCCCGAGACAACAGCCCAAAACAGAGCTCCATTCCTTTTGGCAACATGTCAAAAAATCTGACCGCTGCTTCTGGTGAAGCAGATACTTCTTGGATGGTCTCTTAATGTAATCAATACTACAGCAGGCCATCTTTGTTCAATAATTGCACAATTAAAATCCAAAACCAAATAAAAACTTCAGAAGCAACTGATAGTAAAGTCCAGCATGGTGTGGGGGGTGGGGTGGGTGGATAGCAGACAGTGGTGCAAGCTGTTAGCAATAGTTAGCCACCATTGGCCAAAATTGGTAGCTCTGATGGAGCTGTCAGTCAAAAGGACATGCCTCTATTTATCCATAATTTAAGGTTAGTTCAAGATTAAATTACATCTAAACGGAAGAGTTAGAAAAAAAATTAAATCCCCTCAGAGTTGTCATGACGGTCGATCTGACCTATTAAACCTTAAATGTTTTTTTGAACTGGGCTGTAAACATGTTTATTTCTGATGTGAATATGGCCTCTTTAACATTAGAGTCAATCGGAAAGTGCTACTTTTTCGAGCCAGTCCCCAAGCAGATGAGGGGAAAACTGCAATTTTTGTTCATTCCTGTTGGCTTCACATTCTGCGGGCGGAGTTTGGCCCTTGGTGCTGATGTAGTTGTCAAATAGTTACTGAGTTTCAGAAAATTCTGTTGGTCTGGGTGCACTTCGAATCTCTTCCAGCATTCAGCATGTTGAGGCGAGAATGTTCCTCTTAGTAAAAATAGCTTTTGCATACTTTTTCATAAAATTCTCACTTTCAGTGGTTTTCCAGAGCTGTGGACCATTTCCACATTCCTGCCAAGCACTGATTAGCTGCAGGTGTATTCTTACTCACTTGACACTTTAATATTGCCAAAGATTTATGAATATAGGATTTTTTAAGTCTTACTCAAGAAAATGTGTGGGTTTTAATTGAATCATTTAACACTTTATTGAAAATTTTTGTAAAACACAGATTTAAAAGATTGTTTCAAAGAGGCTCATTGAAAAATTGTAAACAAAAAACACAGGACTGACCAAAATATTCTAACATATTCAAACAACACTTGCATAATGTTCTTCAGCTTGGTCACATTTGTTCCACATGTTGCTACATCATCATCATCATCATCTTAGCATGTGGGAAAAGCCACTAGTGACTTGTGCTCATTTGTTTGTACAGCTTCCACACCCAAAACATATGGGATTCACCCCCTCCATATGTAAGTGTGAATGTCTGACCCATCAACTGCTTGATGGAAGAAGAAACCTTACAGGGTGGTGTGTGACGGCTGCCTCACTCCGCCTGTACTGGCTGGATGAGGTTTTCTGAGAAGATCCCCAAGTGATTGTCCAGATCTTGGTGCTGCTTCCAGCTCTCCTCTCTAATCCCCCTCAACAGGCCGTCCAGCTGCTGGAGACAAACAGAAAGAAAACACAGGTTAAGTTTCACATCTAGCATTCATGCCTACACACATACAGTGGGTACGGAAAGAATTCAGACCCCTTTACTTTTTAATTTTTTTCATTGCAGCCATTTGCTAATATCAAAAAGTTTTTTTTTCCATTAACGTACACTCAGCACCCCACCTTGACAGAAAAACCCCTCAAAACAAAACAGAAAAGTAGAAACCTTTGGAAATGTATTAAAAAGGAAAAACATAAATTTTATAAGTATTATAAGTCCTAAGTATTCAGATCCTTTGCTCAGTACTGAGTAGAAGCACCCTTTTAAGCTAGTACAGCCATGAGTCTTCTTGGGAATGATGCGACAGGTTTTTCACACCTGGATTTGAGAATCCTCTAGCATTCTTCTTTGCAGATCCTTTCCAGTTCTCTCAGATTGGATGGTGAACATTGGTGGAGAGCCATTTTCAGGTCTCTCCAGAGATGCTCCATTGGGTTTAGGTCAGGGCTCTGGCAGGGCAAGTCAAGAACGGTCACAAAATTATTCCAAAGCCACTCCTTTGTTATTTTAGCTGTGTGCCTATGGTAGGGGTTCCCAGACTCAGTCCTCAAGCATGTTTTATGTCTTTTTCTGGGTCATCACACCTGAATGAAATGATGGCTCATTCGCAGGCCTCTGCAAAACTTTGCCATGCCAAGGAGGTAGTTGGAACATTTGAATTAGTTGTGTTGGAGCAGAGACAACTAAAACAGGCAGGACAGTGGCCCTTGAGGACTGGAGCTGGACACCTCTGGGTTTAGGGTCATTGTCCTGTTGAAAAGTAAACCTTCGGCCCAATATAAGGTCATGCGCACTGTGTGTAAGAGGGTTTTGTTCTAGGATATAACTGTATCTTTCCTTCAATTGGAACTAGTCGTCCTGCCCCTGTAGCTGAAAAACACCCCCACAACATGATACTCCCACCGCCATGTTTTACTGCAGGGGTTGTATTGGGCAGGTGATGAGCAGTGCCTGGTATACCACTCAGATATTACGGCAAAAAGTTCAATCTTGGTCTCATTAGACCAGAGAATCTTAATTCTCATAGCCAAGGAGTCTTTTGTGTGTTTTTTGGCAAACTCTGCAGGTTTTCATATGTCTACACAGAGGTGAAGCTTCGGTCGGGCCACTCTACCATAAAGCCCTGACTCGTGGAGGGCTGCAGTGGTAGTTGACTTGGTGGAACTTTCTACCATCTTCGTACTACATCTGTGGAGCTCAGTCAAAGTTATTTGGGTTCTTCTTTACTCCCACAATTACTAAGTTTGGTTGGACGAACAGGTCTAAGAAGAATTATGGTCATTCCAAACTTCTTCCACTGTGCTCTTATGAACCTTGAGTGCTGCAGAAATTATTTTGTAAATTTGGCCAGATATGTGCCTTGCCACAATTCTGTCCGAGCTGCTTGGGCAGTTCCTTCAACCTCATTTATTCTCATTATCTCTAATATGCACTGTGAGCTGTATGGTTTTATATAGACAGGTGTGTGCCTTTTCTAATCGAGTCCAATCAGGTTATTTAAATACAGCTGTACTCCAATGAAGGAGCAGAACCATTTTAAGTATGAACAGAAGAAATGGAAACCATGTGAGTTAAATATGAGTGTCAAGGCAAGTGATTACCATGTGATTTTTTAGTTTTTCTTTTTAATAAATTTGCAAAAAAAATCTACATTTCTGTTTTTTCCTGTCAAGATGGAGTGCTGAGTGTATATTAATGAGAAACAAACTGTTTCTGATTTTAGCAAATGGCTGCAATAAAACATAGATTGAAGGGGTCTCAATACTTTCCATAGAGTATTAACCTAAACACCTTCTAGTTTCAACCGGCTCCATCTCTTAAGCCTCTCATTATAGTAAGTAATAATTATCAGATTTCAATGAACATCAAGGCAAAATCTGTCATTTACAGGAAATTCAGGTATTGGATGTGTTTTTGTACCAATTAAAGACTCTGAATGCTTGAGGTGCCAATGCAGGCAGGTTTCCAGCATAAGAACTTGTGGATAATTTGACCGGACTTTCCCGGTATGCATGTGTCCTCACCATCAGGCCGGCCAGAAATTGAAATTTTTGGGGGCCTTTTCGGGAACCACGCAAATGTCCATCTTGAATGATGTACTTGTAAATAGCCCGGTAGAGTCGCTTTATTTGTAATCAACCTAAGATAAATTATATCATCTGACGTCGTCAAACAACCACAGGGTTTTTCCTGGCTCAAACTGAGGCAGAAGTCGTACCATCCTGACCATGCACCAACACATGCATGAATTCTATGCATTCAACTGACTCACTTTTTTTAAAGGCAACATATTTTTAGTTAAGTGTTCTAATAATAATATATCAATTATGTTAAAGCATTCTTTTATTAAAACAATATACATACAAAAATAAGGAGCCAACTTTAAACTGAAAGTGTATTAAGTTGTAGGGATTTATCCACACATCTGGAAACCAGACATTTCCCTATTATTATTAACTTTAATTATTTAACCATTCATAGCCTATTATTCTGTTCCAAGTTTCATCACAATAGGCACTGAATGTATAAACAGGTGTTGAAAATCACATCTTCATTCAATTAATAACAGTTGAAAACTAAAAGATTACATGTTGTTTCTCAAATGGCTAACAATCAAAATCCAAATATAGCACAAGGGTGGCAAATTTATATGGATCTGCCCCAGAATAATATGCGCAACAATAAAATGGATTTACTTTTCAACCATTGCTGTTTTTGTCCGTTCTGTGCAGAGAAACTTCAAATTAATTTACAGATCAGAGTCCTGTATTAGAACGGGTAACTGCCGCTAATCTGCTGTTTCAGGTGGACAAATCAAATCTCTCTCTAAGAGCGCTGGATGCTAACATATTGAGAATAATTGGCACTCAGTGCAACGTTGGAGAGATTTTCAGATATACTCTCTCCACACAATGGAAAGTGGGAGTCAACCAAAAATATTATATTAATATTTTTCACCCATCCACAGTAAAAAAAAAACTTCCACCAGACCCATGACGTTTAGATTATAATTTTTTTCCATCTTTAAATGGTACCTGCAACATTGTAGAACATTTTTGGAGCAGAAAGGAGTCTGTACAAATTTTGAAAGTAGCATCTGCGCAGAAAGAAAACATGACGGTGGCAGGGAGGAATATTTATTGTTGAAATACAATAAATGTTTTTTATCCACTCATCACATTTAAGAAATATAATGTATATTCCTTTCCCAGTGAATTAGACAGGGGGAAAGCTCTTTATATTATCTCTATAATATGTTTAGATCCATGAATATGATCGAATTTGTAATCTGCAGTACTTTGTGTAGAAAATTTGCCTTTAGTTTAGCAAATGCCTGGATGGATCGCTCGCAGCTCGCACAAAAAGTAGTCCAGACGCTGAAACGATCACTTCAAGTTGCTCTGCGGCTGTTATGAACCAGAAAGAAACTTGGTGGAAAGAAACTTGACGTAAAGTGTCCTGTCCTGCATTCTGGCCATGATTCTGACCCTAGCCACTCCCTGCCTGCAATTTCCACATCTTTATACAACCATGATTACCTTTTAACTGCTTGTTACGATAATTTGTCAGCACTGTATCACCTAGATTCCTGACTAATCTCGCGAGGTTGTTTATTAAAGTAGTGGCTGATTTCCCAGGTCACATCTGTAACCCGAAAAACAATTAAAATTACTCTGAGACAGAGGATGTTTTAAAAAAATAAACATGACATGCTCGGATGCAAAAAACAAAACATTTACCTGGTTGAAGACCCCGGGGAAAATCTGAGCATAGTGAGCACCAACTAGCGGGAAACACCCGTTATTACACTTTATGGAAAATTATTCTATCTTCCTTTTCTGCGCTTCCCCCCCGGCACGCCGCTACTCTCCCATAGTGGCGCAACGCTGCAACTGCAATACACACATGTTAAGATGTCCTTCAAGGTTCTATTTTGGATCCAATTCTGTTCTAGTTTGCATAAAGCTCTGTCACATCACTGTTCTTCATTATAGTTTTTTGCAGATTGCTCACAATCTATTCATAGTATACTGCATATCATAATGTAGTTACATAATGTGATTATTTGACTACAGTAAATAATATCTATTAGCAAGGGGGTTGCTCAGTTTCTTTGGTAATCTTCAATCAATCAATCATATTTAAACTATAAAATTAAGAAATAAAAAACAAAACTTGTTCAAATTAAACAGAACCATACTGCAACCTGACAGATTAGCAAACAAACAGCCTCTAAGAGAAATTGATTGTTTAAGAATGCCTTTTGATGGCCGTTTTAAATCAAGTGTATCAAACGCTTTAAACATAATTTAAATTCAAGAATAAAAAATAGAAGCAAAAACAGTTAATTTCTTTTTTTAAAGAGCTTCTATTGTAGCAGACAATTTTGAAATTTAAGTTGTTTCCATTGTGAATACATGTTGGGGAACGTATGAATATATAAATAAGCTTAGCAAAAACTCAAAGTATCCCCAATGGTGCATATTCCTGATGTTCCTATTCTTTCCATGCTATTTAAAGAAAAACTGGTGTCACTTCTTTGTTCTTTGTGGCAGCGTGCAAAAGTACACTAGCTGCAGCCACTTTGCATCTAAATAAACATTTTTTCAAAACACAGTTTTGACATATGCCTCATAAAATAAACCTGTGCCATTTAACCTTACCATGGCATTACAATATTGGAGCAAGGTTAAAAAGAATGGGAAGCAGAAAAAAAAAACTATTTTGAAAATAAAAAGTGTTGAAGGGAACAGTGAAGAAACCACATTATGAAGACAAAAGGAACACACAACAGGTGAAGTTGGGAAGATGTTTAAAGCAGAGTTTGGTTATAAAACCACAACTCAAGTTTTAGATATCCAAAAAGAACACTAAATCACTATGAGCACATCAATTCCACATTGAAACAGAATCATGGTGTGGGGTTTGTTTTCTTCAGCAGATAAATAAAAAATTGTTATTGGGAAGACAGATGGAGCTAAAAATGAAGCAATTTTTGAAGAAAATCTTATAGAGACTGGAAAAGACTGGACTGATGGAGACACCATGTCCCAGTGAAAATGGAGTGTGTTCAAAGTAACTTTCAAATTTGTCCTTTTCAAAAGCGCTCCTTTTGGCAGCTTTTCTAGAAATGTCAGCCTGAAGATCCCAAGCTTGTATCTCTTGCTATAGCTATGTAGTAAAATGTAATCAAAAATGAGGACAAAAAAATTTAAAACATCACAACCTGAAGAACTTATGTTATCCTTTAGAAAAACATTAAATAAACATTGAAAATCTTTTCTGAAGTCCAGAACAACTTTCCATCTTAACTTTCTGAATTCTAATTATAAAAGTTTTGAAAGTCATTCATTTCGCTCCACTCTCCAGTTACAATTGAATAGGTCCATCACACAAAATTCAAATAAAATATATCAAGATTTGTAATTGTAACATGACTAAATTAGCAGGAGTTCAATGTGCACTGAAGCATCTGTTGAACTTCAGATGGCTGATAAACAAAACAACTAAATTAGAACCTGAATTTAGAATATTTATTTTTATGTCAGCCATAAAAAAAGATTCATATAGAAAATACCAAAACTACCTCCTATGCATATAAGAAATGAAGCTAAATAAGTTGAAAGCTTAAGACAGCAGGCCCTATAATGAATTGGCATGAACCTGCTTGCTAGTTCAAAAGTTTACAGGAAGGGCGTCATCTTTGAGCGGCAGCATGATGAAAGGTGAGAGAGAAAGAAAACAGAGAGAAAGAGAGTGAGCGAGAAAGAAAGAGAGAAAGAGGAAGAAAAAGGGCGCTATAAAACTCAACTGCATGCTGTTTCATGATGGTAGGATTTTTTGTAATAGTGCCATCAGGTAACCAAAGAGAAACCATTTGCTTAGACTGAAAAACAGATCTTTCTAAATTAAAGAAAAAAAATAGGTGGGAGCATCCATGTTCTTTATGATAGTAATCCTTGATCTAACCAAGGCCCCTTTAGCTCTTTCATGTAAAAAAGAGCTGAGCTGTTGTTTCTTTTCTTTAAGTTCATCTAGGCTATTAACCCCACCGCTTCTAAGTCACACATTTCTCTTTCCAAGCTTTGAATTACCCTTTTAACTTTTGCTGTAGAATGTTTAATATATTGCTGACAAAAAATCCAAGTTTGAGCCTTGCCCATTTCCCACCAATCACTCAGTGACTTTAAATAAAAAAAATTATTCTCCAAATTTCCCAGAATTCCTCAAACCTTTGAAAAAAATCTTTATCTTGAAGTAGTTTAGCATTAAAATGCCAGTAAGATCTACACTTAGCAGTATCTGCAATATGAAAAATAAGAGTAATCAGATGATGATCAGTGAAAACTACAGGGCTAAATCTAAAAGTCTATTTCTGAAAGTGTCTTTAATGTAAAACCTGTCCAGT
The DNA here is from genome assembly GCA_028564705.1 of Apricaphanius iberus. Taxonomy (NCBI): domain Eukaryota; kingdom Metazoa; phylum Chordata; class Actinopteri; order Cyprinodontiformes; family Aphaniidae; genus Apricaphanius; species Apricaphanius iberus. Next base: position 3,073,432 of record JAPXFQ010000216.1, on the reverse strand, counting down.
CTCCCGCCACTAATATTCCCATCTATACATTTAACCCATGTGTACTGTCTAGAAAGAGGATTTTTAACCCTCCATGCATGAAAATGAAAATGAGGCTCCTCTCCTCTTCTATGTAATGTAAAATTCACTGTACAATTCCAGTCACCACCCATTAAAACACAATCATCATGATTAACTTGTTTTAAGAAATCCTCTATATCCTGAAAGATTATTAGTCTTTCAGGATATAGAGGCCTCCTCTGCCTTCACAGAGGAACGCTCCTGCCTTTCAAACGAAGCATCATTAATGTTGGTTACATTAGCGGGGTTTTCAGTCTCAATAGAGACAATTGGCCCTTCTCTAGCATCTTTAGGGTCCGCTGTCGGCCTGGACCCCTCCCGAAGGGGCATCTACCCTTCCGCAGGGGCTGAAGCCCCACCGGCTGCAGCTGTCATATTGACCCGCTCCTCAGTTGAGTTATGGGGACAGTTTTATGCCCGACCTCACCACATTCAAAACATTTCATGCTGCCAGAGCTTGCATAAACCATATAATAGCCATCCTTATGTTTTACTCGGAAAGAAACTTCGAGCGTCTGGGACTGTGAATTTAAAAACATAAACACCTTCCGCCTGAAAGACTGCACATGTCTAAGCTTTTCCCTTTTACATCCAAGCCCGACTGTCCGGAAAGCACTCGCTATTTTCCCGAATTGCTGTAGTTCTCGCTCCAACGATCTGTTGGGTATGAATGGGGGAACACCTGAGATCATGATCCGAGTCGAGGGCACAGCCAGCGGTGACACCTGTAGGTATACCGCTCGCGATCAAGTCAGTCACAAACTGCTTGTTTTTAAGAACAGCCAGGAGAACATTCTCTACCAGGATAGATGGGTCGGGCTGAAGCTGAACTCCATTTCTCAAAGAGAGGGGCGGTGCCCCTTGAGACGCCATCCCCACAAGCAAACAGCGCTATAAGTGCTAAAAACTCAGAGAAAACCGTCTTTCACTCTCTCTATCACACTCAACACATGCTGCAGCATCACCGTCACCAACACATGCATGCGAGAAAGAAAGAAAGAAAGAAAGAAAGAAAGAAAGAAAGAAAGAAAGAAAGAAAGAAAGAAAGAAAGAAAGAAAGAAAGAAAGAAAGAAAGAAAGAAAGAAAGAAAGAAAGAAAGAAAGAAAGAAAGAAAGAAAGAAAGAAAGAAAGAAAGAAAAGAAAAAAAAAGAAAGAAAAGAAAGAAAGAAAAGAAAGAAAGAAAGAAAGAAAGAAAGAAAGAAAGAAAGAAAGAAAGAAAGAAAGAAAGAAAGAAAGAAAGAAAGAAAGAAAGAAAGAAGTCTAACCTCTTGGGTGTCACCTATCACCAGGATGATATCTCCCTTTTCAAACTGCAGCTGTCCATCAGACGCTACATTGCTCCCTGTCGCCATTGCCTGGAGTAAAATAAGAAGTACAGCCTTATTTTTGGAAAATGGGCCTAGAAATGTTCAATTCCAATCCAATAAACAACTAAATCCTGTTGCTCGTGGGTTTCCTGTGTAGATGTGAATCTTGAATATAAACAGCTTTTTATTCAAAAAAAAATTAGAAAACCTAATTTCTCAATTTTCTTTCACACCAGGTCTGGTTTTGAACTGAGAAATGCAGAGCTTGTGGAAAGCAGAAAAAAACAAAACAAAAAACCCCCCACAGTATTTATACGTTATGTGTACCTTGTAGAGAAACCCAGGTGGACTGTGGGTACTTGAGTTGTCACTCAGCTCGGACGTCTCCATCTTGACCTCCTCCTTGTTAGGTAACAGAGGCTGTTGGTCTGTGGAGTGAAAGGATTGGCGAGGTGCTGGAACAGGTGGAGGGTCTGTTTTGGCCTCGTCAGGTGACAGATTGCCTTCAGTGCCCTGGTCAAGACTCTGCACCGTGACACCATCTGCTGAATCAGAGGGGTTGGATAGTTCCTCACTCGCTGCCTCAGACTTTGCCACACCGACTCCATAGTCATCAGACTGATTTGTTGCCTCAGCCTCAGCCTCCATGTCCTCTGGACTCTGACTGCATGTGCTCTTGTCACTGTTCTCATGGTCACACACAGACTGCCTCTTGGATTTGTTTACACTGCTGGAGCTGAGATCCGAGTCTGATGAACTGACGCTTTTGGATGGGATGCTGCTCTCCTTCTCTGGTGCAGTGCTTTCCTCAGAAATTATCTGAGATATTTGGATGGGGGAGGAGGCCAAAGCCTCCTTGTCATTTTGGTTGGAGGAATGGATGGAGACATGGTCAGCAGGGAAAGCTGTGTTGCAGGGGATGGGGTTGGAGATGGCCAAAGACTTTCTCTTCTTTGACTTGCCGGTTGGGCTGTTTGAAAAGAAATAAGTCAACACCGTAAATATAGGAAAATAAGGACAAGTGTGACCATATCAAATCAAACTGACATTGTGTGAACATGGTGTGAATACAAACCAATAAAGGGCTGTGAAACACCAATTTCAACCCGAGGATTCAACAGCTTGTGAAACTTTTTTTGATGTAGCAACAACAAATTGTGACAGACTTTCATCTTACTCTCCTAAAATCTTGCTACGAGTTCCTTTTTTTTATGTTGGGTGTTTGCTCATGCCAGAACTCTCAGCTTGTACTACTAAATGTACAAGAGAGTCCGAATACTTCAAATGCAATAAAATATTTGTCAAGATTGGTCCAACTATGTTATCTAGTTGGTGTCAATTGTCCTCATGTCAAAGCACAGACTACATCCCACCAGTGAGGTGAAATTACATGTCTCCAGGTATCAGTCAAATACTAGAGAGTAAGATTCAACATCTAGTTTTTCAGAGGAGATACTGCTTTTATATTTTTGATATTACTTTTGTAAATAACAATTTATACAACTAAGTAGGTTTAACCTTAATATAGGCACTGTAATAATGAAGTCCTAGTCATTTTTATAACCTATGTGAGAAATAGCCTTGGTAAGGCCTTGATTTTTGAGCACTCAGAACTCAGACGTTTTCTGTGAACCCACACCTTGTGCTGATAAAAGATGAAACCATTATCCAAAGACCCTCTTCTTCAGAATGTTTCTCAAAAAGTGTTTCATTCTGATAGTCATGCATTTAGTGAAACTGAATGTAGGCATAATTTAAACTGGATTGCAGCCTCTTCCTGTCATTACATATCTACTAAGAAGTGTTTTGAGTCATTATCTTTAGCAATAAAATTCAGAGCTGAGTCAAACATTCCACTGTGCCATAGAAATCCCCTCTAAAGTCACTTGCAGAGTCTGGGATACCAATGGCTTTACCCAGCAAACCAACAGAGCCTCTCCCATGTTTCACCGAAACACTCTCTTGCATACACAAAGAGCTTATCTGATTTACCACAGTATTTTGGTTTTAGGGGCAGTCTCTCTTAAGGAGTCTTATTTTAATGAGCCTCTTGTAGAAGCAATGCGATATAATTAATTGAATTTTGGCTTGTGCATGATTCACGTATTTTAATAGAAAGAAAATAGCAATATTGCGTGTTTGAGTGACATGTTGCATGTTTAGTTCATCGCTGAGCAAGTTCAAATAAAGTCCAAGAATCACACCATGCTTGTGTTTTCAACAAACAAAATTACCTTTGATACTTTAAATCAGGGAATTTTGGCCCTTGTGGCAAAAAGTCTGGTCGCCACAGGCTCAAGTGGGATGCAGTCACATGAGCAGGATATCTATATTTTGTATCCTTTCCTGTACTGATGTGGGTCAGCTGCCTGTCTCCATTTCTATTCACACCACCAACCTCTCGTCACTCAGCTGTAGCTTTTCTAAAGCCTGTGTTAGAATCAATTTTCCATAAAACTGACAGATTGCATCTTCCAGCATTCCTTTGCACCGCGCTCAGTGCATTCTCATTGTTCTGTGGCCAGTGATGACAAAGAGAGCTTTTAAAGATACTAGGACCAATTAGATCAGTGTCAGTCCTTGCTAATAGGAGAGGTCAGGTGACGTCAGGTCAGCTGATCGCTACCGTAATTCCTCTGTTTTGGTTCCCACTTGCAGGTCAGGACTTAATTCACACATGAGATGAAAAAACACAATACAAGCCTATATTACAGAAGCATATATGTGTAGAGCAGCAGAGCTCTTGGGACCCTGGGCCTGTTCAGGAATACATCCCTGCTTTTAACTAGTCACATACCTGCGTAACATTGCTTGTATAGCATACCGAGACTACAGATACTACAGCCATACCAAGACAAGTCAGTAGGTGGCATATAATACTCAAAAGTAACTAGAAATTAATTTGTGTGTAAAAAAGGCGAGCTTTGCGCATTTTAAAATCCTCTGCATTATATTTTTTTCGTGTTCTGATACACATGTCTACAACCCGTTATCAGCACCTGATTATTCACACTGTAGCAGCAGCTTTAAATCCTATCCTGACACCTGCTTCTAATTTAATCAGCTGCAACATGACAGCATGTTTTTCTCAAAGACTGGATAAAAAACAGAACTGCGAAATTGGTAATAATCAGTTTTTCACCAGAAACCAGACGCCACTGAATTACTAAATTTGTCACAGGACAACAACTTGTACAACAGAGACTATATTTTCATAAATACATAAATAAATAAATATAAGGAAAATGATCAGTTGCAGTTGCATTGAGCATTATGCAATTCTCCTTTGCAATTCCCCACAGTTGATACGAATCACGCAGTTTCTGCTTGTCTGACCTCTGCTTTTAGCACAAACTCGGCTTTCTGTTTTGCAAAGATCTTCCCAACTCCCCTTGAATCAATATAATCTCAGGTCTCCAGACTTTTGAAAGCTGAAAGAGTGAAAGGTGGGCTTTAGGAACAGTGATAAATGTCTCCCAGATGATTTGTGACCAGGACCCCAGCAAAAAACATCCTTCACTAATCTAAAAGGGGCTTTAACTTCTATTTCACTGTCAATTGCGATTTTAAGTTTCTCTCTAAAGCTCTCCCAGTTTTCAGAAGTTAAAGTGGTTACATATCAGGGATTTTGCCTTCTGTCCTGGAAATGTTCGTTGCGTCTCTATAGCCGCCGTAAATCTTATCTTTCTGCAACCACTCGCGCATGCGCTCAAAGATGTAAACAAATATCCTTCTAAAACACATTCTCTCGTGGCGTAATTGCTACATCCATCTGATTGATTGTAAACCCAAGACCGGACACTAACCTATAACTGATTGGTTTAAGTAGGCCTACAGTGGTGGGGTTTAGAGTGAAAGTGCCTATCAGATCATTAAAATTTTCAGATCATCCGAACCTGATTTTATTTTCTCTCCAACACTTCATTACGCCAGAAATCCGGCATGGTGCCGGAGCGCTATCAGGCCTGCACAATGCCTAGGACAGGTGGTGTGGTTTAATTTTCTGCTAAAAGCTAATAAAAAAAAAAAAGCTAAAACCCCCTGTGAACTGACATGCATTGGACTTTAGGACCCCTTTCCTTTTCTCTCTCTCACACAGACACACACACACACACACAGTTAGTGCATGCTTAGAATAGATGGGATTATTGATTAAATGTTTTTTTAAAGTTAATCTATTGCGTTTACTATTTTATTTACTTGCACAACGTTTAATCTCATATCCTTCCAGAAAGAGGCTAAATTTGTGTGGATTATAATAGAATTCTCCTGAGATTATTATAACAAAAAGGAGTGATGTCAGGGTTTAGATTTAATTAATCAATTAAGTAATTTAAATCCATCCATAGTGGTATTAAGTTATTGATCACAAGTATTGCTGTTAATGTAAACCAGAGAAATTGATCATACTCTGTGCTTTCTTCTTTAAATCCCAAGACCTGCTCCATCTGCTCTGACTGTGTCAATGCGATGGTAAATAAGCAAGAATGCATAAGATGCATTAGTTGCAGCAAACAGAGAAATAAAAAATACAATTTAATTACGGGTTTTCATAGGGAAACCCTATATTCTTAGCCTTTTACCGTCAGAACAGTAAGTAATCTTCTCTTAGGTTGGAGCACCTTGACTATTTCTCTTTGTACCATCTCCAAATCATCTCTTAGAGTCTCTTATCACCTCAGCCCAAAGGTTTGCTATACAATTTAGATCTGGGAACTAGCAACCATGAAAGAAGGTTAATTCTGTTTATTCAAAGACAGTTCCCAAGCCTTTGAAAGAGAAAGAGGCCCACAGCCTCAATGATCCTCCACAACACCACACGAATACACAGTAGACATGAGGTACTTTCCTCATATATATCTTCTTTATTTCACACCAAGCTCACATTCGCTGTTTGTTGAACAGCCTAATTACATCCTCATCTGTCCAAGTAGACTTTAATAAACTACATGTGTTTTAAAGGTAGGAAAGAAAAGGATTTTTTGCGGGACTCAATTCTAAACCAACCATTTGGTATGAAGGCAACATCTATTTGTTGGTATATAGACTCCAAGACGCAACTCTTTGCTGCAATAGTAAGCTTTACAGATTTTTTTTCTAATCACCAGTACCATCCTGCTCATTTTACTGCTATCAAGATACAGTAAATATTCTTCATTTTCCATTTAATTGGCTAAAGAAATTGGCCTCTTTGTCATGTTATATTTCTACCCTAAGAAAAAAGAAAATGAAGGATTATCAAATACAGTACAGACCGAAAGTTGGGACACACATTCTCATTCAATGCGCTTTCCTTTTTTTTCCATGACTACATTGTAGATTCTCAATTAAGGGCATCAAAACTATGAACGAACACATGGTGTATGGAATTACTGTATGTACTTAAACAAAAAGGGTAAAATAACTGAATACATGTGTTATATTTTAGATTCCTCAGAGTAGCCATCCTTTTCTCTGATTACTGCTTTGCATTCTTTTGAGCTTCAAGAGGTAGTCACTCAAAATGGTTTTCCAACAGTCTTGAAGGAGTTCCCAGAGATGCTTAGTACTTGTTGTCCCTTTTGCCTTCACTCCGCGGTTCAGTTCACTCCAAAGCATCTCGATTGGGTTAAGGTCCGGTGACTTTCACAATTTTTGTAAAAGTACTACATAATTCCATATATGTTCATTCATAGTTTTGATGTCTTCAGTGAGAATCTCCAAAGTAAATAGTCATGAAAATAAAAAAAACTCACTGAATGAGAAGGTGTGTCCAAACTTTTGGTCTGTACTGTACATTTTTAGAGAATCCCTGATCTTCCTAAGTGTTAATTACATTTCGTTTATTTCTAATCTAAATGTTTATCCCTCCAACCACCAACCCCCCCCAAAAAAAAATTCTAATATGGAATTATGTTTCTGCAAAACAGAAGAGTTTATCTGAAAGTGTTTCAAATGTCTTTACCAGGGCTGCCAATAAATATGGCAGATGCTGTAAGTTAGGACCTAAATTATTCATCCCCTAGAAGATTAAATCAAGAAGTTTACGTATTTCTGACAGGAAACACACGCATCTCTCTAAAAGAAAAAAGGATAAATTTAAAACCAATAATTCATCAGCTTTTCAGTTTGCTTTTTTAATGTATGTTTGAAAATCGTCATTGATAAATCTGCAGGCAAACCCTCCTCCTACTCACCAAACAGGTTTTGCTGATTTCTCTTAGGTGATGACCTCCAAGTCTTTAAAGCTGAAAAAAGCTCAATGCCATCACTTTAATCTTTAGGTGCTTCCATAGATTCTCTATCATATTCAAATCGGAACTCTAGCTGGACAACTTGAAAACATTAATATTACCTCCAGTCAGAAGAAACAATTTTGTGAAATTTGATCGATTATACTGAACCCAAGTGTGCCAGGTGTATGAATCATTTTGGCTTAACAGTAGCTATGAATAACACAAAGGTAAAAGGATCTCCGTACCTACTCAAACCCTTGATGATAAAATTTTTGCCAGAGTGCTGAGTCTCCAGTTTTTTCATCACATTGTAAAGTTCCCGGTTTAGCTGTTAGGGAAGAAACACAAGGTCATCAAACCAGCACCTTCCAGAGTATTCCAACACCTTTACCTGTTGGACAGTTGATTTCTTACCACGCTCATTTCTTTATAAAAGACATCTCGCAGGTTCGAGATGTTTTCGAACACGGTCACGTAGCAGCCGATCCGACTGCAGGAAGAAAAATCAGCTTAAATTCTACCTTTACCCATTCGGGTCACATAGACTCCACCTAATCTGTGTCTGTAATGGGTTACTACTGCTGATACCTCTGATAGAGAACAGGGAGCTCCTCCCGCAGCTCATTGTTTATCTCTTCAAAGACGTTCTGGGCTTTGTTGAACTCTTCCTCTGCCTGATGAGCAGGATTAGAACGAAAGTTACAAAATCAAAGAACTGAAACCCCATCTTAATAATAATAATAATAATGCATTTTGTTTCTTAGGCGCCTTTCTGGACACTCAAGGTCGCCTTACATCAATAATAATACATAATAATATAAAATAATAATAAAAACAAAAAAAAAAACACAATTAAAATACAATGTTAAAACAGCATGAATAAAACAGGACAATGCATTTGTGGTCACAGTGAATAGGCTTGTCTAAACAGATGAGTTTTGAGGATGGATTTCAAGTGTGGAAGTGAGTTTGTGTTGCGGAGGTCAGGGGGGAGAGTGTTCCAGAGCTGGGGAGCAGACCAGCTGAAGGCTCTGCTCCCCACGGTGACAAGACGGGCGGGAGGCACAGTGAGCCGGTGAGGAAGTTTGAGGTGAACCAGGACTTAATTTCATGGAGGCAGTTGGTTAGAGAGTAGGGTGGGAGTGTGGAGTTAGGTTTGCTGGAGATGTAGAGCTGGGTGTCATCTGCGTAGCAGTGAAAGTGAATGTGATGTTTTCTGAAGATTTGACCAATGGGAAGACGGTAGATTAGAAACAGTAGGGGGCCGAGGACAGAACCCTGGGGAACACCTGAGGTGACGGAGAAGGGACGTGATGTAAAAGATTTAAGCTGAATGAACTGGGTGCGGTCAGAAAGGTAGGAGCGGAACCAGGAGAGGGGAGTACTTGTGATGCCAATGGAGGAGAGTCTGTCCAGAAGGATGGAGTGGGAAATGGTGTCAAAAGCTGCACTGAGATCAAGCAGGAGGAGTATGTAGAGTGAACCGGAGTCAGCAGAGATAAGAAGGTCATTGGTGATTTTGAGGAGGGCAGTTTCAGTACTGTGGAGGGAACGGAAGCCAGATTGAAATTGTTCATAAAGATTATTGGAGGAAAGATGGGCGTGGAGTTGGGCAGCAACAGTTTTTTCAAGGAGTTTGGAAATGAAAGGAAGGTTTGAAATGGGGCGGAAGTTATTGAGGTCAGAAGGGTCAGAACCAGGTTTCTTGAGAATGGGAGTGACAGCAGCAGTTTTAAGTGAAGAGGGTACAGTACCAGAAGTAAGGGACGCTTGAATGGTGTTAGTTATGAGAGGGGAGGAAGGCTTTCACAAGGACAGTGGGAATGGGATCAAGTTGACAGGAGGAGGGTTTGGATTTCTGGATGAGAGTGGAGATTTGGGTGACGCATGGTAAGGTGAAGGCAGAGAATAGGTGGTTTGGAGCTGAAAAGGGTCGAGCAGGAGCATTAGAAAAAGGTTAGGGAGTAAGTTGCTGGTGGATTTGCCGAATTTTAGAGGTGAAAAATGAGGCCAGGGTATTGCAGAAATCAGAAGAAAAGAGATGAGATGGAAGAGAGTCAGAAGGTTTTGTGATGGTTGAGATGAGTGAGAAGAGTGTTTTGGAGTTACCTTCATTTGAGCTGATTAGACCAGAATAATAAGTGGATTTGGCATTGGAGATGGCGTCCTTGTATTGGAGAATGTGAGTGGAGTACATGTCTCTATGAATAGTGAGTCCAGTTTTTCTATAGAGTCTTTCCAATTGGCGGCCTTTTGTTTTAAGCTGTCTGAGAGCGGGAGTGAACCATGGTGCTGTTTGAATGAATGAGACAGAGCGAGTTTTAAGTGAGGCGAGAGTATTGAGAATATTATGGAGGTTTGTGTTGTAGTTTGTGAGAAGCTCATCTGTTGTAGAAAGACTATAAACACTGGGGAGGTTATGAATGAGAGATGTTAAGTTGTCCGGGTTAATTTCCATTATTTTACGAAAATGTATAATGCGTGGTGGGTTGGATTTGGTAAAAGACAGATTAACATTAAATGAGAGAAGTAGGTGATCTGTGTATGGGAGATGGTCATTTTTACAGTGTAATGGTATTAATCCTGAGCAGCAGATTAAATCCAAAATATGTCCTTTATTGTGAGTGGGGAAGTTGACAAACTGTTGAAATCCGAAACTTTCCAGGGTGGAGGTAAAATCTTTGGTGAGAGTGTTATTGCAATTATCCATGTGAATATTGAAGTCTCCGAGCAGTATAACATTTGATGAAAGTGTGGATAGGTGAGTCATAAATGCAGCAATGTCTGTGATAAAATCATTGTTTGGTTTTGGTGGTCGGTAGATAATGGCAAAAACTGTAGGAATGTGTCCAGAGAGCTGTAAGACAGTAGCCTCAAATTAATGACAGGTAGGAGCATTCACAGGCGCGACCCTCCAGTTGTCACGGTGAATCACAGCGTGACCGCCCCCTTTCCCAGACACGCGAGGTGCAGCGTGGTAAACAAACCCCGGTGGAGTAGCATCATTGAGTGATGTAAAGTCATTTGGCTGCTGCCAGGTCTCAGTTAGGCAGAAGATGTCAAACTTACGGTCCGTCAGAAGATATTGGATGAGGTGGCCCTTACTCGTGAGAGAGCGGATGTTCAGCAGGCCGACGTGTACCGCAGTGCTACCGCTGCTGAGACTGACAGTTGGGCTAGCCGCCCTCGAGACGCGGGCTAACACAGAGTGATCCGCGCGGCGACTGGTGTTTCTCTGTGGGCGGTGAGCGGTGGACCAGTATGACTTGATGGTGGAGGAGTTCGGTCCGTAGGCAGCGGCGATGATTTCCACGTTGTTTGGCTGCAAACTCAGTCGTCTCCGTTGTGGCGCTGGGCGTAGGGCTGGCACGCGAGCGGTCTCCAAGGTGGTCACTTTCCTCCATGCTGTATGATACTGCATGTATGTCCGGATGGATGGATGGATGGATGGATGGCCTCTGACGCAGTTAGTGAAGTAGTCTCTCTGTCTGACTCACCTGAACATTTGAGTCTCAAACTTTCGTCCAATTCATCATATTCCAGATCACATTCTCTAAAAGCAGATCCAGGCTGAAAGCATTTATCTGGGATTCTCCACATTAATTTCTCAGATGACTCCTTATGCATTTCCGATGAAACAGCAGAGCCATTTACAGAGAATATCTCTTTCCTCCACGGTCAAGTTAGAACTAACCGCTGGTCGCCATACTCCATGATGTATAATCTCCAGTTTACCGTCACACTGAGTGTCTCTTCCTACCAACCTTAAAGGTTCTGAGCAGGTGAGTCCAACAGCTTTGCCAGTTGAGCAGGTGTTTCTAACTGAGTCTGACCTTCTACAGAATACTAGCTAAACCCCATACTTACTGTTGGAACCCTGATTTATGCTAATGCTAGCTAAGCCCAGTACTTACTGTTGGAACCCAGATTTATGCTAATGCTAGCTAAGCCCAGTATTTACTGTTGGAACCCTGATTTATGCTAATGCTAGCCACGCCCAGTACTTACTGTTGGAACTCTGCTTTATGCTAATGCTAGCTAAACCCAGTACTTACTGTTGGAACTCTGCTTTATGCTAATGCTAGCTAAGCCCAGTATTTACTGTTGGAACCCTGATTTATGCTAATGCTAGCTAGGCCCAGTATTTACTGTTGGAACCCTGATTTATGCTAATGCTAGCCACGCCCAGTACTTACTTTAGACCCATGTGTTTATTTGTGTATCACCTTGGTGATTTTGGCTTCATCTTTTTTCTTAGCACTCTGTAGAGCTTCTAGGTGGTGACGGGCCGAATCGTAGTCCACCAGTTTGCGCCCACGCTTCGCAACTCGGTCCTGAAAAAGCAAAAATATCAAACATAGACTACCAAAAGAGGAAACATTAACAAAACGGTAAGAAGGCTGGACATGTTTGATTTTCAAGGATTTGCAGTTTCACACAGAGATGCAGCAAGATCACATTCAACCAATGTTCCTTTTGTCCGCTACTACCAGCCTTTAGGAGGCCAAAATCTGAGATTTCTTTTTTATGTTCAAAAAATACATCAAAACTAAAAAAGCTCACTATTTCTTGTCTTTAAATGAATCAAACAGTAGGTTCTCTGATGCAGTTTTGTTTGGTTTTAATAATCTAATAAAAAATGTAAGGGCAACAAGCTTTGATGTGTAAATCAGGAGGATTTTTTTCCTTCAGTCCCAGAGGTGGGAACAAGACATTTCTTTGCAAGTCTCAAATCATTACCTCAAGTCTCGTGTCATGTCTCAAGTAAATTTAGCCAATCCTTCCTTAATCAGGAGGACTGATTCTGGGTTCAAATATGGTAAATGGACTGAAGTTATATAGCACTTTTCTAGTCACATTGACCACTCAAAGCGCTTTACATTGGAGCCACATTCACCCATTCGCACTCACAAACGCACACACACATTCATACACCGTTACAATTATAGGTAGTGTCGGGATTGATATTTTTTTAGGGCTACTTTATATAACAGTCTCGTATTGAATATGTTTATATAATCTTTAGTTAGTATTCAGAAAGTAAAAGTCTGTTTTTATTAGCTTGCATGATAGTAAAGAAATGTTTGTCAAGTATGGTTTATGGGGGAAAGCTTTTAAGTCGTAAAACTCTAGGCTAAGGTTCTTGCACGTTGTAAAAGTGGGATGCGGAGATAAGGAACAGAGTAGAGAGTAGACAGTCATAAACAGACCGGATGGTTACAGCGATAACTCAGGAAACCTTGAGAATAAACGTTTGGTGTAATAAAATCTAGGGGGAGGAGAATAGACATGTGACTACGTGCTTTGTTCTTCTTTAATAAAAATGGTACACCCCTGTAGACGACAGTTCAGTTCAGTTCAGTTCAGTTCAACTCAGTTCTGACTGTTCTCCGCCTGCAGGTGTGTATGAGTGTGAAACAGAAATTCTGTGTCTGTGCATCATTTCCATCTCTGTCTCTCAGCTCTGATTTTATTTTTGAAAAACTCCCGCCGGGGGAAATGTTGGCGCCCCCACACTCTCCGGAAGCGAGTGCCGGTCGCATGGGAACGAGGAGCCAACACATGGTGGAGAATGCGTGCTCCGTAATTCGGTCTTAGGTTGTTTCGGAGCTGGGAGAGATTGAGTGTGAGTAAAGTGTGGTATAACTGGTTGATGCGTGTGTTTGTGACATTGCAGTAATTTTGTGTTTTTTTTCCTTGGAGTTCAACAGAGAATCGGAGAGCGACTGGATTGATCCTTGCTAAATCAGCACCCGGGTGGTTTTGTATCAATCTGGAACAGCGCTAACACCAAATTAATAGGTATTGATTGATCTAACCGTTCTCCGTTTAATGTTGATGTGTTGTTTTTTGGTTAAGGGCCGACCAAAGTGCGGATCGGGCTCGGGGTGGCCGTCCGGCCCAACCAGGACGCTGGTTTGGGACCTCCTTGGCTGGCAAGCGACTTTAGCGGCAGGCAGGGCCCGGGAGCCCTCTGACTGCTAACGGATTACTTTGGAGAGGCTGTGTTTTCTTCCTAAATGCGCGACTGAGCATCGCAAACGGTGGAAGTGAGGCTTTAGGGTCCAGTTCTTGGTCGGCCCGGTTTGAGGTTAGTGTTTGTTAAATATTGTAAAATTACTGTACTTGTTTTTGGTGTGATTGTGGGTGTGCTTGGACGGAGTGGAGGCTAGGGAAGAAAGCTACTAGGTAGCTTTTTGCACACCGGCCTCATATAAACTCCTCATTTAGGGGAACTAACTGACTGAATCTAAAACCATAATTCCTCTGCGAATTTTAAACGCCTAGTCGATGCCCTCGTTTTCTGTTTGTGCAGATTGCGTAGAAGCTTGGCATTGTAGAGGAATAATGGGAACTATCATTTTCGGTTTAGTTAAAGTACCACCATATGTAGCTTGCAGCTAATATACAGTGTGTGTGAGTCTCGCCTGGAATAAAGGCGTTCAACCTTGTACACTTACGTAAACACGTCTAAAGCATTGTTTAACACATATATACGACTATTGTTATGGATAACTGGTAGTAAACTTTTTAGAATATATATATAAAATAACTTTTTATTGTAACGAAGCGGCACCGTTTTGTTCAGATTGAGCTGGGGTGCTCATGCTTACAGCTACACTCTGGTAGCCTAGCTTCCGACCGGTATTTGTTTGACACGGTTAAACAGCTATTAGAGTTTTTTTGGAGACGAAGTGTGGTTCTGCTGGAGGCATTTTGTTTTTGTCTTTGGTTGGTTTACTTATGAGTACAGTTTGTTCGGTTTAACATTGTAGTGAAGAATTAGCCGTCTTTGTCCCGGTTGTTTTTTTTTTTTTTTTTTCCGTTCCGCGTGGTGACCCGGAAGTTCTATTGTCTTTGACTTGATCCGCTAATTCGGTCGACTTCGTTTTTGTAAAAACGATCTACGATTGTGTTACAAAGCGAGTTTTTCAGATATTTTTTCGGTTTGTTTTAATGATAAATGAGACTGCTTTTATATTGGGAGAATTCTATTTCTTTGTGTGATTCGTGGAAGTGTCCGTCGCGGGTTTTGCCGCCGGCCGGACTTCATTAAAATTCTTTGTGTTTTAGACAAAACAGCTGATATCTCAGTATATAAGTAAATTAATGAGAAAATAAAAAGTTCGTTATAAACCTTTTTAGATTTCCTTCGTTTCGGCTTTGCATAAATCATTATTAAGGTTAATGTTTTATGACTAAAATAATACATAAACCACTTCCCTATAAAGAATAAAAATAAATAGGTTAAATAAAATACTGCCTGTCTTTACTATTAACTGCATTAATATTGGGATAAATTTGGCCTACTAATTGATAGTTTTTCAATTAAAACAAATAATTTACAGAGTTATTACAAATTGCCTACTTCAATTTTAATCCATTTTGGATTTTGTTTTAAACTTTCAATGGCAGCCGAATATAAATTGCTTCCTGCTCCATTGGGACAGGAGTGGCGCACGTTAGATGCCCAATTGTTAATATACATTTCAAAATTATATTCTGTATTAGTTGATAAGCCCGGTGAAATAGATAAAAAGCAGTTTCAAGCCGACATGAAGGCCATGTGGTCTCGGCATGCTGCTAGTGGTGCACATAAGAGGTGTCTCTCACAGATGTGTTTTGAGGAAGGAAAGCGTTTTGCAGAAAAAGCTAAAACAGCTAGGAGCATCACTGGTGCTAAGAAGAGATACTTAAAAACTGAGAAAATGTGGAAAACATGGGGTTTAACGGGTCAAGGCATTGATCATTTGTGTGTTACTGCAGATAGTGTTTATTCGGTAGACCAGACTCCTCCGCCTTATCAAAATATGTATCCCGTCTTGTCTACATCTGGTCAAACAAACATTTCTTGGGGGTTGGAAACTGACGATGGCCAGAGCGTACTTCAAAGCACGCAGGCTACATCACAGAGGTGTGCACCACCCTCTCTGGGTACCTCTCCTGCTTCCCCCACTTCCCCCCTCCCTTCAAACACTGCAGTCTTACACTGGAGTGGCCCATCAAAGAGGTCTGTGGCCCATGACCCATTAACTAATAAACCACAGGGTGATCTGAAGGTGAACGATGAGGGACAAGATTATAAATTGCATTTTGAGGTCACTGGTAAAGGAACTGTAGCACACACTGCGGAGGAGGACAGACAGTTGTTAAACTTAGTTAAAAACAGAACAGAACAGGAGACTGATAAATTGTTCTTGGCATACAATGGTACATTAATGGAGGAAATACAGCATCACGAACACAGGTTAAATACAGTTCAACAACAGATGGATGAGATCCTGAAGGATCAGGAAAGATTAACGTCTGTGGTATGAGGGCAGGCTGCTGACCTTCGGGGGAGTGCCAGCCCCACTGAACGTGATGAATGTGCAGCAGTTGGACAGGTTGACGAAGTGCAGACGTTGGGGGTTGACCTGAGCAAGGGGGTTTATCAAAATACAAGATCTCATGGGGGTCCTGATTTAATGCTTCCTTTAGTGGGGGCATCGGATGGTTCAGTAATTTATAAACCATGGAAGATGGCTGACATATCTGCTATCACTCTGCAGCTCCCCGCTTTAACTGGTGGTGGAAACTGCTGGATAAATAAATTAAATCAGCTGACTTCAGGCCAAACATTAGCGGTGGGGGATTGGAAAGCAATTATGGGCAGAATGTTGACATTAACAGATTATAATGAGATGATGCTCCAGTGCAACCTAGTGCAAGTACTAGATGAAGTCCCTTTTGCGCTTCACGCGCCTGAACTTGCTGAGTGGGTCAGGAGAAAGTATCCTACCCCGCCCGCCTCTAAGATTTTGAAATTTCCTTGGTCAACTGATGTAACTCCCGCAGAATATCTGGCTAAATGTAAAGATAAATGGGTTGACGTTACTGGCGAATATCCCAGAGATGCCGGGAATAACAGAAACTGGTTTAGGGAAGCAGTTTTAGCGGGCATGCCAGAGTCTGTTGCTACACTAATGAAACGTAATCCTGATTCACATATTTATGATCAGCCTACATGGGAGAGACACATAACACATTATTTACAAGAAGCTCAAGATTCTGCGTTAAGGGATGCTGCGGAGAATAAGAAAATGGAGACTGCTTTGCTGAAGCTCCACTTAAAGGAGGCTCAGAATAAA
The DNA here is from genome assembly GCA_028564705.1 of Apricaphanius iberus. Classification (NCBI taxonomy): domain Eukaryota; kingdom Metazoa; phylum Chordata; class Actinopteri; order Cyprinodontiformes; family Aphaniidae; genus Apricaphanius; species Apricaphanius iberus. The sequence goes on along the minus strand of JAPXFQ010000216.1, from coordinate 3,056,718 downwards.
TTGGGTGACTTTCATCAGTCAAAAAAAAGTGAAGCAGATGGTGGCTAACGCAGCGCCGACTGTTGGATCAGCTGCAGTGTTGCCTTCCTTTCCTGTAATGTATGCTGCAGCCGCACCGAATCAGCCATTTGCTGCTCCTTATCGGACATGGCACTCTCGGGGACGGTCACGTGGAAGGGCCAGATTTGGTGGTAATAGAGGCCTGGGAAGAGGGCAGCCAGGTGCTGGCGGTTGTCGGAGGTGTGGCTCAAATGAGCACTGGGTGAGGGAATGTCCACATCCACGAGAGGGCGCTATTCCTCCCGGTCAGCCACCTTCACATTTTGCTCCGAATCAGCATATGGTTCCTCCCTCCTATCAAGGAGGACAGGGGGGGCCTCAGTTTTGACAATGCCCACAGAGTACCTTGGTGAGCAGGACTGATGGGGATCCAATGCTCACAATGGACATATATGGACATTCATTGCCATTCTTGGTGGACACTGGTGCTACTTTCAGCACGCTGGACAGAGTTTTACCAGACGTCAATTTTTCTGGGAACACAGTGTCTGTGATGGGCATCTCTGGGGCTCCGATGATTCTCCCTGTCACTCAACCATTGCCTGTTGCGGTGGGGGGTCAAAGACTATCACATCCTTTTGTCATTGCTCAAACCACTCCTGTCAACTTGTTAGGCAGAGATCTGCTTATCAAACTGGGTGCTACTATCCTGTGTACCCCTGATGGACTTATGGTGACTTTTCCGAATGGACATACACATTGCTGTGACACCATGAGTGGTCAATTTTTGCTGAAAGTTGACACTTCACAAGTGGCTGATATTTTCTGGGCCAGATTGACTACGATGTCTGCAAGTGAATCTTCTGCGGCTGAATTTCTGAGATGCTGGAAGCCGTGGCTGCTTGAACTCCAGCCTTTTGTTCCACCGCCTGACCCATTACATGTAACCCTCCTATATGAGAGGGGCGATCCTACTTTGTATCAGGAAAAATTTGAAACAGAACTTGAAGGACAAACTTGGTCTGTGGCTTCGGGTCCATGCTTTGTGGGGAAGGAGGGTGTTGCACTGTTTGCTGATCTGACTTCAGAGCAGCATAAATGGTATATGATGGAAGCTGAAGCGCTTCCGCACATATCACTGTTGTTGCATCCAAAACATCAAGCTAAAGATTTGGGGGGAATGGTTAAAAGGGGAGTTGCATTAAAGGATTGGGTTCCTACCCAGATACCTTCGGTCTCTTTTTCTCCTTCTTCTCAGATGTACAAAATAGACACGCAGCTCTCAGACACTACTTTTTTGGAACATTTGCAGCTTTCTAGAAATCATGGCAGAGAGAAAACAGATCATCCTGATGCAGTGGAGGCATTAAAGGTCGTGCCTGACTTTTTGTGGTCAGATGGTCCCACTGATGTTGGTCTAGTGCATACAACACCCATCACATTTGAGATGAAACATTCTGATCCAATTTGGCGTCCGCAGTATCCACATAAACCTCAGGCTGAGGAAGGTATTGCAGACACTATTGCAGGGTTACTTGAAGTAGGAGTTTTAGAACCATCGGATTCTCCATATAACACCCCTATTCTTCCTGTAGAAAAACAGGGTACTGGTACATACAGAATGGCACATGATTTGCGTGCTGTCAATGAGGCCCTCAAAACCCCTCCCATTGCTACGCCCAATCCGTATACGGCTTTGGCATCTCTTGCACCTGATTTGAAATGGTTTACCTGCATAGATTTGGCTAACGCGTTTTTCTGTTTACCCCTCCATCCTTCTGTCAGGGATGTGTTTTCATTTACATTCAGAGGAAGGAAGCTACGTTATAGTAGGCTTCCGCAGGGTTTCGCTTTGAGTCCAGGTTTGTTTAATCAGGTTTTGAAGCAGTCATTAAGCACTGTACAGCTCCCTCCAGGCTGTGTTCTGACCCAGTATGTGGACGATTTAATTTTGGCGGCCCCTACTGTTGAATCATGCATAGCAGCTACTCTAGCTGTGTTACGACATCTGGGGAGAGAGGGTTATAAAGTCTCCCGTGATAAGCTTCAGTTGGTCAGACAGGAGGTCCAGTTCCTGGGGCGGAAGGTGACAGCTCAAGGCGCTGGACTGACTGATACCCACAAAAATGCTATTTTGGCTCATTCAAAACCTCTCACGGTTAAATCAATGCTGTCATTTCTGGGACTGACAAATTTTTCCAGACATTATGTGCCTCATTACACGAACCTAACCACACCACTCAGAGCGCTTGTGAATGCTCATGGTATGAAGAATCTACATGCTAAATTAGTATGGGATATACCAGCTGAGGAGGCATTTATTAGGTTGAAACAGGCTCTGGCACAAGCAGCTGATTTGGCCACTCCTGACTATACATGTCCATTTTTTCTCAACACATCGGAGACAGATGGGATTGTTAATGGCGTTTTGTTTCAGAAAAAGTGTGGTCAGAGACAGATTCTTATGTATCTTAGCATAAAGCTGCAAGCTATTGAAATGAGACAGCCGCCTTGCACGAGACATGCAGCCGGTATAGCTCATCTGGTGGAAAAAACATCACACATTGTCAGGGGTTATCCACTTCATATTTTGACATCTCATGGGGTCATGGCATTGGTTAATTCTGAGATGTTTACTCTTTCAACTTTGCGTCAACAGCGAATTAGCAGAGTTTTGGAAGCACCGAACATTTTTTTTACGCATGAAGGAATAAACATGGCTGACCAAATGACCATCTCTGGGGAGCAGCATGACTGTGTCAGACTGAATTCGGTTGCTCAAAAAATACGTCCTGATTTGCGATCTGACCCTTTGCCTTCAGGTGTTGTGCTTTATACAGATGGTTGCTGTTTTAGGGATTTGCAGGGGCAGTTGAGATCAGGTTTTGCAATAGTAGAGCAAAATGGGGATTCCTTTCAGACTGTTGTTTCAGGGAAGCTTGATGGCAAGCAGAGCGCACAGCGTGCTGAAATAAGGGCTCTTATTGAAGCATGCAAGTGGGGCAGAGATAAAGATGTGACGATTTACACTGATTCGAATTATGGGTTTTCTGTCATTCATTATGAATTACCGCAGTGGAAGAGAGCAGGTTTTGTTACCACTACGGGTAAGCCTATACAGCATCATGCGGACATTATGGAACTTTTTGATGTTGTCATGTTGCCAGCTAACCTTGCTGTTCTTAAGTGTAAGGGTCACAGCAAGGCTGACACTGTTGATGCGCGTGGAAATGCTGCGGCAGATTTGGCTGCAAAAGAGGCAGCGGGTTACCTGTCACGTGTCCACACACAGCTGATTGTCACGTCAGCGCAGGACCTGTCAGACAGTTTTACTGAGGAATTGCAGTTGGCGCAGCAGGCTGCTGCGCCACAGGAGATGACTGTGTGGAAGGATAGAGGTGCTGTTTTTGCTGATGGTTTTTGGCGTGGGCCTGATGGCCGTTTGGTTTTACCTGCCGCGTTAAAACACACCCTTTTTCAGGAGGCTCATGGTGTGGCACATGTGTCATACACTCAGATGAAACGTAATCTTTGTTTTTGGTGGCATCCGTTCCTGCCACATATGATTAAGAGTTTTTTGAGTGAATGTGTGGTGTGTGGTCAATTTAATCCTAAGCCTACTATCAAGCCAGAAATGGGAGCCTTCCAGGACTTGTGCAGGCCTGGCGAGGAGATCGTGATCGATTATACAGATATGGGGACACATGTTAGGGGTTTCCGATACCTGTTAGTGATTATTGATTCATTGACCTCTTGGCTTTCTGCTTTTCCTGCTAGACGGGAGACTTCTCAAACGGTGGTGAAATCTTTGATTAACCACTGGATTCCGTGCCATGGCTTTCCGACTAAGGTCAGGTCTGACAATGGCACACATTTTAAAAATAAACATCTCCGGCAGGTTGAGGAACAGATGGGAATAACCCACAAGTTCTGCACTGTTTATCATCCGCAATCGCAAGGTGTTGTCGAGCGTTCTAATTCTACTTTAAAGTTGAAGCTGGCAAAGATTTCAGCTCAGACGGGGCTTAATTGGCTAGATGCTCTCCCTATTGCTCTGATGGCCATCAGATCATCTGTCTGTAGGACGCAAGGTCTTACTCCTTATGAGATGTTTACGGGCAGGATCTTCCCTGGTCCTTGGGCTGGCAGAGAACCACAGGTTTCGCCCCATCCTGATCCAGATCCTCGAGGTGATCATCAGCAGCTGAAGGGCCTGGTCTCCTCCTTCCTTCCGGCTCCCCGTGACGTGCAGGGACCTGCGGCGTCTGCTTCCGAGGCTGGACGAGTTTGGCTGACGGTGTATAAGAGGAAGTGGCAGGAGCCCCGCTGGTCTGGCCCGTTCCAGGTTGCTGCTCGTACGACTCACGCTGTCCAGCTGCGTGGGAAAGGTTCTATTTGGTTTCACTGGTCCCAGTGTGCTCCGGCCCCTGACCCCCCCTCCTGTCCCTCATCTGCAGCAGCTCTCTGCTGACTTGGAGGAATCTCTCTGCAGTGGGTGGTGTCGGTTCTGACTAGGCAGTATCGACTGCCGAAGCCAGGAGGCAGGGCTTGGCCCACCCAGAAGATTGGTTCCGGTTGATGTGATCATTCAGTGTGATCTTTATGTGCCAAAATTGGGCGAGATAAGCAATTTGGGCTTGCTTTTCTCGAAGAGGGAGTATACAGAAGAGAAAGATCGCAAAACATCTAACACATTACACAGCAGGTTTTGACCACTTCACAATCGGTGAAGGAAGCCAGGAGGCGGGGCCTGTCTGTGTATTTGTGTTATTGGGGGAAGTGTTCAGTTAATGAAGTAGCTGGCATTTCATTGAGGGCGATCTGAAAAAAAAAAATTGGAAGAAATAAAGAGCCCACTCTACTGAATCGTCTCACCACTTGCAGCCGCTTGGTGACGGAGGAATAAACAAGAATAAAGACTAAAAAATATAATAATAAAGACTGAACATTTATTAATCATTTTTCTGTTTTTTTACAGGTTGTTTAACCAATTTTTTATTCTACAGGTGCAGATTGTTAGACACGGCCTAAGAGGGTGTCAAAGACTTTTTAAGTAGTAAATTTGTAGGATTTTGTCATAATACTCAGTTTTTACGGTTTTATAAAAGTTTTTATTAATACGCTAAAACATTTTAAGGGGTGTTTAAATCATAATTAGGTTGACTTGATTACTAAATCTTTGTTTCAATTATCTTTTTTGATGATATGTTTTTCTGTCAATGTTTTTTAGGTTGTGACAATTGCTAGAGTTTGCCTTGTACTAAAAGAATATTGAATTGGGTTAAAACGATAAAAAATAAATTAATAAAATAAAAAATAATTGCTTAAAGGTAAAGATAAAGAAAAAACAGACACCCTTCCTTGGTTAAAATAAACATAGGATCACACCACTAACAGAAAGTATGCATCTTTGGGAAAATAAGAAGGTGCTGTGCACCACAGGTATTTGCATAATGTTATTGGTCAATATTATCTTTTACTGTTGTGGTGAATTGCCCTACAATAGTTCTGCAAATCAAACACAGGTTGAAGTGCACTCAATTAGACCGAGAAGAAACTTAATGGCAAAATCAACTCCCTATTCACTGTGTGGCTCTTCTGCCGCACATCGTGGATTTTCTCAATTTTGCATACCAAAAGGACGATCTGCAGTGATTACTATTCCCTTAAATACATTAGTTTATAAGGGAGAACAAGCAAGTAAATATAAAACCTACCCCTTGTGGTACATAACAAATGATCAAAAAGATACAAGTTGGTCCACTTTAATTGCTGATCCCCGTGGATATGACTGGAGAAGGTACACTACTACAGCTTATGCAAGACATATGCGTCCTTTGGTTAAATTGGATAAGGTTGCAGATAAATTACTTCTTACTGTTAATTTAACTAAAAGTGATCTCCTCCCCTTAAAATATCTCGAGAATGGGCAAGGTTGTACTCTCTTTATAATTTGGGTTTATAAAGGGGGAAAAGATGTTCAATTTCCTATTATAATTTGTCAAGATTCTCGTAATGCTTCCACCTCGGTAAGTCAAAATCAGGCCTCAGCAGCAAGAGGTAGTGTAATTAAAGAAGAACCATCTGTGGACGATTACTTTGAAATGATGACAGGTGTGGGTGGCTCCACTAATAATTGGTTGCTTATGGTAGAACAAGCCGGACAAGAAGCGAGTCGGGATTGTGTTGTGTGCATGGGAGCCAGACCTATTCTCAAGGTGGTCCCTGCACCTGTTGAGCTCAACACAACTTGTCTGGTTTCCCTGCTGTCTAGTGTAAATCCAGTTAAAGATTGTAGTAACTGGGAGAAATTATTCCCTATAGCTGATAACAGAGCTACCCCACCTTTCTTTGATAGTAATGTTGCTCCAAATAATTTTACTTGTTTCAAAAATGATAAGCCTGGAAATAAAGTAGTGGGTTCAGTCAACATCACGTATTGCAATTCAATCCAAACTTCTATTAAATCTTTTCAGGCTCGTGCTGATATTTGGTGGTGGTGTGGAGGAAAGTTCCTCCGCTCCATTTTACCTAGTAATTGGACAGGATTATGTGCACCTGTTACATTAATTATGCCGGTAGCAATATTTACGTATGATCCAACAGGAGATCAGACTTTTCTCACTTTGAATAATCATGTTAAAAAGAGGGAAATAGGCCATGAAGAGGATCCAACTTATATTGATGCCATTGGAGTTCCTAGAGGTGTTCCAGACGAATATAAATTGGTTAATCAGATCTCAGCAGGTTGGGAATCGAGTATTTGCTGGTGGTGTTCAATAAATAAGAATGTGGACAGAATAAATTATATACACTATAATGTACAGAAATTAGCTAATAAAACTAGAGATGGGTTTGAGGCTGTACATGAGCAACTTAAAGCCACCTCCTTAATGGCTTTTCAAAATAGAATAGCAGTTGACATGCTCTTAGCTGAAAAGGGTGGTGTCTGTTCAATATTTGGTGATCAATGCTGTATGTTTATCCCTAATAATACTAATGCAGATGGAAATTTAACTAGGGCAGTAGAAGGACTGAGAATACTGTCAAATAGGCTAAAAGAACAATCAGGTGTAGATACCTCAATGTGGGACAATTTGTTAAATAATATGTTTGGAAAATGGAAAACTCTGGCAATGTCAATAATGGTTTCATTAGCAGGATTTGTGTCGACTATGGTGTTATGTGGATGTTGTTGTATTCCATGTATACGTTCATTATTCATAAAATGCATTGACAAAGCTGTTGGTAATAATATGCAAGGTCAATATCTGTTAATCCCTCACTTGGAGCCTGAAGGAGAAGTACAGAGTTATGGTCAATCTATTTGAAAAAAAGATTGAAAGAGGGAATTGTCGTGATTGATATTTTTTTAGGGCTACTTTATATAACAGTCTCGTATTGAATATGTTTATATAATCTTTAGTTAGTATTCAGAAAGTAAAAGTCTGTTTTTATTAGCTTGCATGATAGTAAAGAAATGTTTGTCAAGTATGGTTTATGGGGGAAAGCTTTTAAGTCGTAAAACTCTAGGCTAAAGTTTACTGCACGTTGTAAAAGTGGGATGCGGAGATAAGAAACAGAGTAGAGAGTAGACAGTCATAAACAGACCGGACGTTTACAGCGATAACTCAGGAAACCTTGAGAATAAACGTTTGGTGTAATAAAATCTAGGGGGAGGAGAGAATATAGACTAGTGACTAATGTGCTGTTGAGGTTCTTCATTGAATTACAAATGTACCACCCCTGTAAACAAACTCTTGCTGTAGTCAACTCAGTTTCTGACTGTTTATCCTGCCGTGCAGGTGTGTATTAGTGTGAAACCGATCTTCTGTGTCTGTGCATCATTTCCATCTCTGTCTCTCAGCTCTGATTTTATTTTTGAAAAACTCCCGCCGGGGTAAATGTTGGCGCCCCCTACACTCTCCGGAAGCGAGTGCCGATCGCATGGGAACGAGGAGCCAACAGTAGGCATTTTGGGGTTAAGTGCCTTGCCCAGGGGAGGAAGCTGGAATCGAACCTACAACCCCCAGATTGCAAGACAACTACTCAACCAACTGAGCCACAGTCAACATTCAAGATGAGTCTGAATGTCTTTAATAGGAGAGCCTTTAAGGAAGAAGCTGCAAAATGGCTTCACCCAGTAAGTCTCATTGAGCACCATGCAAATGTGTAACTTTACTAATTGCATTATTATAAGACCTAGGTCACTTGATGCAGCCATTGGAACAGCTTCTAGTCGCAGTCTCTCCCGTTCGAGGCAGTCATGGCCTCATCGGAACCCAGGAGAAGTTGGGATTTTTCACCAAGGAAAAATGCCTTATGCCATGCATATCCCTTAAATTTAAAACTATGGCTTCTATCGAAGAAACTGCAGCCCCTTTCGTTTCTCTGTAAACACCGCCGCTTTAAGGCCTCTGCTTTAAAGTGCAGTATGAGGCCAATAGTTGCCCCTGGACTGATTTGTAGGACCCAAATCCTGTGTTTTGTTCTTGAGAATGGATGTTATTTTTCTGGGCAAGAAAAATGAACAGCAATCAAACTAACAGATGCTTTCTATGATAAGACAAATGTAAAACCTTTTGTTAACGTTTTCAATCCACAATGATTTAAACATTCAATAATTTTTAGTTATAAATATCTTTTTTTTAGATGTGCAGCTATACAATTTTAGCCTAAAAACTTTGGATCTCCATATTTTAAAGAATACTAGAAATCTGAAGAAGATAGGAAAAGCCACATTGGCTCATTTCTAGCTTTGCATAATGAGATTAATAGTTAAAATACGTTGCGTTAGGTGTTAGCATGTCATGAGTCTGTGATACAGCAACAGAGTTCAGTCAGAGGCTACTTCAGATTTGTTTCAAGACTGATTTCTACCAGAGATCCTTCTCACAGCATTACCATCCACATTTAAAAGTATTTTTTGGATTTTTTTTTTTTTTTTTTACCTTGACCTCAGGGAATTGACTTGTATAGTTTTCCATGGTGCGAACAAGCTGGTCACTTATTTTCTCCTCAAAGTCATTCCACAGCAAGTCTTCACTCTGAAGTACAGGATATACAGGGATACAGGAGATAGGTTAGGCCAAAAATTGAACCACTGAATGAATTGTAACCAATAGGTTACCACGTTACACAAGATTACACACCCAAATCTAGAGTAAGTTACTTGCTTTATTTTGTTCTATCGAAAAGTCTGATTATCCTTATCCGTTATATTTCTGACATTTCATAGCACTCAAATAATTTTGAGATACAGTTCATTGCAAAACTTCTTATTATTTGATCTGGTTTAGAACAACAGAAAGTAATGAACAAAATGGGGAAGTGGAACAAAAATTATGCATAAGTTGTAAATTCAGTTTTTCTTTTACAAACAACTTACAACAACAGACTGCAGGGAGAACACCTGAATAGTCCTTGGTTTTCATGATTCTCTTTGTACATAAATGCTCTATAATACCATAAATCATTATTCCTCTTCACCCTTATGCATAACTTTGCATTGGCCAATTACTGGGCACGGAATTTTGTGCGGACATAAATGTACCTCTGTAATGACAGCGAGGTCCTCCTCTCCGTTCCAGTCTGATTCATAAATGTCTCTGAGGGTCAGGGACAGTCGCTTGGATGTTTCATGCACGGCTGTGGGAAGAGTTTGTAGGTTTTTAAAAAAGGACATAAGACAACATTGTCGCTTTTCTGACAGCCTCAGCAGTATATGCAGCCCTGAGAAGGCATTGTTGATAAGAGTTTGTAAAGGCCACAAGACCAGTCGTTTCTCGACTGTATGTTGGGGGGGGGGGCGGAATTGGGGGGTGTGACACGGAAGCTACAGAAATGGCTTATTCTAATGGATGAATCACATATCCAACGGTGCGTTTGCGGTTTTCTTCACTGTTGGCTTTCGCTTGTTGTACAGCCCAGCAACGCAGACAGAATTGCAAAAGCCAACACAAAATCTAGGAATAGATCAAATTCACTTCCCATTTCAACTCACTAGCTTTTCTGTGAACAATGTAGATGCCTAAATGCTTTGAGGTTTAGGATTCTGTATGTGAATAAACTCACTTTTCACTGCAGCATAGTAGGCCTTCACGTCTTTAAACAACCTGTTTCCGTCGAACTGTGGGCAAAGGAAAAGCAGAGTGAGCCAACATGTCAGCCATAGTGACACCCAGTAAGAGTATCTGTATGATCTTGCCCACTTTTGTCCCATCATTTCCTTGGTTACCTCAAATCATTATCACTACTGTATATGTCTCTGGGGGAGATTTAGGTGTACAAGCAGTAACTGGAGGGCAACTCAAAGTATACATATTCACACAAACGTTAAAAAATAGAAACATAAGATTAAAGAGATTGTTAGAGCAAATTTACAGCATAAGAATATCAACAAGGTATTAAAAACTGCATAATCAGATTAAAAGAAACTTGCAACTGAGCAAAGCAATTAACAATAATATGCAGGAAATAAACTGCAAGCAGATTGTTACTACTGCAGGGATGTAAGTACTTAGCAGTGAGTTATAGACAGCTGCTGAAAGGATCTGTGATAACGCTCCTTTGTGCACCTAAGAGGCAGCAGCCTATCAATGAAGGAGCTCTCTAGCTCTGAAACACCCCCATACAACTAGTGAGAGACACTGTCAAGAGATTTCGGGTTTTTTCGCCCACCTCCTGCACTGTGTCGAGGGAGCATCCCAGCACAGAGCTTCTTCTCAGCTTTAGATACGCTGCTGCTCTAATAGATTACACCATAGAAAACAGTTGATGCCATCTTCTACGTGGCAGAGTACTTTACCGACCACAATCAGTTTATAAAGCTGCAAAAATAGATGTAATAAAGTGAAAGCAGCATGCGTGTCCCTTGGCACTTCCTTCCTGTTGGTCATTGACACTTTCCTTTTACAACAGTCGCTGTCAGCTCTCTGACACTTTACTATCAAACAGATCCTGACAAGAGTGTAGATAAAAGAGGCAACTGGGGAATACCCTGAACAATGCACACCAGCAAGTAGTAGTGTGAAATATAAAAAGTAAAAGGTAGAAAATATATAAATTCAGTTAATGATAGGGATTTTCACAAACCACAGTTGCATATTTTGATGTCATTAACTTGTTATCAAGGAGGATAAATACTGATGTTAAGTGTTCATCTTCACACTACATATTGCAAGATTTCCACAGCTCTCTGTCTCCTGTGCCTCTATCTGGAGTATCTTTTGGCAATTTTCTCCGAAACCAAACTGAATAAGCGAAGATGGAAATGGTCAGCTGGTCTCTGAATGCTATTGATAAAATCTACTCAACTCTACGAAGCACCAGTAAGGGTCAACCGGGGTGTCAACCATGGTGATCGGGTTTCTGTTGATTGGAATGGGCAGTTACTGGAACTACCGAAAAATGGCAACAAAGATCTGAAACACGGTCGAGATTGGTCACTGTTCTGGAAGCGATTGGACGGCTGAAGGGACAGCTGGATGCGTTGATTCGTACTGATGGGACTCGGAACCAAATGCTGGGGGAGCTGGGACGCAGAACAGACGCTGTAAGAGGCGATCTGGCCGGCGCTCTGGGACTCATCTGCAATTTGTCATCGGACTTGGAGATACTGTCGGTACGGATTGGGGCAACTGGAAATTAATTGGATTTGGAACTATTAATCTGGGAATTAATTTGGATTTTGAACTTTAATTTGAACTACAATTTGGCTGAATTAGACTATAAAAGAAACCACTGACAGACTGAAGGGGCAGAAAGGAATATTTGATATCTCCCTGCAATCCAAACAATTTATATTTTGGCTCCCATGAAGACCTTCAACCTGGTCCTAATCAAATGTCCCTGTGAAGAATGTCAACAGAGTCTCCTCTCCCCCGTACACTTGCATCTACTGACGCACACACTGACATGGTTACACACACTCACATTCACACACACCGTCTTGCTGTATCCTTAATTCTCTCTCCTGCAACAGGAAGCTGGATAACAGCGCGCCTCGATGGCAGCGCGTTACCCTGTGGACTGGAGCTCATACCTGCCCATCCTTCCTGATGTGTCATTGTTAATGTCTGAATATGTGCTTAAATGTTTGTTGGTGTGGTTTTTTCAATTACCTGCGTTGTGAGTGCTGTACGGACCCACAACACAGGTGAGCGTTTTTTCCCCCTCACCGTGGAACCCTCCCCTCCCCAGATGTGTATTTCTCTATGTTTCATAAACGGGAGCGCCGCTCGGTGGCTGCATGCCCAACAGTGACCTGGATCTGTTTGTTGTTGTTGTTGTTGTTTGTAATGATCTTGGACAGGTTGTACTGTATCTGTAAATTCCTTGTATGCATCATTCTTGTATGTGTCATACTTGGCCATTAAAGCTGATTCTGATTCTGATTCTGATTTAACAGTAAAGATGTAAGCTAAGTTTTTGTAATTCAAATATGTTCAGGTTTATTTTTATTTTGGTGTAATATTAAAATGAAAAACAACCAGAAAAAAACTAAAATGGTGTCCAATCATAGATGGTTATTTTAGTGGTTATGTCTCATGCTTTCTATACAACTACAGACTTTTAAAAGATTTAGAAAATACTCTAGAACATTATCAGCTCACATCTAAAGACTTGGGTTAACAGTTTTTTAGTCTCAGACTAAAGTTTTTAATGCATTGAATCTTATAGGGACACTATTTACAAGACTACACCTAGACTATTTTAGCTTCCCTCAAAATTCCTCCCATCAAGCTCAGTATAAAACAGTTTCTTTATGTGCGAATGAATTCTTTGCCGAGATTGATAGTGGGCACTGTATCAACAAGTAACTGGTTAACTCATATCTTTTTTATGCAAGCTGTTTATGCTGTACCACTTGCTCCATGCAGATGCACAGATAGTGCTGGTTTGTGTCTGTAATCCAGGGGGTAAGGTTGGCATTCACTTTTTAATGTATGGCCCATTTCTAGACCATTTTTCAGCCATGCAACACAAATATTGTATTTGTTGTGTATAGACCCTGACAGGCTCCATAGGTGGCTACAAAACTGTTATTTATAAATATGATGCCCATGTTTATAGCCTACTTTCCCGCAGGAACCCCCCCAAAACAATGTTGCAAAACAATGAGCAGAATTTGAAGCCAGCATCATCACGGTAGTAATCGAGGTGGGAGTCCGAACCAGCCAAGGCCACGTTCAATCGATGCCACAGAGCTGATAAGAACTGCCATAACTGGAAACCGCAAAAGGTCCTGTTAGCTAAAGAAAGTTGGTGCTGAGCGCTGCTTAACCAATCGGAAGACAAGCTAACTGCATCTCCCACAGCCCAGAGGATCACTAAGTAGCCACCACAGCCATTGCTAGCCACTAGGCTAACGTCGAACGGCCCCCTTCCCTCATCAACGGAGACGTTTAAACCAGTGTTTTAAAAGACGTTTCCCAACAAAGAGTCGTTCAAATCCTACTATTTGAGTGATCAATCCAACAAGAGCTTCATTTTCTTTGTTTAATGTTTAATAAACATGCTAGAACTAGTCCAAACTAGTCCAAACAACATCCCGTGGCTGCTCTAGGGCAAGACCACGTGTTTGTTTCTTCTCAGACCCCGAGACGGTTGTGACAGGTGACTGCTTGTACTGAGCCAGGTTGTGTCGGAGGTTTCTTCCTGTTAAAGGGGAGTTATTCCTCTCCACTGTTGCTACATGCTTGCTCAGTATGAGGGATTGCTGAGGAATTGCTGTGGTTGGAGTCTGCATGGTCCTCCACAACCTCACGTCGATGACTCATCGCAGTCTGGTGGGATTCCTTACATAGAAACTTTTAACTGATTGGAATGTTTGTATAATTGCTTTGAAATTACTTTTGTTGTAAAGTGCCTTGACATGACATTTGTTGTGAATTGGCGCTATATAAATAAAAGTGAATTCAAAAGTACTTGTAACTGTACTCAATGGTAAATGGACTGAACTTATATAGCGCTTTTCTAGTCTTACTGACCACTCAAAGCGCTTTACATTGAAGCCGCATTCACCCATTCACACTTGCATTCATACACCGACACCCAACATGGCTCGGTAGGACAATGTAGAATTTGGGGGTTAAGTGCCTTGCCCAGGGGCACATCGACATGTGACTGGAGGAAGCTGGAATCGAACCTACAACCCTCCGATTGCAAGCCAACTACTCTACCACTGAGCCACAGTCACCCAATGTCTGCTATTGTTCCCTCTGGGAGTGAGACCCCTTCAGCGTGGACTACCTTGCCTCACTTTGTGACCATCCTACTACATTTGTCGAGCCTGAATGACATCCCGATATCATTGCTGTAGATTCTGGTGGTGTGGATCAGCGAATCTATGTCCTGTTTGCTCTTAGCATACAGCTTGATTTCATCCATGTAGAGGAGGAAGCTGATAGTAGCCCCATTCTAGAGGCAGTATCCATAGCGAGTCTTGTTGATTATTTGGCTTAGGGGGTTTAGACCTATGCAGAACAGCAGTGGGGACAGAGCATCCATCTTGGTATATTCCACATTTGATGGACCCTTGTGAAAGTGGCCCCAAGGGTGATTCTCCACAACCTCATCAAGTTCGCACTGAATACTCTAATGGTGCGTTAACACCGCCCCAAAAAGTTCAGTGTCAGTTGCTGCAAGATTACATTTAAAGTCTATTGTTGAGTCTCTGCGGTGCGTTGTTTGTGTTGGCTGTGTCAACTTTTCAAGCGTTACTTGTGTTTTAAGCAGCAATGTAGCAAACGCAAGCCAAGGATATTGTTGATAAGGAGGACTGTAACAAATACTTTTACAACTGATTGAAAGCAGAATGACTGTTAATGATCAGCAAAACGTGTTAGAATACCTGCTGCTTATTGAGGTTCTGGAAGCAGATCTCAAATTGTTCATCTTTGGTCTCCATCGTTTTACCCAGTTTCTGAAGGACCTAGGAAACAATTCAACATTTCAATAAGTGCTGTTCCCCCTGGCGTCACTAAATCAGAATACATTGTACAAAGATTTAAATTGTAAATTGAAGTAAACTAGGAACAAGTGCAAGTTCATTAGTCATTAAAGTTGAGCAAAGATGGCCTTGCCTTTAAGGCGAGATATTTTTTGTCTCTATTTTTACAATAAATTCCCAAAAATGCTTGAGTAAATAGCTCTTTCCAAGAATGAATATTATAAACCCTAAATAAAAAATAAAAAACTGTTTCATTTTCAACCACGAAGAGACTTTGTATTAGCCTGGCAAGCCATCCTATATATATGTGTAGAATGGCCACGACCAATAAACAAACTCCATCATCCTGCTGAATCTACAGTTGTCTTTCAAGCAGTCCCTGCATACAGACAGCGCTAGGACCAATCAGAGCAATGATCAATGTAACATTTTGAGAGTGTAATATATCAGTCAACAGAACAGTCCACCATATAACTTCAAAAAAGAAGAAGAACAGGGTAGTCATGGAATTCAACAATAACCTTGATATTGAAAAAAAGGTTGACGTTTTTTTCAGAAAAACGTACGAACATCTGATGTACCGACAACTGTTTATGAGACGCGATCATCTTTGTTGTTTTGGTCTATGGCAGCTCTGTCGTCGTCATAAGAAAACAACAACTACAAAAAAAAACTATGCTGTAATGGGGCAAAGTGTGCCCAATGTATCTATCTACATAGACATACACCTGGCAAAGCCAGACCTGCTAAGGCTACAGTGGAGCGTGGCTTAATCAACTTGCACGATTAATCAATCTAGACAAACGTGGTTTGTCTAGATTTTTAGGCTAGTGTTAAATGAGAAAGTCAGTTAGAGGTTATTTAAATAGTTGCAATCTACAACTTTGCCTCTAGATGTCACATAGATCATTTAAAGCAGTATGGTTAAGATGGAACAGGAGTACATCAGCAATGAGCGAATAGTGAAAAAAACTAAAACAAAGCTAGAGGTCGGGTAAAGCAATGGCAGGTTTAAATGAAGGCAACTAGACTTTTTTTCTTGTTTTGAAAACATTTAGTCTCTCTTCCAATAGGCTTCTTCAGTTCTGAAAGGAATGTCAGCTTAATAAATCTAGTTAAGGTTGTTAAGGCTCAATGATGAGGCTACTGTTATTCCTAGGCTATCATGGTAGTGTAAACTAAGCAATTTTGGTAAGTTAAGTGTTGTTAGTGGTAAAACAAACCTAATTATGTAACTCCTTACATCCAAGTGAACGACACAATGGTGAACCGACCCTAATTATGCAACTAGACTGAGAAACATCAACATCAAACAATGGCAATGGAACAATCCTTCACCAATGACTCAACAGATCAGATGGTGAAGAAATTTCTGAAGGACTGATGTCCAGGGTACAGGTGATTATATTGGAGATACTAAGAGATGCAGTGATCCAATTTTTCCTTCCGGTTATTTTCGATTTTCCTTAAAAGATGTGGGATACTGCTTTTGGTTGCTTCAGGTTCTTTGGTATGTCTTTTAATGCCCCAAAGTATGTTTTCAAACTCTGATTATCATGAAACACCACAAAAAAACAAAGAATGATTATGCTTGGTTGATTTGTTTAGACTGAAAAAAGTTGTGCACATAGTTTGATTTTTCAGTCTTTGGACTGTGGATTGCCAATCAAAGTCAACCAAAAGGAAAAATGGCTGATTTCTAAAATGGCTGATTTCTATCTATGATTGATTAACTGGGCATCTCCAATTGTGTTAAGACCTTATGTTTGTTTGTTTGCTTGCAGTTATTGCAACAGCACAGGTACACCACATATGCCCCATTTCCACTAGTGCCAGTATGGTACGGAACGGGATGCTTTGGTGTGTTTCCATTACCTGCATCTGTTCCGTACCGACCCCAGCCGACCCCTTTTTCCGGATTACCTCTGCCTTGGTTCCAAGCCTGCTGAAGCGGCCCGAAACACCCACCAATGGACTGATTGGTCCTGTAATATGATATCCCACTCACTTCTACGCAGCAGCGGTAGCCGCTGTTTGGTCTGAGGTTGTTTGTTTGTCTCAGAGTAAGCTATAGTTTAAAATTTCAAATAAGCAGAACACTGCAGTTAACTGCAAGCAGCCTGAATTATAAAGAAATCAGTATAGGTCACGAATTATAACTCTTAAACAACATGGGGATCTAGCCAGTATATATACAATTGAATCAATGTATTTCACCATGTCCTGGTGGCTGAGTGGTTAGTGTTGGTGCATCCTGTTTGGTAGTTCTGGGTTCGTTCCCCGCTACCGGTGAAGTTATTTTCACAGTACGTTCAGGTTCCCAGATATACTTCCTGGTTTCAGAAAATACTTTTTCTTGATTTTTTTTTATGAATATTATTTATATTTTATTTTTGAATTGTTTTAGGTTTGTTTTAGGCTTTGTATTTCAATAAATGAAACCAAAAACACAATTTTAATGGCAGAAAAGTACTTTTAATTTGAGATTTTTCAATGAAGTATTTGTTCTATTTATTTTTGTGTCAAAATATGATTCCCCTGGCTAACATTATTAAAAAAGGGCCATCCCCCTCTTATTTTACAGGATTAAAGGTTCAGAATACAGGATGAATACTTACAGGAACACTGGAGGTAGGGCTGGGCGATATGACTTAATTTAATCTGTGATTTTTTTAAATAACAAATCTGATTTCATAATTTAATAATTTTTTTCCTACCTAAATTTTTTCCTAATATGAAACTGCAAGTGATAAAAAATTTTTTCAAAAACCTGCTTTTATTGCAATCAACCTGTCCTGGAGCTGACTTGAATTTAATATCAGACTAAAACAAGCTGGAAAGTATAACTGTAAAACAAGATGGGTAGATTGACATCACTCTGAGCTATGAAAGTCTAATTAGAACATTGGTTAAAAAACAATCTCTGAAAATTTTCCAAAAATTATATCTTCAACATCATAAGAGAGATGTTTTTTGCTGGAGCTTTTGTTGTGACTGCATTTTGCTGGAGCTTTTGTTAAGCTAAACCCACCCATGTCCTCTACAGTTCTTTTGAGATGATAATGGAAACACAACCTACCCGTTCCATACTGTACCGTAATGGCCATAGTGGAAATGGGACATTACTGACCTTTAGGTACTGCTAGGATATTGTCAGATGTTTGTTTTATGGGAAATATTACCCTAATTTATCAGCAGATGTCAAACTCTTCCCCACCCCCTTAATAGGGCACTAGATAACATGGTCCAACACTCTCTTATCCTAACAGAGCAATACTCAAACATCCTGCAAATTCTAAAACCGAACAGCATAAATGTGGCTACCAGTTATATAGTCTGTTACAGTCCACTGAATGCAACAGTTTAAGGGCTTAACAAGTAAACAAAACCTCAGATTTGTAGGTGCTTCCTTTTGGGGGTTTTTGATTGGGGGAAAATAGATATTATAGAATACCCCCTTTACATACCAGGCAACTTTGTATGGTCTCTTTAGAGGTGGAGCACCAAAAATTAAAACCAAGCAACCGCAAACTAAGTGAGAATGAGAGAGCAAGCAAGAGGAAGTGCACAGTCAGGAAGTGGCAACTTTTGTATGTCTGTGCAGTGAAACAGTTCTCAACTATACAGACTGCTGTTTTAACCACAGTCTTTAGGCTTTAAAATGACATAGTTTACAGGGAGCATGTTATGGTTTTAGACCCTGAACACTGCAAATATTAAGCTTTGTCTTCTCTCTGGAAGGTCAGAACAGTTCATATTAATGATGAGCTCCTGCAGGTTTCAGAGTGGTTCAGGTGAACAGAGAGGTTCAGAGTGAACTAGAATTATGTAAATGTAACTGAATGCACTAGGTGGGAGGCACAATACATGACAAAAAGGGCCAAACAGACTGCTTTACATTATGTCACGCTTATAAAAATTACATTAGAAGTGGCATTGAACCATGCAGTAATCCTGTTCAGTTCTATATCTATTCAGGAACAGAAAAAGCCTTAAAGAAGTTAAAGAACTCAAACAACTTTAAACAACAGGCTGGTTGAGATGCTTTCCAGCAAACTACCGCCTTGACAGCACCTAACGCCAATTTACGACAATAAGCTGAGATAAAAAGAGAGTACCTTCTCTTGTGCTCTATTTAAGGACTTTTGGACCCGCTTGGCGAAGAATCCAGCTCCAGCCTGGAGGTTCGGACCCACTTTATTCTCGGCCATCACTCAGCTCTGATCGCTCTCAGCTCAGCTCAGCTTTCAGTTCTCCTCACGTCTGCTGCTTCCTCTGTGCGATCAGCTGCGAATTCCGCTCAAGGCGTTGGAGGTGGAGCAACAAGACGCTCTTACGAAATACACACAAACAACCATCAGGATCTACTGAGCAAGAGTGAAGTCAGTCTAACTGTTATCATCACCATAGGCATTTACACCAGCGGCTGTATCCTTGTCTTGTTCAAACTTGTAGGCATATTTTGCGTGAACTGATCCGTCCCAGAGACATTTGCGTCGCTCTTGAGAAACCTTTCCCACATAAGGGCGTTCTTCTGTAGGACTCTTGCGACAGTAGGCTACTCACCTGGAAGCGATGGACGTGATTTACCTTTCTCTAGTGCGCTGATTTGATTCAGGAAAGTGATGCCAGGCGAGGCCGAGCGATGCTGCTGTAAAGAGTTCCACACAAAATCCTTGTTTGAACAGGGGCAGTCATAGACGGATGCCAGAAGACAGAATTGGGCTAAGTTAATTAGTTATGTTTTGTATTATTATTGTTTCCAATAGTAAATGGGTGTAAGACCATTTTGGCCAAATAAAAATAAATAAATAAAATCTTCAATCTCATACTTTAAATAAATAAATAAAATATATGATTTTATGTTTATGATTTTATTTTGTGTGAACATTGCTGTGGATGCATTGTTGAGTAAGACAACATATTTTAAACTATTCATACATGGGAAAGCAGTGAAGTTGGTGCATTGCAGGAGTTATGTGATCATGTTTGCATCTGTAGAATATAAATAAGTATTAATAAATATTATTATATATTAAATATTAATAAATATTGAATACATTACATATTAATAAATATTATTCATATTGTTTCTTGTCTGAAATCTGTCCTGTACAGTCAGTTCTTTTCGTAGGAAAAGTATAGCTAATTAGAAAATAGTCTTTGCAGTCACTTTAAAGAGTATTCTGGTTCTTGATCTGATTATGCCTTCGTTTTTGAACAAAAAATCTGCATAAAATTTCATTAGGCTCGTGATAAGCTGTTCAGATTTAAAATTTAAAAATCTAGTGTTTTCTACAGCTACTCGATGTATTCTAGCTGGTAGGAGATATACAAAATCCATCCATGAATGTCCTATACTGGTTAATTCTTTCAGAGTTACAGGCTCGTGCATACCTCCAGCAATCATGCGGCAGCAGTGGGGTCCACCCTGAACAGGTCCACAGTCCATCACAGGCTAACATAGAGACAAACAGCTTAACATGTACACACATACCAAAGAGCATTAAGAAAGACCATGTAAAAGTAATTCATTTTTTAAATTCAGTTTATTTATATAGCACCACTCAAAACAGATGTCATCTCAAAGCGCTTTACAAGATAAATCATTTCAATACAATAATATAAACATTCAGTTAAATGTTTTCTATTTAAGGAATCCCTGCAGACTGAACTGAGTTATTGACAACCAGTTGATGTAGACTCCAACCACGGCAATCCTCTCAGCCATCCTGAGGAAAAATAGCGAGAGTGGAGAGGGAAACCACCCCCTTTAACAGGAAGAACCCTCCGGTATAACCTGGATCAATACGAGTGGCTATCTGCCACAACCGTCTGGGGATTTCGGCAGACCAAGCAGAGACACAGAAAGAACAGAATAAACTGAAATAAGAGTACTTTCTATATTAAAGAAAATAAAAAGTTGATAACAGGACAAAAATAAAACGGTGTAAACTTGTTTTACTAGGTTAAATAGGCAATTTACCATTATAAATTCACATCTTTTATTTCCTATGTCAAATTGATTCATTTTATTCAGAAAATAATGTAAACTGATTTAATTTTCTCTTATAATTTTGTGAAAACTTAAGTGTATTTTACAAATAAGTGAATCCACTTCGAGTTTTACTGTAAAATGAAAAAATATATTTTTTCACATTACAATGAAATATTCCTATAACAAGGCTTTCTCTCATTTTGACATATGGGTTCTATTTCATCCCTTCTGACCGCCAGAGGCGGTGCTTACAAGCACTGAATGATCATTCTTGAGCATGCCCAGGTCGACAAATTAATAACAACACAGTCACCTGTGACCTCCGGTGACCCACGTGGGTCTATAAATTCACGTGACACCGGAACACAGTCCCTTTTGTTCTTCTCGCACATGGTCGAGAGCTATCACTGACGGACTCCACTGCTGCATTTTGACGGACTCTACTGCTGTTGGCCCTTTTTCACCTTTGGTGGGAGCTGCGAGTGTGTCTCGCCCTCCTGGGCTGCGTAGACAACCGTCGCCGCGTGGCGAAGGTCCCGGTAAGTATTCCTGTTGCCGTTTACGGCTTGGAGTTTTGTGTTTATGTGTCTGGTGCCGTTTTCGGCGAGACGTTTAATACTGTACGGCCAGTTTTGTGGCTTGCCTTACTTCTAAAAACAGCGCTGCCGTGTTCGGCTGTTGCGTTAGTGTTTATATTTGGGATTCGGCAGTGGTGCTGTGTCCCCTGCTCGCTTTGTTTTTTGTCTCCACCAGTAGCGTGCTCGCTTGTGTGGTTTTTTACTTGTTTATTTTTTCGGGTCGTGAGTGCCGTTTACGGCGGAATCGGCCCGAAGTTATGCTGGGCTCTCCCTGCTGCAGGGAATGTGTAGCCCCGCTGGCCTTGGACGACAGGCACGATCTGTGCGCCTCATGCCTCGGTGTTTGTCACCTTCGGGAGGGCCTCACCGAGGCTGCTTGCATGGACTGCAGTGTGATGCCTCTGTCAATGCGTGAGGCACGCCTGGCTGCATGCGGGGGCACAACAGAGTGGACGAGTCTCCTCCCTACCTCCTACTCAGCATGCGCTGGACGGGGTTCGCTCCGCTGCTGAAGCTCCTCAGTCCTCCGTCAGAAAACGCTCCGCTACAGGAGCCGAGGCCCCTGCCCGGAAGAAGGGCAAGGTAGGTCGCCCGTCGGGATTGGAGACGAAGGTGGACAATCTGTCCTGTGAACTGGTCCAGATGAGGGCTCTCCTTCAGGCCCTTCAAGAGGATGGTCTGCATCCGAAGGGAGACGCCGGGCAGCAGGAGGACGTGGCGTCCCTTCACGATGATGACGCCCTATCGGTGGCGGCATCTGACACTCAGTTTCACGATGTGGAACTACATAACCCTGATCCTGGGGGCGTGCATAGGGAGGCATCTGAAGCGGGAAGCAGCGCTTCTGACTCCTCCGCGAGGGACGCGGAAGGCGTGGCGATCTCTGCAGTGCGTACCGCGCTCGCACGTTTGCAGCTGGACGCTCCAACCGCGCAGTCAGCTGCCCCCAGTGCTTTTTTTAGGCGGCAGGCTTCATCCACCGCCTTTTTGGTTCCCCCGTCCACTGAATACATCGACTAGCTTCAGGCCTGCTGGTCCGACACAAAGGCTTTTTCAAGGCCGACTGCTGATGGCAGGGCGCTTGCCTCCATGCAGGAGGCATCCAGGTTTGGGCTGGACCGCATGCCGTCCGTCGAACCTGCGGTGGCCTCACTTATTGTGTCTCCAGATGAAGCCCTGAGGACTGACGCGAGGTGTCCGCGTCCGCAGTGTCGTGCTACGGATGAGCTCCTGTGCAAGGCGTACGAGGCCGGTGCTCGTATGGGGCGCATTGGGAACTCGATGTCCCTTTTGCTGCTGGGTCTGGCCTCATCTTTGGAGGACGCCGGCCTGGATTCCCCGACACAAGGCCTTGTGGATACATCTCTGCAGGCTTTTGCCTTTATGTCAAGGGAACTCGGTCGCCTGCTCTCCACTCTCACGCAGGCTCGTAGGCAGGTCTGGTTGGCTCAGTCTCCTCTGACTGAGTCATGTCGGAGGACTCTACGGGGTCTCCCGGTCCGTCCGGGGGAACTCTTTGGTTCCGCTGCACTAGAGGCTCTACAACGTACAGCACAGGCCACCCAGACACGTCAGCAGTTGGCGAGCCTTCACCGACATGTTCCTCCGCGTACGGCAGCTCCTGGTCCATCTCGGGGAGCTTTCCCTACCTCGTCGGACCCCTTTGCCGTCCCTCGGAGACCGCTCCCGAGGTCTGATAGATTTCGAGACGACCAACGTGGGACACAGGCCTCTCGTCCACCCCATACGGGACAACGGTCTCGGCAACCCTCCCGGTCCACTAGGGGCCGTGGGGGACGCAAGTGAGACCAGCAGGCCGGTGGTCGGTCGTTTCACCCCGGAACAACTCCTATATTGGGCTACCCACACCCGGGACGCCTGGGTGTTGACCACGTTGTCCGGGGGTTACAGATTACAGTTCCACCGCCGGCCTCCGGTTTCCGGCCCGGTCCGGGTCACTCACATCCGCGACCCGGCCGAAGCCCAGGCACTACAACTAGAAATTGTGACCTTGCTGGACAAAGGTGCGATTGTGCCTGTGGATCCCCTGCGGGATCCGGGGGGTTTTTATTCACGTTATTTTCTGGTTCCAAAAAGGACCGGGGATCTGCGTCCCGTGTTGGACCTGAGGGGTCTCAACAGTTTTTTAAAGGTTTTGCCATTCCACATGTTGCGCACCATGGAAGTACTTCGTGCTATATCGATGGGCGAATGGTTCACCAGCATCGATCTGAAAGATACGTATTTCCACGTCCTAATCGCTCCTCCTCATTGGAGGTTTCTGCGCTTCGTGTTTCGGGGGCGCCATTATCAATTCAGGGTCCTTCCGTTCGGGCTCTCACTGTCCCCCCGGGTGTTCACGCGATTTGTAGCGGCGGCATTGGCACCGTTGCAGGCGCACGGCTTAAAAATACTTCCCTACTTGGACGACTGGCTGATTTGTGCGCCGTCCCGCGCACAGGCTATTCGGGACACGAAGACAGTCCTCACGCATGTACGCCGGTTGGGGCTCAGAGTAAATCTCCCCAAGAGCAACTTGGTTCCGACCCAGGCCACGGTTTTTCTGGGAATTGCTCTCGACACCATCTCCATGACTGCACGACCCTCCCCTCGGCGGGTCGAGGGTATCATGACGGCCCTCTCTGTGTTCCGAGGGGCCAGCGGGTTGCCTTTCATCAGATTCCTGCGGCTCCTAGGCAAGCTGGTGTCTGTTTCCAGTGTGGTTCCCTTGGGACTGCTCCGTCTGCGCCCCCTACAAATATGGCTGAACGGTCAGCATCTAGATCCGTCGCGGCTGTCACACCGGCGTGTACTGTTGCTAGTGTCGCATCAGTGTCTGACGGCTCTGGCTCCGTGGAGGGACAGGCTTTGGCTCGAGCACGGCGTCCAACTGGGAGCTTGCCCGTCTCGGCGAGAAGTTGTATATACGGATGCGTCGTCCACGGGCTGGGGTGCGACGTGGCAAGGACGGGTGGCGCAGGGTGTATGGTCCCCTCAGTCGAGGCGGGAGCACATAAATGTGTTGGAGCTGCTGGCGGTGCATTTGGCGCTTCGTCGGTTCCTACCGTATCTCCAGGGCCGACATGTGTTGATAAGGTCGGACAACACTGCTGTGGTCTACCACATCAACCACATGGGGGGAACAGGGTCAGTCAGGTTGACGCAGGTGGCAGGGCAGTTACTGACATGGGCGTGGCCTCGATTGGCGGGGTTACGTGCAATTCATATACCGGGACCGCAAAATCAGGTTGCCGATTCCCTGTCCCGTCAATCTGTGCCTGCCGGGGAGTGGATGCTCCATCCAGAGGTAGTGGACCTGATTTGGAGGTCCTTCAGCAGGGCAGAGGTGGATCTCTTCGCCTCGAGAGATGCGACCCATTGCCCACTCTGGTTCTCTCTAGCGGACGCCTCCAGCCCGATGGGCCAGGACGCGTTGGCACACGACTGGCCACACGTTCTGCTGTACGCCTTCCCACCACTACCGCTCATTCTCCCAACGCTTCTCCGGGTCCTTCAGGAGGGACACCGGCTCCTCCTGGTGGCTCCATTCTGGCCGGGGAGGACTTGGTTTCCGCTGCTGCGCAGGCTTTGTTGCAACTTGCCGATGCGTCTCCCGTGCCGGGGGGACCTGTTGTCCCAAATGAGGGGCCAGGTGTTACACCCCGAGCCCTCTCGCCTCCAGCTCTGGGTCTGGCCCCTGCAAGGCCTGGCATAACATTTTCAGGCTTCGACGGTGGCGTTGGTCACACCATTTGCAATGCCCGAGCGCCATCCACACGCCTGTTGTATGCGAACAGGTGGAAACTGTTCGACAAGTGGTTTCGTGACCGTGGGCTGGACCCCATACGCTGTCCTGTCCCGGCAATCCTCTTATTCCTGCAGGATCTGCTCGACAAGGGACGGTCTCCTTCTACCCTGAAGGTGTATTTGGCGGCTATTTCGTGCTGGCACATTGACGTGGATGGTGCTACTGTTGGTAGAAACAAGATGGTCTCCTTGTTTTTAAGAGGTGCCAGGAGACTACATCCCCCCCAGACGCCACGTAGTGCCTTTGTGGGACTTGGATGTAGTTCTCACGGCCCTGCGGTCGGCGCCATTTGAACCGTTATCAGAGGTGGGCCTAAAGTGGTTGTCCATGAAGACTGCATTCCTCTTGGCGATGGTCTCAGCCAAGCGGGTGAGTGAACTGCAGGCCTTCTCTATTAAGGACTCCTGCTTCCGATGGAACCCTGATGGTTCGGGGGTAACCCTCTGGCCGGATCCTTCATTTGTTCCCAAGGTGCCCTCTATGAGTCCTGTCGGGCCCTTACAACTTGCCCGTTTTGACTCTGACTCCCAGCATCTGTGCCCTGTCCGCTCGCTGGCAGAGTACGTGAGGGAGACCGCAGAAATGCGTAAGTCGGATCAACTGTTTGTGTGCTTCGCGGGACCCAGAGTGGGTCATGCACTATCCAAACAGCGTTTATCTCAATGGGTCGTTTGTGTTATAACGGAGGCTTACGCCAGATGTGGCCGGCCGCTGCCTGCAGGTGTGAGGTGTCATTCCACCAGGGGCGTCTCCACTTCCTGGGCTGCAATGACTGGCGTACCGCTGGAGACGATTTGTGCTGCTGCTTCATGGACGTCTTCAAACACCTTTACCCGTTTCTACAGGGTGAATGTGGCTACTCCGCATCCGTTGGACGGCGTCCTCCGTCAGCGCCGATCCTGAGCGAAGTGAGTGTCTCTGGGTCCGTGGATTCCTCGGGACCTTGTTGACATTAGTCATTCAGTGCTTGTAAGCACCGCCTCTGGCGGTCAGAAGGGATGAAATAGAACGCAAGTTACGTATGTAACTATGGTTCTATGAATCCCGAATGACCGCCAGAGCGTTCAGTCCCTCGGAATCCTCTCGTTGTGCGAGAAGATTGTGGGACTGTGTTCCGGTGTCACGTGAATTTATAGACCCACGTGGGTCACCGGAGGTCACAGGTGACTGTGTTGTTATTAATTTCTCGACCTGGGCATGCTCAAGAATGATCATTCAGTGCTTGTAAGCACCGCCTCTGGCGGTCATTCGGGATTCATAGAACCATAGTTACATACGTAACTTGCGATTTCACCCCCCTGACAACTTGGTGCAGAGGCTGTCATGATTACACTCAGCTCCTGTCACTCCCTCATCATCTCCACCTGTGTAGTCCTGTCTGAATCTCCTCACCTCCTATCGTTTGCACCTGTGTTCACTTCCTATTGTTTTCACCTGTTCCTCCTTGTCTCCCCCTATTTAAGATCCAGCGAGCGCTTCATTCGTGGCTGGATCATTGTCGTTTGTCGTATCTGTCGCACCCGTATGTATCGTCTCGCCTTATGTTTGTTGCACCATTAATAGATTATCGCCTTACCTGAACTCTGCTTCTGTGCCTTCGTCCTCCACGCAGCATACACCAGCCTGACAGATGCGCTGACCTTTTTAACTTTACATATAGAGTTCAGGTAGCTGAATCATTCCTGAATACTACATTACAATGAAATATTCCTATTACAAGGCTTTCTCTCATTTTGACATATTGCATTTCACCCCCTGACAACTTGGTGCAGATGCGCTGACCTTTTTAACTTTACATATAGAGTTCAGGTAGCTGAATCATTCCTGAATAGATTCCCATTAGAACCCTTGATTTGCATTTTCCTCACTGTACGCAATATATCTCAATATCCAGGAGCTGACAGGGCTTTAAAGAATTATGGAGCCTTTGGAGCGCGTCTGTGACGGCACTGGAAACAGACATCACAGTGACAGATTGCTGTTAGGTTCTGTGAGTGTTTTCTGTACCGAGTGAAGCATCTTTATCAGAAAAGATCTTCGCTGGAGAGTTGGATAAAGCTGATTGATGACAACTAGAGTTCATCAGACTCCCTCATTCTGGGAGATTCTTAAAGCCTGTTGCACACAAGCCCAATCTGCTGAGTAAACATGCATTCGAGGCCGTTTGCTCAGCAGGTAGCTCACTGTGTGCGCCTAAGATTTGGTGAGTTTCCTGCCTCATGAGGCACTGAGGTAAAACTAAAACAGATTTGATATTTTTCACCTCGCGAGGAAAAAAACTCACTGTGTGTTCTTGTGTTAGCTGTCTGCTAGCCCAAATATTCAAGTGACCAATCAAAATGCGGTCTCCGCTCACATGATTCCAACATGGCAGCCCCCTGCCCTTACGTCAGAAAAATGAACCACGGAGAAGATTACATTTTAGAACACAGACTCGTGGAAATTTTGCCAGACCCGTTTATACGATGCGATGATGCTTCATCAACAAAATGAGTAGCAGCATTTCCTCCATATCCATCTCAGTCTCAGTTTTCTTAATTTTTCTGAGATAAGGACAAGCTCCTCAAGTTCCATCATTCATCTCCAGCTAGTAAGTCTTCTGGACTTCAATATCAGCAATCATTCCCAAACCCAACCAGCCATTAACCTCTCTCCTCAAACCTGCAGATTCTGATTCGCTCTTGGGTTGCCGTTTCCCTCCCGAAAAACCTCATTCTCCTAAATAAACCTGTTTTTAAATTTTATTCCTGAGTCAGTGCTGAGTTCTGCATGTGGGTCACAAAACTCCCTGAAAAAATGTCAGCTGCAAATTATCCACTTATACAAAGGGAGCACACGCTGCAGGGTTTCCTCCAACTGTAGCAATCAGCAAAATTCCGATCACTTCAATTGGATAAATCCTTCCTGATTTAAAAACTTTTGCTGAAGCGGCGCTTGTAATGCCAGTATCCAGTGTACCAATATAGCACGGATTCAACCTCCATTTCACACAAACGGGTGAGCACTTCATCTCTCTGCACAGCATTCATAATTAATACATGCATCTACCCATTATCTATACTGTCCATCCAATGCAGGATAATGGGGGGTTGGTGCCTGTCTCCAGCATATATTGGGCGAGAGGCAGGGTACACCCTGGACAGGACAACTTACTAATCGACAGGACAAAAAACCATGTACATGCACACTCATACCTTCGAGCAATTTAGAAAGACCAAGTAACCTAACAGTCATGTGTGTAAGAAAATGTTATTATGCTGGGACATTAAAAGGTTTAATTGTCTTACTCAGCTCTTAGACAGCTGTTCTGATTCTAAGGTACAAACAAGAACCAATAGTATGTAAATATCTCATCTTGACTTATGACAAATCTTGTTATTATCTGGTGTTACACTTATGACAAATCATGTGAATGTCTTTCTCAGCATTATACTAAGTGTCCCTTATTGCTATCTATATTCTGATTGTCCAGTGAAACTATCTCCTGATTGTTTACTGCTGACTACTGAAGTGAAACATCCATTATTGCCTCATGACAGATCCTGTGTTTACCTATTCCATGTTGTTCTGTGATGGGTCTTGTGATTATCCTCTGATGATAGAACAGAGTGTTAGTTATCCTACCATAACTGTATGATGTAATGATCGGACAGAAGCTGATTCAATAGGGTGTGGCTGACTACTATATATACCAATGCATTTGTGCTGAAGCTCCAGGGTTCTCAGAGGAGGCCCTCCATGCACGTTAAATAAACTATGTATGAATATGGCTGACACTTTTGTTTTAGTCTCTCATCCGAGGCCTCTCAGACACCCAGAATTCCGCGAGACATGTTTTTGGAACGTGGGAGGAAGCCGGAGTAACTGGCTTCCTCCCACCAGCTAGCCAGGGAAAACATGCAAACTCCATGCAGAAAGACCCCAGGCTGGGATTCGAACCGAGGACCTTCTTGCTACAAACAACAGTGTTAGCAACTGTACCCCTGTGCATCCCACTAATTAATAAATGTAGCCTATTAATCTGTGTAATGTGGATTCTTTTTTAAGTTTGTTCAGATTAAATATAAAAAAATAAAAATTTTAGCCCATCAGTCAAAATGACGGACAGCTAAAAATTGTAGCACAACTTCTGTCCCTAACATACTCAAAGGCTGGCATAAGGTTCATACACTAAACAAACATATATTAGCAACACTTTTGTTTTTGCTCCCATTTTTCTACATTAATTCAAAGATCTGAAATATGTGCTACATACACAAAATAACCATTTATCTCAAATATTGTTCACTAATCTGTCTAAATCTGTGATAGTGAGCACTTCTCTTTTGCTGAGATAATCCATCCCACCTCACAGGCTTGCCATATCAAGATTCTTATTAGACAGCATGAATATTGCAAAGGTTTGCCTTATGGTGTGTCACCACGTCCAGGTGTCATATCACTCAAACAGATGTAAGTTAATGCAATAAAATTAAAACCCAGCTGCTTGCAGAACATGTAGTCTGCATCGGCACGTCAGCGTGACGTCAGGACGTCAGCGGGCGGACATTTCTCTGTTGTTTGTTATTTCTGCACTTTCCCTCCCTCTGCTCTGCTCTTTTTATTCACTTTCTCCTCTGCCAGACATACTTGCCCCTCAATGTATGCCACCGCTTTTTGCTGATTTTGTCTAGATACATAATGGGAAATTAGTAGTGCATATTTAGTACCGTAGTTGCCCTAACCAGGTTTGGCTAGCGTTAGCTAACATAACAAGAAAGTAACAAGAAGATATTTAACTGCTTACATGGCACTCCTCTATCCTCTGATATCTTCTTCCATATAAGGACTGACGTCAGTACAAATAGTTGCTGATTGGTTGGCGCCCCGCGTTTGCTGCTCTAAGGTTCATATTTCCCAACTTCATGCAGCAGCGTCACAGCCAATCCATCAATGTGTCCGAGCAGTAGCTGCGTGGATGCGCTGATGCCTGCTGCACCAACGTGTGCAACTTGCTGCGTTGCAGCTTAACGCCCATTTAGTGTGTAGGTACCATGACTTTGCCTGTAATCTAGCTGCCGTGCTGCCTGGATGCACTGACCAGTGTGAACGTGGCATTACACTGGCCACAATAAAACACATTTCTGAAATTTTCTGTGTTGTTTTGGGGGTGGGGGGATCCGGGGACTGAGAAAGCCAGTCAGTATCTGGTGTGACCACCATTTGCCTCATGCAGTGCAACACATCTTTGTCATATAGGGTTGTTCAGGTTTCTGATTTTGGCCTGTGGAATATTGGTCCATTCCTCTTCAATGGCTGTGCGAAGGTGCTGGATATTGGCAGGTAGTACAACACACTGTCGTATATGCTGATCCAGAGCATCCCAAACATGCAGAATGGCTGACATGTCCGGTGAGTATGCTGCCAATGCAAGAACTGGGATGTTTTCTGCTTTCAAGAACTGTGTAAAGATCCTTGCAACTTGGGGCCGTGCATTGTCATGCTGCAACATGAGGTGATGTTGGACATAGGGCACAACAATAATAATATAATAACTAGAAAATTTCAGGAAATTTAAACAGGGCCTGCCAGGGTGTGCGTGCTGATTCGTAACCCAAATAAGAGCTTCTGTTGATTTGATGGAATGGGAATCGAAGCTTAAAAGGGTAAAAGAGCAAACAGTTCTTAGTTAGTCACTCATAAATAGGGGCATGTAGTACTTTATTGTAAAATTTAGTATTCTTTAAAACTGTATTGTACCATGTAGTACTGTGTATTGCTGTATTTGACCATGTAGTGCTGTGTAGTGCTTTAGTGTGCCATGTAGTACCGTGTAGTACTGTATTGTACCATGTTGTACTCTGTAGTACTATGATCTGCCATTTAGTACTGTGTAGTACTGTATTTGACCATGTAGTAATGTATTGTATCATGTAATTCTGTGTAGTACTTTATGTGAACATGTAGTACTGTGTAGTACTTGAGTCTGTCATGTAATACTATGTAGTACTGTATTTTGCCATGTAGTACTATGTAGTCCTGCATTGTACCATGTAGTACTGTGTAGTACTGTATATAACCATATAGTACTCTGTAGTACTGTATTGGATTATGTAGTACACTGTAGTGTTGTATTTGACTATGTAGTACTGTATTTCATCATGTAGTAGTGTGTAGTACTGTATTTCAACATGTAGTACGATGTAATACTGTATTTCACCATGTAGTACTGTATTTCACCATGTAGTAGTTGTAGTACTGTATTTGACCATGTAGTGCTGTGTAGTACCTCAGTGTGCCATGTAGTACTGTGTAGTACTGTATTTGACCATGCAGTACTGTGCAGTACTTTATTGTATCATGTAGTACTGTGTACTACTTTAGTCTGCCATGTAGTAATGTGTACTACTGTATTTGACCATGTAGTACTTTATTGTACCATGTAGTACTGTGTAGTACTGTATTTGACTATGTAGTACTGTGTAGTACTTTATTGTATCATGTAGTACTGTGTAGTACTTTAGTCTGCCATGTAGTACTGTGTACTACTGTAATTGACCATATAGTATTGTATTGTAACATGTAGTACTGTGTGGCACTTTATTGGACCACGTAGTACCCTGTAGTACTGTGTTTGACCATGTAGTACTGTATTTCACCTTGTAGTAGTGTGTAGTACTGTATTTTGCCATGTAGTACTATGTAGTACTGTATTGGACCATGTAGTACTGTGTAGTCCTGCATTGTACCATGTAGTAATGTGTACTACTGTATTTGAAAATGTTGTGCTGTGTAGTACTTTAATGTGCCATGTAGTACTGTATTCAGTCCCCTGTAGTACTGTACTTGACAATGTAGAACTGTGTAGTACTGTATATAACCATGTAGTACTCTGTAGTACTGTATTGGACAATGTAGTACACTGTAGTATTGTATTTGACTATGTAGTACTGTATTTCATCATGTAGTAGTGTGTAGTACTGTATTTCACCATGTAGTATGCTGTAATACTGTATTTCACCATGTAGTACTATATTTCCCCATGTAGTAGTTTGTAGTAATGTATTTGACCATGTAGTGCTGTGTAGTACCTCAGTGTGCCATGTAGTACTGTGTATTACTACACAGATTTTAGTTCCAGCTTGCAACCAAGAAAAAAAAAAAACAAGAAAAAAGATTATCTCTCCTCCTGAGTTTCAAACCCGGTTCCTCCTGTATGCCAAACCTGTTCACTATCCATTAAGCCACAACAGCAGTATGTCTAGAACTAAGTTTTAGGTATTATGATTTTCTGTCTCTTTTCCAGGTTCAGAGTGAAAAACGGCTCCAAACGAACCGTTCCCATTCCAAAACCGTTGAAATGGGAGCGGAATTTATTTTTCTTCGTTCATGTCAAAGCACAACTCTCTACCTTATTCACAGTCCGAGAAGGAACGAGAGAAGATGACTAAGAACATCTCTCTGTTTATGAAAATCCTGAGCAGTCACAATGATAAAGAATAGGAGAAGGGGCGTCAAACTGGGTTCCACTTTGAGCGTTCTAGAGCTTGCTGAGAGAAAACCGTGAGACATAGGAAAATTTTGAAATGATCGTGAGAAGCACAAAGGGGAGCTCTATTTCATGACCGAAAATCATTTCAGTAGTGGGAAATATGTGACCGTGACGTCGAGTTATATTTTTATAAGCACCTTCCAAAAGTACATCACTCCACACTCTGCTTAACGAGCTGTTCCACTCTAAAAATGGTGATTTGGGGCAAAGTATCTGTCGAAGAAAGTCAAATTGTGAAAAAACCATAAGAGCTATCGACATGCGGTCTTTAATGTTGAACACAGCACGGACGACGCTACAATCTGGATTTCAAACGGTGTTGCTAGGTTATTGTATGGTGACAAAGTAAATCCTCAAAAATTGTGGATTTTCATGATTTTTGACTCCTTTTTCCCTTCATTTCATATGGGGCTTTTTGGGCATGGTTTTTCACTAACTATGTCGCCATGGTTACTCCAATCGCCATTAAAATCAATAGCCTGGATGGCGTGATCGAGCCGGTCATTTTGATGTATACCACGTGGGGGTGCACGCTACGGTACGACCCGCATTAACGGTGGCGGAAGAATAACTAGAAAATTTCAGGAAATTTAAACAGGGCCTGCCACGGTGTGCGTAGTCAGTACCCACCCCACTAAGAGCTAATGCTAGTATGCTAATGCTAGCTAACATGTTGGCATTACTATAAACGTGATCAGGACCAAAATATAGTCAAAAAGCTAAAATTAGCTCAAATGCTAAAAACAGCTAGCATGGTAATGCCAACTAGCATGTTAATGCTAGCTAACATGTTCATATTACTATAAACCTGATCAGTATGAAAACATAGTCGAAAAGCTAAAATTAGCTAAAATGCTATCAACAGCTAGCATGCTAATGCTAACTAGCATGCTTATGCTAGCTAACATGTTGTCATTATAATTAGTAGGATTAGTATTAAAGTATACAGAAAAAGCTTAAATAAACTAAAATTAATACAAGGCCTAGCCTGCCCATCGTAGTAGCATTGTAGCATTATATATATATATATATTATTATATAATATAATATGTTATTAAATAAATATTACTTCAACCATGGAACTGGAAATGTATAACGATAGTTTAACTTTTTTTATATGTCAGTTAAATTAAGTGTGCAAACGAGTTAGTACCTGGTAGCCACCGAACCTGCAACTACTAAGCAACTAACGAACCATATATAACTTCTTTGGATCTAAAAAATAATAATAAAAAAAACAAACACTGTAGATATAAGCCCGATGGTTAAAATTAGTTGACTTACATTTAAAATAGAAATTTACCCCCGAAGTAGGTGCTGCCGACTCCTACCGCGCTGTATTCTGGGAAATTGACCAAGAGAAGCCATGAAGGCACATCTGATGTATCTTTGGTTAGTTAACTAAACGGCTAACAAACGGAGGACAGATTCCTCCGTAGAACATGAAAATTGGAACGCGCCTTGGCGGTCCCTGATGACGTATCTCCTAGGCAACCGGGGCGGGACCAAGGCATCAAGGCGAGATTCCTGGGCATTGAGAAACACACATGGACTTGTTTGAAGTACCTCTCTCTATAGTACTGCATAGCATTACCTGCGTGTAAGTGGGATTTAATAGGCCTTCAATGTATATAGACTTTGGGATGAGCTTTAGTGACCTCTGATCAAAGGTGCTCCGTTTCCCCAGCAATAAGGGTGAGCGAAGATTGAAGATCAACAGCTTGTATTTCCAGGATTTAATCCAAAAAGTGCTCCGAACAAATCGTTCCAATTCGAAAACCGGACAAGGTATCGGAAAAATTCTTGAAATGGGAGCAAGATTTATCATTTTTCTTCGTTCATGTCAAAGCACAACTCTCTACCTTATTCACAGTCCAAGAAGGAACGAGAGAAAGATGACTAAGAACATCTCTCGGTTTCAGAAAATCCTGAGCAGGCTCAATATTATAGTATAGGAAAAAGATGGTCAGATGGGCTTCCACCCTGAGCGCTCTAGAGCTTGCTGAGAGAAAACCATGCGACATAGAGAAATTTTGAAACGATCATGAGAATCATAAAGGGCATCTCTATTTCATGACCGAAAATCATGTCACTAGTCAAAAACATGTGACCGTGACGTCGAGTTAAATTTTTATAAGGACCTTCAAAAAGTACATAACTCCACACTCTACGAACAGATGAAACGGCAGTTACACTCTAGAAATGGTGATTTCTATGATGTTATGAAAATAGTGGATTTTCATGATTTTTGACTCCTTTTTCCATTCATTTCCTATGGGGCTTTTTGGGCATGTTGTTTGGCTTATTACGTCGCCATGATAACTCCAATCGCCAATAAAAGTAATAGCCCGGATGGCGTGATCGAGCCGGTCGTTTTGATGTATACATTGTAGGGGTGCACGCTACGGTACCACCTGCATTAACGGAGACGGAAGAAAAATTACAAAATTACAAAATTAAGAGTCCAGTTTAGAGTTGAAGAGTAATAAGTGCCTGCCCATGCAATCCACGAAGGCAGTGCAATGTATTGCTTTGCAATGCATTGCAATGCCTTCTTGCTTTGCATTGGGGCAGGCCCTAATAAATAAGAGTCCAGTTTAGAGGTGAAGAATAATAAGTGCCTGCCCATGCAATCCATGAAGGCAGTGCAATGTTTTGCTTCGCAATGCATTGCACTGCTCTTCTTGCTTTGCATTGGGGCAGCCCCTAATAACTTTATTAATAGAGTGCTTTCAACCAAGGTGCTGAACATCAGTGACATAAAATTTTAAACAATTTAAGACATAAAAATCAAAGATCAAATAGCAATCAAAACATTAACTATAAAAGACAGTAATATGAACAATTTAAAATACATAGCATAACGTAAACAAGTGAGTCTTCAGCTTGGCTTTAAACACCCCAATAGATCCTGCATGCCTAATGTTGTAAGTAATTTATTGCAGATAAATGGAACACGGAAAGAAAAATGCACGTTCCCCATGTCTTTTTCGTTTAGCTTTTGGGACTACTAATAGTCCAGAACCCTGAGACCTAAGAAGACGGGGTGGATCATATGGCTTTAAAAGTTCAGAGAGATAGGCTAGAGCTTGGCCATGTAGAGCCTTATAAGTAAGTAGTAGAACTTTAAAATCTGCTCAAAAATCACAGGGGAGCCAGTGTAGAGCCTTCAGCACTGGTGTGATATGCTCATACTTTCCAGTGACCATCAGAATACGAGCAGCTGCGTTCGGAACCATCTGGAGCCCTCTAAAGCTTTTCCGAGGTATCCCCAAACACCAAAAGCGTTTCAATAATCAATGCATGAGGACACAAAATCATGAATAAGAATCTCAGCATTTTCAGTAGATAAAATCCATCTGATTTTGAATATATTTCTCAGATGGTAGAAAGCTGCTTTTGTAATTTTATTCAAATGAGGCTCGAAAGAAAGCACTGAGTCAAACCAGACACCACGTTTTTAACCTTATCCCTAGAAGTGATGAGACAGTCGTCAAGTTTCAGGGATAAGTCACGAGACAAATGAAGAAATTTCTGCAGTCCAATCACCATCAACTCAGTCTTGTTGGAATTTAGCAGTAGGGAATTGTTTGAAAGCCAACCCCTGACTGTAGATTGAACTGTCGCAGTTTTGGTTATATCACCACTTTGTCCAAAAGGTAATGGGACGGAAAGCTGCAGACCGTCTGCATAGCAATGAAAAGCTACATTAAAAGTTCGTAAAAGTTGACCAAGAGGCAACAGATAAAGTGTAAAAAGCAGTGGCCTAAGTACAGAGTCCTGAGAGACCCCTTGCCTCATGATACAGGTTGCAGGGAGATCATTTTTAAAACTAACTTTCTGGGATCTACTAGAAAAGGAAGATCTCATCCATAAGAGGACCTTACCCTCAATTCTAAAATAGTGCTAAAGCCTTTCCAGCAGAGTGCAGTGAACAACCATATCAAAGGAAGCACTTAAATCTAAAAGTGGCAGTGCAGAGGTCTGATCATTATCGGCATTCACTAAAATATAATTTACCATGTTGACAGTTTCTGTAGAGTGGTGAGACGTAAAAGCCAATTGAAAGGGCTCAAGCAAATTATTTGAGGACAGTTATTCAGTAAACTAGTTAAAAACCACCTTCTCAAACACTTTAGACAAGAACGACAGCTGTGAGATTGGTCAATAATGTCAAATAAAATATAGTCCATGTTTTTTCAAAGTGGCATTACTATTGCTTTTTAAAAGAGAGCTGGAAAGATACCATTTTTCAAAGAAGTGTTAAGTAGGGACATAATATAAGGTCCAAGGATTGGCCATAGTTCTTTAATAGCCCATCCTTGCATAGGGTCCAGTAAGCCGGTTGTACTCCGAGTTGACCTAACAATCTTAGTTAATTCAGAAAGGCAGATGGTCTTAACAGCAGAAAAACCACCAGCTATGTGCCCTAGGATCTTGTCATGGTATCTCTGTGCATTCAAAGTCAATAAAATGCACCTGTGTTCTTCATCCAGAACATACACCCAGTGTTGGGGAGTAACGGAATGCATGTGTCACAAAGGGTGGGATTGCAAACAGCCAAAAAGGCCACCCACCCTTAAAAGCCTATAAGTAAAAATGAGGTGGAGAACGCTGTTGGCAACCATGAGAAGCAACTGCTCCAGTTGTTTATTTTCTAAAAATCAAAGAAATAAGAGCAAAAGAAACAATAAAACGTTTTAAAAGTAGTCAAACAGAATAAAAGAAAATAAAACCTTCCAGAGCAGTCTCTTAAAATCAGTGACAGCTGGCAAATTGGTCGGCGGCCTTCTGCGCCAAGCGCAGGAATCCTTTCCCTGTCTCCCGATGGCTCAAACACCACGCCCTTGAATCGGCAGCTGCGTAACAGGATCTAGCCGGTCCTCTTGCGTCCAGGTGCGCCATCGGCTCCTCTTCTGCGTCTCCAGGTGGCCCAGCACCACGCCCTTGACTCGGCCACTGCGTAACAGAATTGGACCGGTCCTCTTGCGTCTTGGTGCGCCACGTCCTCCGTAATCATTGCCGCCTCTCCAACCTCCGTCTCCCAGCTCCATATTGTCTGCCGCCACATCGCCAGTTGCTGGGCTGAGGGTTCATCTTGTCTCCTCCAGCTGGGTCTCCACAGGCGCGCCGGAGCTCTCACCAGCTCAAATAAAAGGGTGACCCTTCCTCTCTTTTTGCTCCCCATTGGCCCAGGCTCATTAATCAGAGTCCCCACACCTGTGGTTAATCAGGGAGGACGCACAAGTGAAAAAAAAAATAAAAATACATGCAACCAAATCATAATTTGTAAAAACATGCAATAAAACCAGTCACAAGAAAACCACCTTGTGACACATGTATTTAGAATACTAGTTATGAGTAACTGTATTCCGTTAGTTACTATTTTTAAACATGGTATTTAACCTACAGTTACTTTCGTAATACCAATGGAATACTTGTGTGTTTTCCACTTTCCACCTGAAAGATGAATATATAGATTTTTGGAAATGTGTGTCTCCGTGTTGTGTAGACTATCCAATTATACCCCTCAACAACATTCTGCAGAAACCCTCCCGACTATCAAACTCCAGTGTAAACCTGATTGGCCAGGTTTGGATTCAGACCAAGAGCTGGGGGGGTTGGAGCCACAACCGCAGCCAAATAAACCTACTAACAGTGAAGGAAATGATGCATTCAACGGCGCTCTTTCGCAGTTAATTTTTTTTTCAAGTGACGCTAGATTTCATTTGAGCATTCCTCACAAAAGCCCGACTAAAGCCATGGTGGTTAAAACGGGGGCAAAGATCAAATCTGGTAACACTAGTTATAGAGTCGCACCACAATGCTTCTGGTGACAAACTGCAAAGTATGCAGGCAAACTTCATTGATTGCTAGAGCAGCTTTAATTCGGTATCAATCAATAAGACAGCATATTCTTATGACCACCGAAAATATTTTTTGAATAGGTTAGTGATGATCCAGGTAGGAAGATTCTTACATTTTTGTGTACATATTTGCTGGCGGGTCTCAAGAAGCTGCGCCGCACATCGAGTTGGAGTTAGGTTGAGACCCTGATGAGGACAATGAGAATGCAGTTGAGCTTCCATGAGACGGTTTCCGACTGTTTGTGCAGAAATTCTTTGGTTATGCACACCAATTGTTTAAAAACAGCTGTCCGAGTGGCTAGCCTCCGACGATCTCGGAGGTGAGCATGCTGGATGTGGAGGTTCTGGGCTGGTTTGGGTACACGTGGTCTGCGGTTGTGATGCTAGTTGGATGTACTACCAAATTCTCTGAAAGGCCATTGGAGATGGCTTATGGTAGATAAATTAACATTCAATTCACTAGCAACAGCTCTGGTGGACCTTCTTGCTGTCAACATGCCAATTGCACGCTAACTCAAAACTTGCGACATCTATGGCATTCTGTTGTGTGATACAACTGAACATTTCAGAGTGGCCTCTTACTCTGGCCAGTCTAAGGCACACCTGTGCAGTAATCATCCTGTCTAATCAGCATCTTGATATTGCACACCTGTGAGGTGAGATGCATTATCTTAGCAAAGGAGAAGTACTCCTCACAGATTTAGGGTGCATTCACACCAGCCCTGTTTAGTCCGCTTGATACGAACTCTAGCTCGTTTTCCCGGAAAGTCCAGTTCGTTTGGGCAGGTGTGAATGGGCAATCGAACTCTGATTTGGACCAAACAAACAAACCCTAGTCTACCTAATAATGTTCGTCTCAGTTCGATTGAAACAAACTCTGCTTCAGTTCGATCGATTGCATGTGTGAATGGTTAACGGGCCGGGGCTGCACTAAAAGCAGGAAGCGAACTATTGTACAGGGCATCCTCGGTAAATGAAATCTGAACAACCACTAATGCTTGAGAAATAAATCCTGGATCTTGTACATACCTTGCTTAACGTCTGTATAAGTAGGCCATCTGTGCTGGAAGTTGTATTCAGGTGGTGCTCATCATACTAAAATACTAATATAGCGCTGTTTCAGCCGTCTTGTATATAAAAAAACATTCACCACAGTCCTCCGCCTATGTTCATCCTGAGTTATGCAGCAGTATTTATCTGGTACATTTGCAAAAGACAAAAGATCAATCCTAAAACCGCTGGAATCTGCCACAACAGTATGTCTCTGCAGACCCGGAGACTGCAGATTCAGACCCGCAGATCTACACCCGCAGTTCTAGACCCCTTGTTTTTCCCAAAAGTGTCCCCTACTGGATGGCTGTATAACTGAAACCGCAGATCTACACCCGCAGTTCTAGACCCTTGTTTTTCGCGACAGTGTCCCCTACTGGATGGCTTAAACTAAATCAGTGCCTAACCAAAACACCGTTTGAAAGAAGTAACACTTTTAATGCTTTATTACAATTTTAACATTTTTACTCCACCCGCATAAAATACCAACATTTAATTGTTGATTCATCGGGTGCTGTTATTGTTAGCTGGTTGTTTAGTATGATTTGATCCAGCTATTTTAGTTCTTTATTTCTTAATATTTATCAGATTGCTGACTGGCACGCCAAAAACTTGCACGGCATTGATCAAACCCGCTACAACATATAATAGGAAATGTCTGGTTTTGGGTGTCCAGTGCTCACTTTTGTTGTGGGAATTTCAAACAAAGACTCTGAAATACTGAAATGGTTTGAACGTTAATTGATTGCAATTTTAGGGAGATCTGCAGAGAAAAAAGAAAGGAAATCAAACATAAAAAAAATTGAAAATGGAAACATTTAATACATAAATAAATAAATAAATAAATACCTATCACAGTCTACACTGAAATACTTAAGATTCTGGAGCATAGCAAATACATACATACATTATATCAACATATTAACAACATTACCTACAATTTGAAAAGTGGCCCTTCCTTCCTCATCTGCCTTCCAAGCCTCCGACAGAACTCCTCCACTTCATAGCATAATAATAAAAGTACTGGGATAGCAGAAGCATCAATAATACTCAGAAATAACTGCTTCTCTCCTCTCACCTCTGTTGGTAAACAGGCCCTGTCAGGAAGACCTGCTCTGCCTCCTGCCATGACACGTTTTGCATAGCAGAGATTCCATATATGATGGCCTAAAGAAAAAGAAAAGATGGTCATTCAAAGCAACAAAAATTTATTCATACCATTATATCCATTACAAAAAATCAAGCCATTATTATTAAACTTACACAAGTAACATGCCATTTATTCAGGCTTTGAAATAGTTATTATTATATAATGCATATATACATATATTATTATATCATATGCATATCCAAAGTGTCAATTACTAACACAAAAGCTGAATCAAGTATGAAGTTCCAGCAACCCTTTAACCACATTCACATACCCCAGGAGAATGTTTTCAAACTTTACCTTCATGGCAAACAGCACGATGGAAATGAAGGCTCAAATGCTGTTTGCATTTGTTCAACTTTGTTGGGCAGAACAAAGCAGGGCTGCAGAAAAGACAGTGGAAGTCTTGCAGCATGTTCTGCATTTATCCAGTTAGGGCAAGGTTCCCGAACTGGATTATTATGTGCACCTTAAAAAGAGAGTGGCTAAATAGTCAAAGTTGTTGTTTTTCAACCGTTTTACACACATAAACAAGGCCAAAAACTAAAAATTACAAAAATACGTTTCTGATCTCTGCGCTGGATGAGCTTAATTTCTGTCCACATAATCTCTAAATATATGCTATAGAGTAATATCAATGTAGTGATATAAACACATGTAATATATAATATTATGAATAATAAAAGGTAAAATGTGTGTATGTGTAGCATAAACTACATTAATCGCCAATATGTAAACAGTTTCACGCTTGTATGAAAACGTAAGCTTACACACATTTTTCGCATATCATACACTTAATTGCTCTAATCATTTATTCATGTTTAATTTAAACCACCAAATTATTCGTCATTGTGATTCAGTTTCATGAAACAAAATGTGCGGGTCAAACTGTTCATTGCTAACAAGCTAACGTTAAACTATTACCTTCTTCTTTAACCCATATTTGACGTGTCTTTCAGTCTGTCGTAGTAAAGACAGTCAAATCATTTCAAACGTACCACTGTTAAACATCTATTTCAATGCCTAATTCATGTCCACAAAAATAGTTTGATGGCATTAAACAAATATTGTGATTAACATTCAATACTCACACTTGGGTCATCCATATTCATCTGTTGTAATCAAGTTGTAATAGTATGTTGACTTCCAATTAAATAGAGGGCGCTATCGCGAAATACAAGGGGTCTAGAACTGCGGGTCTAGATCTGCGGGTCTGAATCTGCAGTCTCCGGGTCTGCAGACATACCCTCCTTGAAACTGCTGCAATAATTGGATTGTTTACTACATTCAGCTGTACTGGAAATTCCCCGCAGCAGGAGGAAGGACAGCTCTACAACAGCGCCACCACAGGTGGAGAGGAGAAATTGTTGCTCAAAGCTCTGGAAATTCTGATAATAAAAAGCCAATGTGAA
The DNA here is from genome assembly GCA_028564705.1 of Apricaphanius iberus. Classification (NCBI taxonomy): domain Eukaryota; kingdom Metazoa; phylum Chordata; class Actinopteri; order Cyprinodontiformes; family Aphaniidae; genus Apricaphanius; species Apricaphanius iberus. The sequence continues at coordinate 3,014,371 of JAPXFQ010000216.1, read as the reverse complement.
TGCAAACTGCACCAGCTAAAAACAGCAACAATGTTGCCATTTTGGTCCAATCGAACCAAGTCCACCGGACTATCAGGTGTGAATACAGCCTAAGACGGATTAGTGAACAATATTTGAGATGAAATTGTTATTTTGTATATGTAAAAAATGTTTCAGATCTTTGAGTTGATCTAAAAAATGAGAGCAAAAACAAAAGTGTTTAGTTTATATTTTTGTTCAGTGTACTTTGTTTCACACCCAACCCATCTGAAATGTTTAATCTCAAATGATCACAGCAAACTTAAAGTCCCAGTAGAATTGAGTAAACTGCATATGTTTATAATTGTCCTGGTTTGACAGAAAAAGGGGACATCTGTGGGCATACACTGATATTCCCAATAGCATCAGAAAATTAAATAGTGCAAAAAGCCTTTTTAAAAGATGTACATTTTAATGAAAAGAAAACTTTAGTAGTTAACCTTAAAACCGCTGCGCAGAGAAATATACAGGAGGGCAGAAGGTTACCTTATCATACAGTAATGAAGTAAAGTATTCTCAATTTGAAGCTGCAAGCATTCATATAGATCTTAATAGCCTTGTTTTTCAGTGGTTTTATTCCATTTTCTTCAGTTTAATCCACATTTTTCTTTTGTATGGTTTTGTAAAATAAATATGTAAAAGAAAGTCCACTAATTTGGATAACTGGCATATTATTTCACAAATTATTCACCAAACCTGTTTTAATCAACTTAGTAACATTGCAAATATTAGTTACCAATAATGACAACAAAAAAATCCTGAATGTCAAAAAAACAACTGATCATTCATATAGTAGATTCATTAAACGTGCATACATGTAGGTAAATCTACATGAGCCAAACAAAAATCTCCATCGTTTTTTTTTTTTTTTGCAAACATGGCATATCCTATAGCTACACACAACTGAACTTAGTTATTGGTAATTATAATCTAACAAATATTACAATACTTCAATGTTCTTTACTTAAAGATAGCTGCATGCACAGACAAACCGCTCTCGCCTTAAAACAAACCAAAAAACAAAACGTATGAGCTAGTATTGCTGCTATAGAAAAACCCAGAATATTCAGATTTCCATTAGTTACTGTTGTTCATTATTGCCAACTAGGGCAGCTAATGATGTTGTAGAGCATATATTGATTCATAGACAATTAAAATTGTAATCTTTTCCAGAGGTATGAAGACTGGGAAAAAGATTAAATGCTGAACTTGTTTGCAGCAAAACCTTGAGAAACATTAGCTTATTTTTCAACTACTAAACTGTTGAATTAAGTAAACTATTAGTATCTCAGAGATTGTACATCGGGAACAGTCAGACTTTTGTGGATATCACTCTAATGCCTTCAAATACAAAAACCCCTATGATGAATGACAGCGTTGGACCAAGTGTTCCCTCGCCCGGACGCGGGTCACCAGGGCCCCACTCTGGAGCCAGGCCTGGAGGTGGGGCACGTTGGCGAGCGCCTGGTGGCCGGGCCTTTACCTATGGGGCCCGGCCGGGCTTAGCCCGAAGAGGAAACATGGGCCCCCCTTCCCATGAGCTCACCACCTGTGGGAGGGGCTATAGGGGTCGGGTGCAATGCAAGATGGGTGGCGGCCGAAGGCGGGGACCTTGGCGGTCCGATTCTCGGCTGCAGAAAATGGCTCTTGGGAAGTGAAACGTCACCTCTCTGGTGGGGAAGGAGTCGGAGCTGGTGTGCGAGGTTGAAAGGTTCCGACTGGACATCGTCGGCCTTGCCTCGACGCACGGCTCTGGCTCTGGAACCCATCTCCTCGAGAGGGGCTGGACTCTCTTCCACTCTGGCGTTGCCCCCGGTGAGAGGTTCCGAGCTGGGGTGGGCATACTTGTTGCCCCCCATCTCGGCGCCTATACGTTGGGGTTTACCCCGGTGAATGAGAGGGTAGCCTCCCTCCGCCTGCGGGTGGGGGGACGGGTTCTGACTATTGTTTTTGTTTATGCACCAAACGGTAGTTCAGATTACCCACCCTTCTTGGAGTCCTTGGAGATAGTGCTGGAGAGTGCTCCTTCTGGGGACTCCCTCATCCTGCTGGGGGATTTCAACGCTCACGTGGGCAGTGACAGTGAGACCTGGAGAGGCGTGGTTGGGCGGTATGGCCCCCCCGATCTGAACCCGAGCGGTGTTTTGTTGTTGGACTTCTGTGCTCGTCATGGATTGTCCATAACAAACACCATGTACAAGCATAAGGGTGTTCATGTGTGCACTTGGCACCAGGACACCCTAGGCCGCAGCTTGATGATCGACCTGGTTGTCGTTTCATCGGACCTGCGGCCGCATGTTTTGGACACTCGGTTCAAGAGAGGGGCGAAGCTATCAACCGACCACTACCTGGTGGTGAGTCGGCTCCGGTGGTGGGGGAGGATGCCGGAAAGACCTGGCAGGCCCAAACGTGTTGTGAGGGTCTGCTGGGAACGTCTAGCGGAGTCTCCTGTCAGAAGGGGTTTCAACTCTCACCTCCGGCAGAACTTCAAACACGTCCCGGGGGAGGTGGGGGACATTGAGTCTGAATGGGCCATGTTCCGTGCCTCCATTGTCGAAGCGGCTGACCGTAGTTGTGGCCGTAAGGTAGTCGGTGCCTGTCGCGGTGGCAACCCTCGAACCCGAGGGTGGACACCAGCGGTGAGGGATGCTGTCAAGCTAAAGAAGGAGTCCTATCAGGCCTTTTTGGCCTGTGGGACTCCGGAAGCAGCTGATAGGTACCGGCAGGCCAAGCGGAGTGCAGCTCGGATGGTCGCTGAGGCAAAAACTCGGGCGTGGGAGGAGTTTGGAGAGACCATGGAGAACGACTTCCGTATGGCTTCGAAGCGATTCTGGTCCACCATCCGGCATCTCAGGGGGGGAAGCGGTCTGCCACCAACACTGTTTACAGTGGGGGCGGTGAGCTGCTGACCTCAACGCGGGACGTTTTGGGTCGGTGGATGGAATACTTCGAAGACCTCCTCAATCCCACCGACACGCCTTCCTGTTTGGAAGCAGATTCTGAGGACTCTGGGACGGGCTCTCCAATCTCTGGTGCTGAAGTCACTGAGGTTGTTAAAAAGCTCCTTGGTGGCAAGGCACCGGGGGTGGATGAGATTCGGCCGGAGTTCCTCAAGGCGCTGCTTGTAAGGTCTATTCGGGGGTTCTGGAGAGGAGGGTCCGACGGATAGTCGAACCTCGGATTCAGGAGGAACAATGCGGTTTTCGTCCTGGCCGTGGAACACTGGACCAGCTCTACACCCTCGGCAGGGTCCTGGAGGGTGCGTGGGAGTTCGCCCAACCGGTCTACATGTGCTTTGTGGACTTGGAGAAGGCATTCAACCGTGTCCCTCGGGGTGTCCTGTGGGGGGTACTCCGGGAGTATGGGGTACCAGGCCCTTTGATACGGGCTGTTAGGTCCCTATATGAACGGTGTCAGAGTCTGGTTTGCATTGCCGGCAGTAAGTTGGACTCATTTCCGGTGAGAGCTGGACTCCGCCAAGGTTGCCCTTTGTCACCGGTCCTGTTCATAATGTTTATGGACAGGATTTCTAGGCGCAGCCAAGGTTTTGAGGCGATCCGTTTTGGTGACTTCAGGATCGGGTCTCTGCTTTTCGCAGATGATGTGGTCTTGTTGGCTTCATCTGAACGTGATCTACAGCTCTCGTTGGAGCGGTTCGCAGCCGAGTGTGAAGCGGCTGGGATGAGGATCAGCACCTCCAAATCCGGGACTATGGTCTTGAGCCGGAAAAGGGTAGAGTGCCTTCTCCGGGTCGGGGATGAGGTCCTTCCTCAAGTGGGGGAGTTTGGATATCTGGGGGTCTTGTTCACGAATGAGGGAAAAATGGAGCGGGAGATCGATGGACGGATTGGTAAGGCGTCTGCAGTTATGCGGGCGCTGTACCGGTCTGTTGTGGTGAAGAGAGAGCTGAGCCGAAAGGCAAAGCTCTCAATTTACCGGTCGATCTACGTTCCTACCCTCATCTATGGTCACGAACGCTGGGTGGTGACCAAAAGAACGAGATCGCGGATACAGGTGGCTGAAATGAGTTTCCTCCGTAGGGTGGCTGGGCTCTCCCTTAGAGATAGGGTGAGAAGCTCGGTCATCCGGAGGGGGCTCAGAGTAGAGCCGCTGCTCCTCCACATCGAGAGGAGCCAGTTGAGGTGGCTCAGGCATCTGGTCAGGATGCCTCCTGGACGCCTCCCTGGTGAGGTGTTCCGGGCACGTCCCACCGGGAGGAGACCCAGGGGAAGACCCAGGACCCGCTGGAGGGATTATGTCTCCCAGCTGGCCTGGGAACGCCTCGGGATTCCTCCCGAGGAGCTGGCCCAAGTACCCGGGGAGAGGGAAGTCTGGGCCTCTTTGCTTAGGCTACTGCCCCCGCGACCCGACCCCGGATAAGCGGAAGATCATGGATGGATGGCCTTCAAATACACACTTATTTGATATTTTGCTGGCACTGTCCCAACTCTTTGAAAACATGGGTGTTAATCTGTTTTAGCCTTTTATTTCCCATGGATGTATATATGTATGCGTCATTGCTGCGCTGTAAAATAATTTCAATTGTTTTAACTTCAAAAATAAAGTTGTCAAAATTAAATCTGTGCCATTTGGCTTTTCTAATGTAGAGTAGTATATTAATGATTATTTTGTGACTAAATATATTCAATGCATTGAAATAGAACAGTTTTTATTTTTTTTTGGACAATTTTTAGTTTTTTATTGCCAAATGAATTTCCATATATTCCGATTTTATGAACCTCGAAGCAACTGAATTTGGAATCCAAATGGACCAGATTTGTCATGTTTGTTGGTTTAAGTGACTCAGAAAGGCAGCACAGAATTCAGACGGACACCAAGGTAGTTGTAAAAAAATAAGAATGATTTTATTGAATGATGTGAATCTGTGTGGTGTCAGGGGGATCGCGAAGGAATCTCAGAAGTAGGTGGAACCGTGATGAAGAAAAGAAAGGGTAGAGCCGGACTTTAATCAGGAGTGGAGATGGGAAGCCAGTGGACGGACTCACGAGGACGCTGAAGGCAGAAGTCAGGACAGGTAAGTGGGATCCAGTGAACAGAGGCTGGCTAGAGGTAATGTGGAGTCTTGATGTTATTTTGCAGGAGGAGTGGGCAGACGGACAGGTGATCAGTGAGCAGATGGACCAGCGGAGGAAGCAGTGCAGAGGCTGACCAAGAGGATGCTTCCAGGATACGCAGGTGAGAACCATTCCACAAGGAGGGCTTTGTGGAAGAAGCCTAACAAGGAAATCCAGGAGGTCGAGGAAGAAATGGACTCAAGATATAGGGAAGAGCAAGTGAGTTAAAAGACAGTCTAACTATAAAAACTGAAATTCCTCTTAGAAGGATTCTGTGAGCAGACATTTGGCCTGGTTACCACGCATGTAGCGAGAATCATCTGGGACCAGCTTGCAGTCTCCGCTCCTCTTTTGAAGCTGGAGTTAATGAGCTCAGATGAGCTGCACCTGCTGCCAGCAGCCTGCCACGCCCCTGCAGAGGAGGTAAGGGAAAACAGCACACGCAAACAAGCCTCCAGCATTCAAACACAGTATCCCCTCAGGTCAGGTTCGGTCTGCTGGGTATTCTTTATGGATCTCTCAATATCCCAGGTGAGAGACCCCACAAAACAGGAGGATGGTAGGATTGTTGATTCTTCTGTAGTTGATTAATTTGAAAGGTGGATTCTGGAAAGGGCATCTGGCTTTTTGTTTTTGGATCCGGGATGGTAGAAGATGTTGAGGTTGAATCGGGAGAAGAAGAGGGACCAGTGGAATTGTCTGGGGCTAAGTGTTTTAGCAGATTGGAGGTAGGATAAATTCCCTCATGAATACGGATGAGGTGGTAAGCACTTTTCAGGTCCAATTTTTAAAACATAGAAGCGTGGCTGACCGGTTTAAGAGCTGATGACAGTAATGAGAGAGAATACTTATTTTGATTTTTTTTTATGGTTATTTGATTGAGACCCCGGTAGTCAATATACGGACGGAGCGAACCATCTTTTTTGTGACAAAGAAAAAACCAGCACCGAGAGGGGGGAAGACAAATAATGATCTAATGATTCCTACCTAAAGTGATTCGGGAATGCATTTTTCCATAGCTTCTCGTTCTAGGCTATACAAACGACCAGAAGGGAGTGGAGCACCAGGCAGTAAGTTGATGCCGCAGTCGTATGGCCTATGGGGAGGCAGAGATAGCGCTAAAACCTTTCTAAAGGCTTGGTGGAGGTCATGGTATTCTTGAGGAACATTAGTGAGGTCAGGATCAGGTGTAGAAAGGGGTTCGAGGCCGGTATTCAGAGGTAAGGCAGATTTGAGACTAGATTTAGAACAGGCGAAACTCCAGGAATCCATATGTTGGACCCAATTTATTTGGGGATTGTGGGTGGTAAGCCAGGGAAATCCAAGGACCAGTGAGTTTTCTTTATTGGAAAACCTTTGGTTTTATTAAGATCTCCGTCGAAGGGTTCAGGCAGAGGTCACGCAACGTCTCGGAAGGACGAAGTGGAATGAGAAGAGTCATTATCTGTAGATAATTTGTCTAGTTTGAAATGTAAGTCAGTTACCTGCTTGAATAATTTACTGATTGTGAGATGAGTCTGCTGGTCTATCTGTGCTGCTGAGTCAGGTTGGCCAAATGATTCGGTCATGTTTGCAGGTTATTAGACTCAGAAAGGCAGCACAAATTTCAGACAGACACAAAAGCAGTTGTAATAAAATAAGAACGGTTTATTAATATTGCAGCAGGCCTATGAAGTCTCAGAAGGATCACAGAAATGGAATCTCTGGAGCAGGTGGAACTTTAATGGAGACAATAGAGATTAGAGCAGGACGGGACCAGAGTTGGAGATGGTAAAACTTTTGTGTGGACTTGGCTGGAGGTAACATGGAGTTTCGACAGCGCAGCTGCTAGGCTTTTGGAGGCCGTAAGCTTGATTGGCCAGGAAGCCCTGACCCCAAACGTATTTAAACTTTTGTTATTTACTTCCAAGATAGATGTGTGTACAGTACCTTCTGAGACAAATGCTGTGTGTTGTCTGTGTAATGCGACTTGAGGGTTAAGCCTAGCTTTGTGTTGTGGATATTACCAAGAATGTAGTTATCTGGCTATTAAAAGTTAAAGGACTGCTTATGGCAGTTAATATTATTAATAATTTATGGAAAATTATTATTATTCGGAGCACCACCTTTATCAGGAACTATTTTAATAGCCAAATGTCTATATCAGTCTCATAATCTGAAGGACTTAATTCTTTACCATCTTCACCTTAATAATAAACTAGACTGGAGCCACAACACTGATGCTCTTTATAGGAAGGGTCAGAGCAGACTCCACCTGCTGAGGAGGCTAAGGTCATTTGGAGTCCAGGGAGCGCTGTTAAAGAGATTTTATGACTCTATGGTGTCTTCTGTTATTTTTTACAGTGTTGTGTGTTGGAGCAGCAGTTTATCGACAGCTGACAGAAACAGGTTGGATAAACTTATCAGGAAGGCCAGCTCTGTTCTAGGATGCCCCCTGGATCCAGTGCAGGTGGTGGGAGACAGAAGGACTATAGTTAAAATAACATCTCTGATGGACAGAGTCTCCCACCCCATGCATGGAAATGTTGAACTGCAGAGCTCCTTCAGTGACAGACTGCTGCATCCTAGATGCTTGAAGGAGTGTTTCCGCAGGTCCTTCCTCCTTGCAGCTGTTAGACTATTCAATCTAAACTGCTCCCGACAGACATAGATGTTCACACAATTTCTGCTATTTTGCACGAAATCAAAATCAACAACAACACTGTTATAAATCGCACATTACTTTTAACAGACTATTTATGACTTATTGAAAATTGCACATCTACTCTTCAGTTGCACTGCTCAACGCACAAATCCATACTTTGTAACTATAGTGATGTAAATATTTTTCTTTCTTCTGTAATAATTATTTGTGATTCTGTTCTGTGTCATATACTGTCTGTACATCTGTTTTTTTTTTTTTTTGCTGCTGTTATAACCAAATTTGCCCATGTGGGACAATTAAAGGATTATTCTCTTCTATTCTATTCTATTGACCATAAACTTTGCAATATGTGTGTTGAATCAAGAACGACAACAGTTACTTTCCAAAAATACAATATTTATTTATAAAAAGAAAAATAAGAAAAACATTTTAATTCACCAAGCTAGAAAAAGGGCACACTACTGATTAAAACAAATGAAATAGTTAAACATAAAAGAACACAAAAAGATGGATATGTAATAAGATGAGAAACCATTAATTCTGACATGATTCTGGAGGAATCTGGGTCCTTTAGGAACCAGAGCTTGATCTCCAGCTGCTGGAATAAAGCTGATTAGTTTCACTAATTTAGCACCAGTGCTTTACCTCTAAACCAATAAGCAATGTAAGAAAACACAAACATTCTTTGAATTAAGTCATTTTATGTTTAAAAAATATCTGGATAAGAGTAAATAACCTTTGGAGAATTACTTAATGTATGGCTTGATCATGACAGTAAAACAATCTAATTCCCATGTTTTCATCAAACAAGGAGAGTTCAAACACAGCTAATGAGATTAGTTTCTGTTCTTAAACAATCCAGTTTTAAACCGAGTTCTGTTTGAACCGTTAATAGTGATGTTCGTTCATGAAGTGAACTAAGATCGCAGTTGCTCTCTGCGACACACGTGGGGTGTTTAGAGTGGCTCAAATACATTTATTAAACATTAAACACGAAAAGGAAAAACTCCTGTCTGATTGAGAAGATCAAACTACAGGATTTAAATGACTCTTTGTCGGGAAAAGTCTTTTGAAAACATTGATTAAAACTTTAGGCCGAGGCCTGTTTTACCCAAAGATAGCAGATGAAACTTAAGAAGTTGACCCAAAAAAAGGGAAACACCTTTAAAATTAGTTACCCTAACTAATTTGCCTCTGCCCAAACAGACCTTATGAACGTCCTCCGAGTTGCTGCACATCGATAAGGAAAGGGGGACCTCCAGGGAATGTTAGCCAGCAGGCTAACAAAGGGTCGTTAATCTGGCTACCAGCGGTGGGAAGCTCCTGGCTGACTGCGTGGCAATCGGCATCCACCTTTTAACAGTACCTTTTTGGAGCTCTCCAGTTCGGCATTCACCTAACGGCTCGGTGGCGGCGGCTAAATGCCGATTCTGGTTGGTTCGGCTCTCGGCACACATGGTTCACAACTCCCATTTCTCAGCAGTTGGCAGCCTGAAAACTCGGAGGGGTTTCATCAGGCTCTGGGGATAAACGTCTTTGTTTATCAATGTTGAAGATTCACATTCTTTGGGTTCCTTTGGAGCAAGTTTCTGCCAGAAACTCAGGCCTCCCTCTGCCAGCGAAGGAAGATGGTTGGAGATGATATTCTGTTGCTCCCTGGACGGCAGAACGCAGAAGAACGAGCGGGTCGAAGCGGGCTGTATTTAGAGACTTCAGCCCTAGCCACATCCTGTGAGGCTAGAGCAGAGTAGCGCCACCTGATGGCTGTGTGTGACCCAATATTTGTGCTGAAATGGAAATAGATGGCTGCTGGAGTTCTTCAAGAAGATGGTGTAGTTGGCTAGTGTTTGAAGATGATTCCTCATCTTCAGAATTTTTCTCCTGGCTGCATGTAACTCCTTGTAAATATTTAAGCATTGATCCTGTGAAAGTTTTTGAAATGTAAAAAAAAAAAAAAAAAGATTAGCAAAAGCTAAATAAAAGTAATAACACATTAGGATTTTCTACTTATTTTTTTTTACAGTTAGATACAAAAGTGACTAAAATATGAAGCATCATCAGTCTGCAGTTTATCTGTAAAGCATTTCATTTCATGGCACTGTGATAGTATATTCCACTATATCATATTAATATAATGGAACATGGACAAAACCTATACTCCATTTATACACATGAAACAAATCAATAGTAGCATTTTGTACATGAACAAACGGAATTTGAATGGCCATAGTTTGGATGTTAAAAAAGAGGACACTTGGCTCTGTCTCGAGATACATAAATGATTCTCAGTTTTCTCAAAGATGCCTTTAATACATGTAAAGCCTCCTCTGTATCATCAGATTAGACACTATTATTCAAATGGTTGAAAGATACAATAGCTGGTGTGTGTATGCATGGTTGTTTTTCCTGTCTGTCTCTATGTGACCAGGATGTACCCTGCCTCTCGCCTGTTGACAGCTGGAGATAGGCACCAGCCCCACCGCAACCCCTTGAGAATTAAGCAATTCAGAAAATGGATGGATGGGCTTCATTGTTGATTCTCCAGTCCAGTCTGTTGTCCAGGTGAACTCCGAGGTATCTGTACTTCTCAACCCCTTCCACTTCTTCTCCCTTGATAGAGACAATCTTTGACTTATCCCTGTTTCTTCTGAAATCTACAACCATCTCCTTTGTTTTGTTCACATTCAATGTAAGACGATTGTTTCCACACTATGCCAAAAAGCGGTCCACCAGCTCTCTGTATTGAGCTTCTTCTCCATCTCTGATACACCCAACAATTGCAGACCTATCTGCAATCACAATCTATCAGTCCAAAGTTTTACGTTTGACACATTTTTTGATTCACCATTTTGTTAAAACTATAGGACTGTAAGAAAGGGACATTTTGACCCCCTGCCAGTGCAGCATAAAATGATAAAGATGCCCTTAACAGAGGCCGATAATTTGTCTGAGCCTTTTTTAATCAAATAGCAGTAAACATAGTAGAAAAAACAATTGTTTAATTAGCAGTGTTTAGTTAATTAACAAGGTTACTGTGAACTACAAAACATACTGGAGAACAATAGGCTGTTTGCTGACAGACAGCAGATGAGTTACAAGAAACAGCCAACAACATGGTAAAAAAGATTGTTAAAAGATGAGTCATATTTATATGACTCCCTTCATCCAATAATCAGATTTTCTGACTGACATGTAAACTGAGACAAATAGACCGTCAATGGCCTATTTGTCTTCTTCTTCTTGTGAGCGGAAGTGGAGTGGAAGGTGGGAGAAAGCGTCTCGAGCGAGTGATATTTTTTCTAAACTTTTCTAGCTACTGTTTGTCTTTTTATTTTGCATTTATGTTTACGTTTTAAGTGTTCTTTGTTGTTTGGAGGTAGTACGCCAGCCTGGGCGGCGATCTTCGCCGATGCCATGGCTGGTGGGGGTGGCTTCGCCACGCTCACTAGGAAGCACGGTGTTCGTGTTAGCACCGGCTTCCCGTGCATCGTGGAGGAGGTCGCATTGGCAGTAGGGGAAGTAGTGGGACACAGTTGCATAAAATGCGCAGTGCGCATGAATGGAGCTGTGGTTCCCTTTGTCTCAAAATTGGAACTAGCAAACAAGCTGGTAGAGCAGGGCATCACCGTGGGGGGGGACTTTTGTACTGGTCGTCCCGTTGGCCCAACGTCGTCCTGTCAAATGTTTCTCCATTCATCCGTGATGAGTTCTTAAAAGGCGTCTCTCCACCAGTACGATTCGACTCGACTCGGATCGACTCAACCTCAGTACCTTTTACTCTCCACTGGCAGAAGTCTGGCTGAGCCGATACTATTTTTCGTACCACCTCAGCTGTGGTTCCATCCATGCTGAACTGGTACTGAAAAGCGACGTCGAACGGCTGTCGGTCACTGATTTGCTGGAGGGCAGAGTCACTGGAGAGTAAGTTGACAGCATCTGTTAACAACAAACCGACCGCCATTTTGAAACCTCGCTACAGCGACTGGATGTGTTTAGCGTTTGCTGAAGACCAAAGACAACGTTAAAAAACCAGTGCTGTGATCCAAACGGATTTTCAGCATTTCTGAGCTTGTTGGCTGAAGAAAAGATTCAGTGTGAGCTGGATGGAGCTGCTCGCGATCAGAGCCGATGGCTCTCACCTGCAGGCTGAAGCAGAGAAATGGAGAACACCCAGGCCCTGAACTTGCTGTCTCGTACTCTCTGTAAGAAGCAAATTTCATGCTGCTTGTATATTTTATTCACAATATTAACCTATTCGGTTGCATTTCATTTTCAGTATGAGAGTTTTTTTTATTTTCAGTTATCCAAATTAGTTCTAATGCTACTGTTTGTGTTTGTAAATATGAATGACCTACTTAAGTTTTCAACCGCACAGTGAGACATATTTGTTTCTATTCCTTAATTTGAATTCTTAGTGTATGTTTTTAAATGCACTGTAAGCATAGTACTTTAATAAAATATCTGCGATCCGTTGCAGCGGGATCAACACCTTCTGATGGAGCAGAAGCAGGAAACCGGTGGAGGGTGGAGATGACACGATGCCTTCAATCTGCCTTCAATCAAACATTCCTGGAATGCTGCAGACTAAACTATGACCCACAGACATGTGTAGCTGGACTTTTGTTTCTGAACTTTTTTTATACCTGTCCAATAAAAATGTCCAAGTTATATGCTTGTATTATCATTTGCAGTTTCATTACATTGGTTGGTGGAATCATTTTACAATATTATATCTAGCATCAGGGTTCAGCAACATTTTTTAAATCTGATAGCAACATTTTCTCTGGCTTTTAAAAGTAAAAAAGTATTGCGCTGCCAAATAAGTAAATTGCATACATTTGAAAGCTGCTGAAAAGCCTAAGCCTACTCAAAGATGGGATATCTGTAAAACACATTGTAGTGGTGCTGATTTAAAAAACCCAAACATTTTCAAAGCAGTTGTGGTTTGTATTTCATAGAATTCGTAGCATATATATGGCAACTCCTTTCTTTAAGGGGACACATAGACGAAAAGCTGCGTCGTTCCAGCGCTGGACATAGTTTGCTTCACATTTAGATGAATTTGTTCCCACATCCTGAAGTTCTGTAGCCAAGGAGCTTCGGTGAAACCCAGAAGAACGTCTCATCACTACAAGGCCCAGTTAAACGACCAAACTGACGGTCAGCTGCGACAACTTTACAAAGCAGTCATCTGAAACACGCACGCACAGAATACTTATTACTAAAGCAAAATTGTCAACATAGGTTTTTACACTGGGCTTTAGCGGATAAATAAATATATCCAGAGCATATTTATAGGACACCACACCGGGGTAGTATTTGCATCGGCTTATTCCACACAAGCCGGCCGGGTCCTGTCTGTAGCTTCAATCTCCTGCAGAGCTTCTCACACTCGTTTGTACTACTCCACCATGTTTTTCCTTGCAGCGTGTAGCTTTTCTGGAGTCTTTATTCTTCGATGAGAGAGACTTTCTCCTCGATGTGCGTCTACAAAAAGCCACAGACTGAGCAAAAAGTTCCCGATCGCTAGTGAGGTCTCCATTGTTCTTCTCTCTCTCCGAGCCTTTGTTAACTTCCCGCTAAGTACTCTGGGGCTGCCCACCATATGACGCACCCACTAAATTCAGATGCTCTGGTTTGTTGCAACTGTGAAGCAACACTTCACGAGTCGAGCCGTGTCGAGTTGCGTTACCGATAGTAACGGTACAGTATGGCACGGCAAAAGGTACTAGTGGAGAGACGCCTAAAGAGAGAGCTGTCTCGGCTCGGGAAGATAGTCTCCCCGATTAAGAAGGTGCTGTCTGGGTGTTAGTCTCCTCTCTCCTGAGTCATGTAGTGTCACACAGGCGCCAGGTTTTCATGATCCTGCCTAACATATCAGAGGAGCTCAATTTGCAGTTCCATTTCAAGGTAAATGAATATGATTATATTCTCTTGCCACTTCATCGACTTTAAAGTGTTTTGGCTGTGGGGGAAAGGGCATATTTTTAAAGTTTTTCCTAATAAAACAGTACCAGGACCGGTAAGTGAAGGCAGGGGCACTGCTAATAATTTTGGGCCCCAAGACAAGAATCTTGGTAGGGCCCCCAACACAACCGAGATTTTTTTCATATTAATTTACATAAAATCATGCACATTATGGTATTTTTACTATCATTCTCATATATTTAAGTCAATCAGGCTTCTGTACTGCTAGACCACCTTAAATTAATTGTTTTGTGCTTGCACTAGCAATGTAAGTGTAATGTAAGATTACAAATTATTTACTCTTATTTTCAAATTGTTTGAAAAGTGGTATTGGACACAGATCACAATCAATAAAACACAATCAGGATTTATAAAAGATTGGTCTATACATAATAAAATCAGGTTAGTCCTTGATTTATTAAATTATAATTATTTGATTGAAGATAATGGTTTCATTTTATTTTTTGGATCTTTACCATTGACTGTATAAAACAATGGACTAACCTTTCGGCTAGGTTTCTGAAGAGCGAAAATGAGGCCAGTTGGGCGGTTCCCACCGCCGCCATCTTGTCCGCGTCACTCCCCTCGTCACTCTCAGAAACTCCAAAAATGGGCAAAGAGGTGGAGCTGAGAGTAGCGCTGTGAGGCTGGGGGCGGAGGGTTAACGCTCCGATTGACGTAGCTACATGCTAGTCAGAAGCTAGTTCGGAGCTAACTGAAGCTAACGTAGGCTGCAGCCGGTTTCAGCCAGAAGACCGCGGTTGAGAGACTTTTACCCCGTTTTTCAACAACGATCACTTTAGACCCAGAAACATCTCGAGTAGAGAAAACATATCAATATAATAAGACCCAAATGGGTCGGATCAATACGGCCTAATATTGTGTTATTTCCATTAGCATCGGTGGAGGCTGAGGACAGGTTCATCTTAACAACACATCCAGCAAAAAGAAGTCACAAAGTTATCATGAAAACTCCCCCGAAAGCATGTCTGTTACTTTAATCAACACCACAGCAAGCCATCTTTGTCCAATAATTGCAGATTAACATCCAAAACCGAATACAATTTGCAGAAGCAACTGATAGTGGAGTTCAGAAACACCAAATGACTGAAGTCTTTACGTTAGTCCCAGGCTGTGAAGAGCTTCCCCGTAAGCAGAGGGGGATAGCAGACTACGGAGCAGCTATTAGCTACAGTTAGCCACCATTAGCCACCAGCTTTAGCCTAGACGGACCTGTCATTCAAAAGGACACACCCCTAATTATTTATAATTTCAAGATTATATTACAAATAAATGGAGAAGTTAGAAAAAAATTCACCCCCCTAAGAGTTCTCATGACGGTAAACCTGAACTATCTAACCTAAAATGGTTTTTGAACCAGGCTGTAAACATGTTTATTTTTGCTG
This sequence comes from Apricaphanius iberus, assembly GCA_028564705.1. Taxonomy (NCBI): domain Eukaryota; kingdom Metazoa; phylum Chordata; class Actinopteri; order Cyprinodontiformes; family Aphaniidae; genus Apricaphanius; species Apricaphanius iberus. Next base: position 2,999,261 of record JAPXFQ010000216.1, on the reverse strand, counting down.
TAAAGTTGGCCTTCTAACATGGGAGTCAATGGGAAGTTGCTCCTTTTTGCAGCCAGCCCCCAACGGATGAGGGCTGAAGTGCAATTTTTGTCACTTCCGCGTTGGCTTCACATTCTGCGGGCGGAGTTTGCCCCTTGATCTTTACGTAGCATTTTATTCTGTTGAATATACATGTATTATAAAAACTTCAGACTATTTTGGATTCTGTACAGAGTTTATTAAAGCGATACATATAATGTATGACGATATTTATAGCTCAGTTTCTCTTCCCCAAGGAACACCTAAAGGATCCACTGTCAATCATGGAATCCGGCAGGGCTGTCCCTTTTTTCCCAAATTATTTATTTTAGCTGCTGAGTTATCAGCTATATCTCTAAAAAACAAACAAAAAAACAGTCCAGATCCCTTTAGTAATCAACAAAATTGGAATATTTTGTAAAGCATTGGGATTCTATTTACTTTAAAAAAATGTGAGCTTATGTCAATACTTATATGGAGCAAACTGACTTATATGGGATTCCAGTTAAAATAAGGTAAAATCTTTGGGATTGATTATAACTAAAGATACTAAAACTTGAGAAGACTGAAATGTTTTACTTGTAATAAAAAAGTAAATCTATACTCAAATCCTGGTCGCAGGCAACTCCTTGCAGGTAGAAACTCTGATACAAAGCCTCTGCCAGCTACTGTACAAACTACTGTGAGCTGTTTTGGAGGTTTCAGTGCATCTCTTGAAGATGATGTGGAATTACTACACGTTCCCCTATGTTGTCAAATACAGCATGATACGTCTATGCCAACCACCCTTCACAGAATACTTAATATTATCTGATCCAGAATGTTTGCAAACTAAATTGAAACAGCGCAAAATCCTTTGTATTGATCATATTTCCGTTATTATTCACATGATAAATATTCAAAATATTTTTAATAAAACTCACATAGTTTTAGGAAAATTCAGGTACCAACAAGGCTTCATTACTTAATTTGACAAAGTTATTCAATATGCATATTTCAAAAGGGTCAAAATGACTGCTTTGGACATTCTAATGTTTAAGTGTATTTGACTGTTCAGAATGATCAAGACCTCATTTTAACAGAGGCATCAGAATCTCCTGCCCCTGCTGTGAACAATGGGGCTAATTCATGTGCGGCTGAAACTAACGTGTCTGTGTCAAGTTGCACAGGGAGTGGAGTGAGCCGTAACCTGGAGGTAGCGGCTGATAGTGAAAACACCTTAGTGTGTAAGGTAACTGAAGTCTGCAGTGATAAGGAAAAAGCAAAAACCACTTTCTTTTTTTTTTGGGTCTTTTTTATTATTTTTTATCCCACGGTTTTTTCCCATTATCACCCAGTGTCCATCCGTAAGTCTAGTTCTGGGCATTGCTCTCCCTCCGCCAACCCCAGGAGGGCCCTACACTGAGTGATGAACCCTTCTTTTCACCTCAGCTGGACATAACCCTCAGGCACCCTGGTCAGCCAGGAGGGGGCAGCCCAGAACTAGTGCATTTTTTTTTTTTGAGTAGCTCACATTAGCTACTCAAGCAAACACGGGGAGAACATGCAAACTCCACACAGAAAGGCCCTTTCGCCAACCCCACCCAGGGTGTGGGTGCTGATGATATGGAGGAACAGACACACCCTCAGCACCCACAGCGTCACCGGCAGGAATCGAACCCAGGACCTACCAGCTGCGCCACCGTGCTCCCTGAAAACCACTGATTGATATAAAGTACATAGTGGTGCAAGAGGAAGCAGTTAGTGGAAAAGCCATGGAAGAGAGTAGGGAGATAGTAGAAGAGCAGAATGAAAATAGAGGAAACACAGTGGAAGATTCTGAGATTAGTAAGAAAGGAAAACGAGATGAGCAGGAAGCCAATGAGAGAGTAGTCAGACAAATGATGGTGTAAACCTGGTGAAGCCTGTGGAGGAAATGGAGCTAGCACTCCCTGCTCTGACTGGAAAACAGAGTTCTAAAAAGTGCAATGTGCCAGTAGAATGTGATACTGAAACAAGTGCCAGGGCTAAAACAAGCAGGCAAGTTGGGCTGTCTGATTCTCAGTTAGATCAGACAGAGGAAAGGGACTGTGAAAGCACTTTTTCAGATATAAGTGACATGTCACTGAGCCAATTTTCTGAGACAAAAGAAAAAATATATACTGCTGCAGCTATTAAAAGTTTTCTGGTTGAAACAAAGAACATGAAGGGCCTGGAAATTGAAGTTTTCTTCCCTGATGTTAAAGCTTTCTGCAGATCTGCAAAATGCCATATAGCCAATAAGGACAAATCAGGAAGTGTATAGTTTAAAAAAAGCTGTTGGCAAAAGTAAAAAAAACTGCCTTAAAGTAATGGAAAAATGGCTTTGAATTTAACTCTGTGGTTAATTATTATTGTTGTCTGTGAGTTTTTAAACATTTTAGTCTCAATGAGCGCTTTTAAGGTAGGTCCTTAAACATAAATGGAGCAAGAGACCAGAGAAAGAGAGCAGTGCTCTTTGAGTCCATTAAACTCAAACGCATAGTACAGGAAACTCACAGCAATATTAGTAACCAGATTGAATGAAATAAAGAGTGGAGAGGAAGAGTGTTTTTAAACCATGGCTCATCAGCAAGAGTAGTATTTTATTCTCCAAAACCTTCTCCCCGAACTCTGTAAAAGTTGAGTCACTGGTTGAGGGTAGATCTCTAGCTGTAGAGGCTATCTTTGATTGTTTTACAGTTGTTTTCTAAAATATTTATGCTCCTAATGTAGGGGCAGAGATGGTGCGGTTCTTTAATGTCATAAATGAAAAACTGAAAGATCTAAATGTTACAGATTATTTATTTTTGGGGGGAGATTTCAACTGTACTGTTGATGACAGTCTAGATCAGAATCACATAGAGCCTCATTTAACATTGGTTCATGCTTTGAAGCGGCTGATCTGCAGTCATGGCCTGGTGGATGTTTGGAGAATGATGCATGCAGACTGCAGACAGTACACATGGTCTCACCGTGTGAGTTTAGATCATTTTTATTGTTTTTCCAACCACTTAAATATTTTTACGGTGTGTAAGATTTTACCGGTTGGTTTTACCAATCATGCATTAGTGGAGTGTACAATTTCACAATTGTATGTATCTCCTAACGGCGCATACTGGCATTTTAATCTCAATATGACCGCTAATAAGTGTTTTAGGGATATTTGGGGTTTTTATTGGGTAGATTTTCGACAGAGGAAAGATGATTTTACATCCCTGAGGCAGTGGTGGGATCATGGAAAAGTACAGATTAAGCAGCTCTGTAAACAGTACAGTCTGGGTGTCACATGTGACATCACCAGATTTATTAGATATCTGGAGATAGATATAGTGGAATATGAGCAGTTATGCGAATCCACAGGAAATCAAGGGCATTTTGAAGCCCTTAAGACAAAAAATGCCACTTTGGCTAACCTACTTGACACAAAGGTGCAGGGCGCTCTGGTTTGCTCTCGGGTCAAAAACATCTCCCAAATGGATGCCTCCTCCAGCTATTTCTTTGGACAGGAGAAGAAACGAGGGCAGAAAAAGTTTATTCGTTGCCTCTTGTCGGATGAAAGACATGAACTGACAGAGCCGTCGCTTTTTAAAAGTGAATGGGTGGACAACAGAGACTTGAGAAGAGACTTCTTAACTGGACTACCAAAAGTCTCAGATGGGATCAATTTAAGGCTGGCTGAACTCCCGTCAGCAAATGAGCTTGGTGCTGCCCTGCAAACAATGCCGGGACAAAAAGCCCCTGGCATTGACGGCTTAATAGTGGAATTTTATAAAGCCTATTGGGATATATTGAAGTCAAGATGGCGCCAGCGTGTTCGGCAGGCCGTCTATCCCTCCCTGGACTCTTCTTATTTTTTATCCTTTTATGTTATGTGCTTTCCCTGGGATATTCACTCACGACCTATGACAGACTTACCCTTTTGGATCTTCGGTATTCTGTGCGTTTTCCCCTGTGTTGCAGCAATAACCTCCGGGAAAGGCTCAAACATCAGTTTCCCTCTGTTCCTGTCACCCTATGGAGGACACATCCTCATGGGCGGCTCCCAAGACATCCTAGGCCAACGCGGCCAACGGGCCGCGGCGGAGGTCTGTTGACTATTTTCAAGGCTAATATCCCCTGTCGGCCTACCTCCTATCAGGGAAATTGTGACTCATTTGAACTGTCCACCTTTGAACTTGGATTGTCTCCTCCGACTCTTTGCGTTTTATTATATAGGCCCCCTAAGGCAAATTCTGCCTTCTTCTCCCAACTTTCGGACTTCTTTGCTGATGTTCTCCTTAAGTATGATCATTTACTTATACTTGGAGATTTTAATATTCATGTCTGCTGTCCTGAGAAGTTCCTGGTGGCTGATTTTTGTAATTTAATTGACTCTTGCGGGCTGACGCAGTTGGTTGACTTCCCCACTCATGGGGGGTCTCACATATTGGATTTAGTTTTTTCTTTTGGTGTTAACGTAACAGAGGTCCGTTCAGATGTTTTTTCTCTGTCTGATCATGTTCCCGTTTTATTTTCTTTGGATGTGGCCCGGCCTGTCTCTCCTAGGCAGGGGAGGATTTGCCGTGCTCGCCACATCACTCCTTCCTCAAATATTGAGTTCTCAGTTTTATTTTCTGATTTTTTGTTTTCTTATGAGGACTCCTCTGATCCCGAGACCCTCCTATCCCTCATTTCTGCCTCCTGCACTTCCGTGCTTGACCAGATTGCCCCTTTAAAATCCCGACGCTCCCGTTGTCGCTCTGACCCCTGGCTTAACCTTCATACCCGTACTGCCAGACGGGAATGCAGGAGATGTGAGCGGCGGTGGAAAAAGGTTTAAATCGCAGGCTTCATTCCAGCTTCTCCGTGAGGCCTGGAGGAGTTACCAGCGCGTCGCTCGGAAGGCCCGCTATGATTTTTTTACTGCTATTGTTACTCAACATTCGGGTAACCAGCGAGCCCTCTACTCCACTGTTAATGCAGTCCTGTCACCAAATGTCCCTTTGTCGAATACCTCAGAAGAAAAGTGCACTCGATTCTTGAACTTTTTTATCTCTAAAGTTGCCACAATTAGGGCTCAGATTCTGCCTCCCACTCATCCAATAGCCCCTCTTTGTTCTCCATTATATTCTTTTGAGCATTTTTCCCCCGGCTTGGACTCTACTGACCTTAACAATTACCGCCCGATATCAAAGCTTTCTTTCCTCTCCAAATTGTTGGAGAAGATGGTTTTTATACAGATTTTTAATTTTCTTAAATCCAACAATGTTTTAGACATTTTTATGTCTGGTTTTCATCCTCACCACAGCAGACGGCTCTTATTCGAGTTTTTAACGATATTTTGCTTGCCTCTGATTCTGGTTCTCATGTGCTGTTGGTGCTTTTAGATCTATCTGCTGCTTTTGACACTGTAGACCATGCAATCCTACTACAGCGACTGGAGCACTTAAATGGCATTCGTGGATCAGCCTTAGACTGGTTCCGCTCCTATTTTAATGGCAGAAGTTTTAATGTTGCCCTGGGGAATTGCGCCTCTAGAGTGGCACCTCTTTTTTGTGGGGTTCCCCAGGGGTCTATTTTAGGTCCACTTCTTTTTAATCTATATATTTTACCCTTGGCAGCCATTTTTAGAAAACACCGGGTGAATTATCACCTCTACGCTGATGATTGTCAGCTTTATGTGGCCTTAAAAACTCCTGACCCTTTGCAACCACTGACTGACTGCCTGAGTGAAATCAGGTCCTGGCTCTCAGCCAACCTCCTCCACCTGAACAGCTCCAAATTGGAGGCTATTTTCTTTGCCCCCTGCTCTCCCGCTGCTGCGGAGCCATCATTGCCCCCTTCATTGTCTGCATTAGTGAAGCCTACAATTAAAGTGGGGGTCACTCTGGATGCCTTTCTTAAAATGGATGTGCAGATAAATCAAGTAGTCAGGTCATGTTTCTTTCATCTCCGATGGCTTGCCAAGCTAAAATCAGTCCTGAATAAAAAAGATCTCCAGTCAGTTGTCCATGCTTTTGTAATGTCTTGTCTGGACTATGCTAACGCTCTCTTATATGGTGTTCCCTCCTCTTCAGTGGTGCGGCTCCAACTGGTACAAAACGCCGCCGCTAGGTTTCTGACGGGCACAGAACGGCGGCAGCACATCACCCCTGTCTTGGCTAATTTACACTGGCTTCCAGTGAGATTTCGCATTAAGTTTAAAATTCTCCTGCTAGTCTATAAATCAATGCACGAAATGGCCCCCTCTTATTTGGCACAGCTTTTAAGCCCTTACGTTCCGGCGCGAACCTTGAGGTCATCTGAACAGCAACTACTGCTTGTTCCTCCTGCCCGCTATAAGGCCCGTGGGGAACGGGCTTTTTCAGTTTGTGCTCCTAAGCTCTGGAACCAACTCCCCCTGACGGTCCGACTCGCCCCGTCCCTCCCCATTTTTAAAGTTCGTCTTAAGACATATTTTTATTCCCAAGCCTTCTCGGCTGAGTCGGTTTAACCCCTGTGAGATCTTGTCTGTTTGTTTTTACCATTTTTACTTGTTTTAGCTATTTTATGCTGCTGTATATTCTTAAGTATTTTATTGTCTTGTACAGCACTTTGGTTGGCGTTGTCGCTGTTTAAATGTGCTTTATAAATAAAGGATGATGATGATGATGATGATATTTTTTCTAAAGACCTACTCGACGGATTCAGCGAGAGCCTCAAAGATGGTGTCCTGCCGCTCTCCTGCCATAGAGTCGCCATAACCCTCCTGCCTTCGAAAGGGAACCCGAAAGACATAAAAAAACTGCCGTCCAGTGCCACTTTTGTGCACAGACTACAAAATTTTATCGAAAGCCTTGGCCCTGAGACTACGGAGAGCAATGGAGGAGGTCATCCATCCCGACCAGACGTACTGTGTGCCAGACAGGTCTATGGTAGATAATATCTATCTAATTCGCAATGTTTTGGAGGTCTCCAGTTCATTAGAGAATGGGTTTGGTCTGATTTCACTGGATCAAGAAAATGCTTTGTACCACATTGAACACTGTTTTCTATGGGCAACCATGGAGAGTTTTGGGTTCAACGCTGGCTTCATAGCCATGATCAAGGTGATGTACAGTGACATCGAGAGTGTACTAAAAATAAATGGCGGTCTGTGTGTTCCTTTTAAGGTGCATAGAGGTGTTAGGCCGAGATGTGCTCTGTCTGGTATGCTCTATGCGCTTTCCCTGGAATACCTCCTCTGCAAGTTCAGGTCAACTATGAGTAGCCTGACGCTGCCCGGTTTGAGTGGCCGATTTAGTTTTTCAGCTTACGCTGATTATGTCCTTGTTTTTATAAAAAAAACAAAAAACATTGAGAACATTTTTAAAGTCTCTTCTGCAAAAGTTAATTGGCAAAAAAGTGATACTCTCTTGGCTGGAAGGTGGGAGGGGACCCCTCCTGTACTTCCCCAGTGTCTAGAATGGGGAAAAGAGGGTTTGAAATATTTGGGCATTTACTTTGGCAATGAAAACATTTTTAAAAAAGAACTGGGATGGTGTTCTTGAAAAGATCCCTGAGAAAATGGCAAAGTGCCGGTGGGTACATCCACAGCTGTCCTATAGGGGAAGGGTACTGGTAGTGAAAAATCTGGTGGCCTCCCAGCTAGAGCTGTGTTGAAATAATCGATTCTGAATCGATTCTTATAGAAATCGAATTGAATCGATTCACAAGTTCAAAAATCAATTTTATTTTTTAGAATAGTTTGCACTTTTTAAAGTTGAAATGGGAAGGAACAGTCCAGACAGCCATCTTAAGTTTTGTGTCTGACAGGGTTAATACAGTTTTCCCTGGTGAACTGTTACTCACCCAGTGTTAAGTCATTGAATTTCTGGCATATAATTAAGATAACAGTAAAAAAAAAAGAAGCTTTTAATAGCACTGACCAATATCAATATTGGATTGGATCAGATTGAATCGAATTGAATCCAAATCTTGAGAATCGGAATCAAATCGATTCTTGAAACTTGAAAGGTTTTTTTTCTTATGCTTTGAAACATCCATACCTTCATTTTCATTCTTTTCCAATGTCTCTTGATGCTCGAGACATGTGGGTTAGGGCGATCAGGCGAGACGAGGGGCCCAATTTTGTGATTAAAAAATTAAAAAGGGCAGCACATATGTCTGCAGCAGGCACTTTATGCCTGAAGACTATGTGCTGGGGCTAACTGTTAGCCACCTGAAGTCGGATGTGTTTCCAAGTTTATTCCCCTGGAATAACTTTACACGAGCTACTAACAGGGAGTCTGTTTATGTCCGCTGCCACAACCGGCAGTTCGTGCAACTGTGCCTTCAGGATTTGAAGAGGCAGGAGCTCGAATGGGCAATGAAGGCAACAACGTTGGATCATGACTATGCTAATCCACCACCTGAAGGTAAATTATTCTTACGCTCTTGTATACGTTTATGACTTTTAAATGGTGCTAAATTCATACGGTTAGCTTTAAAGCATTTCTTCCTTCATATTGCTGTCTTCCCTGGCCACGATCATCGTTATTATTTCTATTTTTAAACGTGTCTCGTCTAGCATCAGTAGAAAAGGTGTGTGTATACTGCGTTGTGCCAATGAAGCTTGTTTATTACTAAGTAATATTCTTTACTTTTAAGCTACTAGAGTTGAGTAGTAACTAGTTACTTTTACTCGGTCATATATAAGTAAGTTTTATGAATAAATGAAATTTTAAGAGGGGCCCTGTTTTTAACTGCATAACAAATCACAATAGCAATACAAGAATACAAAGTATTAAACATAAACATACCTGTAGATGGTGGTAATAACACCCAAAAGCATAGGGTTTATAAAGGTGGTAGAAAAACATCAGACGTGAATTAGGCCTGCATGTGTTTATTTACATATCTTGCATTATACTATTCAAATTGGAAAGACGGTAAATCTGTCTGTTGTACACAAATTTGTCAACATGGGTCTATATTTTCAGCAAGTTTCTTGTGATTATTGGTGAATGTTAGTGAGTTTGGTAATGAACTGAAATAATTTTGTCTTATCTACTCTGTTCTACCAAAGGTGCTCTACATGAAGCTGCAGAGGTCATCCAAGACACTCACCTGAGTTCTTGGTCTGTGCCACTGCTTCAGATTAGATGTGCAGGCCAGAGATGGGGGGACCGTCTTCATGCCATACTGGGAGTAGTGGGCTGTTTGATGGAGCAGGGCTACAACATGGTTGCAAAACCCCTTTCCTGCAGCACAACTGCAGGAAAACGCCATCAGGCGGCCACTGTCAACAGCTAAACATATCTGTGCATAAATTAATGGAAATGGATAATTATTAAAAAGAAGCAGCAGTCAGAAAATTACAGTTCAAGCTATAACCAGGCCACTGCCACCCACCACAACTCAAACAAGCAAACGTTTACATTTATTTGAATGCTACCTTAAAAATTTTGTGACATGGGTTTGCTATGTTTCAGCCCTATGTTACATTCCCAATGAAGATTAAGCTGTGCCCAGAACATTAAAAACACACAAGAACTTGGATATATTGGGTGGTGGAGGGCGGTGTACTCTTTATGAAATATTATGAAAAGAAATAGTAGTAACATAACTTATAAAAGGACATAGAATGAAGAAATACATAAAGACAGAGCTGCTAGTTTAAATTTAGACTAGGTTATACAAGACTTACGCTGGGCTGGACTGCACTTTTCACTCTTATTTGATTATTATCCTATAATGCCACAATGTAATTCAACAGAGAAAGCTGAAACAGCAGTAAACAGAAATACTTCAACAGCAGCAAGAACAGGCTAGGTAGCCGGAAATACAGGGAACAACATGGTTTTGACGCTCAAACCTCCAACTTGTGAGGCTCCTCGCTTTTCCTGTGTGATCAGTAGCAACTAGCCCTCACAATCACCTGGCCGTCTAAAACATTTGATACTACGGTGACAAACATCATGTACATAAACAAACAATATCAGAGAACTGTTAGCTTAGCCAATGATAGCATTCGGCTACATTACAAACGTTCAACAGACACATAATAAATAGCAATTGATGCTACAATGCTACAATCAATGCTTCAGTCAGGTTGTATGTATCCTAATCATACACAAAACAGTTACGCCGAAGCATTAAGTAAATATGCTACTTATTTGTTAATCACAGCTCAGTAGAAGCCTGGTAGGCTAACACAGGGAACTTACCTTCGTATTTTTCTATGAACTTTTCGTGAAAAAATGTATATCCTTTCTTCATTTTAGTTCCTTTTGTTATAGAGTGCTCTTCGACGATTCTTTCCACATCGGCAAAAGAAACAGTTGGCAAATGTAAAAGGTTTGTGGCGTAAACACGATCCATCTTTGACGATTGACTGGGATTTGACCTGGACAGGAAGGTATCATCCGCAACTGTTACGTACTTCCGTTTTTTGTGAAAAATGTCTATAGACATTCTCTGATTTTCTCTCACTTATCATATTGCTTTGCATCATGGTCACAGGCGTCCAACCACTATGTAACTTATAGTCACAATATACAAGCAAGCAATTAAAATCATGGACCAGAAACCACTGAAATGGTATCACTGCCTCATTTTAAGGAAACACAACCTCCTCACTTTTGAACATTTTCTTCATTTTAGAACTATAAGATTCTTTTTTAAATGTTTAAATAATGTGTCAAAACTGTTTTCTACAGTGGCCATCAGACATCAGAGCTCTTATGCTGCATTCAGACCAAGGGCTTTATCAGCGTCAGGCAAAGCTCACAAAGCATCTAGTTTGACATTTCTCTGTTGAAGCTTGCAAAGTCTGCCACTTCTGAGCAAAAAACAATGCGTGGGCGGGGCTTCTTCTGTTGCAGTACATTCTGAACTATGGCAGATAGTATTGAGAGAGTGGCTTAGCTTTATTTGCTAAATTAAGATAGACAGCGTCGACTTCTGCAACATAAGCGCCGTTTGTGGATACACCCTATTCTACGGATGCTTTCTGAGTTTGGGGAGTTTAACCATTTGCTCCAGGAGCTACGTATGGATGAGGTTCGCTTTCAGCTGTACTTCAGTCTGTCTCGCGCCCAATTTTACGACCTACTGGGCTGCATCGTAGCTCAAATCTCCTACCAGGACACCAACTACAGGCGCTCTATTCCTCCCGAAGAGCGCCTGTCCATCTGTCTTCGGTAAGTGTTAGGATTTTTTAAATCTGCGTTTTCTAGACTTAAAATGTAGGTTTTTCCTGCTCCCGCTACATTAAAAATATGTGTAGTGACATTGCTACAATTATAGCTCTGATTGGTTAACGCCCTGCTTCAGGGCCGTCAGCACCGTCAAAAGTTCAACTAGCTGAACTTCTGCGCTGCTGGCTTTATGAGCTTTGAAGCATGAAAAGCTTGAAAAGTTGACGGAGCCAAAGCTCACAAAATGCCGCAGAGACCGTGACGCTCCTCCAACGGCCTCTGCCATAGACTTAATATGTAATCTTGACGTTTTAGACGCTGATAAAGTCCTTGGTCTGAATGCAGCATTATAGAGCGATCACATGAGCCTTCACTTGTGGTGATTGTCTCGTCCCTAGATGCAAGACTTCTTTCTGCTAGTCTACTTTCGCTGTAAAGGGGGCCAAACTTTGGAACTCTTTACCTACTGAGCTAAAATGGGGAGCCTAAGGCCCTGTCCCAACACCCGCACTTGCACCCTTGTGCACTTCAATTGCGCGATCCCGTTGAGGAGCGCAAGTGCGTAGTGTGTCCCGATTCTCCAGAGCGAAGAATCCGGCCCCAGGCCCCGCCTCTTTTGCGCCCTCGCTCCGCACTTCGCTGAAGCCCGCATCGGTGCGGACTTCAGTGAAGGGTATTACCCACAATCCATTGCTGTGTGCGGAATTCTGTGACAAAACGGCAACAAACGGTTCCAGCTGCTTCACCTACAAATTTATTTTCAAGTTTAAGGGCGTCAGTTAGTTCTTAAAATTGCCTGTGACATTATCAATAAACCGGAGTCTGGTTTGAAGATTGCTATTGATTAAATATTAATTAATATATCAGCTATGTTTTCATCTGATTGATGTTTCATTACAATATCCACTGCAGTGTGTTAACAGATTTAGGAAATCGTATCTTCTTTCAAATAGTAAAAGTTAAAAGCCGTAAGCTAGATGTTTTGCACTGTTTTTCAAATAACTCTTAAAACCATCATCAGGCTGCTGGCATGGAAGAATCATTAAAACCAAAATCTGGACTGTCGATCCGTCCAAGCAGTACCCCTTCTATTGCCCGTTGACAGATGCAGATAGGAACCAGCCCTCCCCCGTGACCCGTTGGAGCTAAGCGGTATAGGAGATGGGTGGATGGATGGATGGATAATGATCCTGAAATGCTGTGGATCAGCTGCACGCTTGAAAAAAATTGCACAAAAAAATTTCAAAGGCTCGACCTGAAGTGTCATTAACGTGGTCGGGTTGTGGGTGAAAAGATTTATCCTGAATTTAAATGTATTATTTAAATATGTACCTATAGCAGAGCTTAATGCGTTCCAAAACTATCATCACTAAATACTGATGGGGAAATGTCCACAACTATTGTTGCCTATTGAATAATTTATTATTGTGTACATGAGCAATTCATGAGCTGTTGGACATATCTGTTGAAAAACGTATTTACTAATAACGTTCTGTGTATTTTCGGACATGATAGGCCAAAAATAATATTCCCTGTGCGTTTTTAGCAAGTCATAAAATAATGTAAAATTTCAAATAATGAAAGAATCTATTTCTCTGCATATTAAATAAAATTGGTGTTTGGGTACTTATTTCTGGTGAAAAGATAATCTCCTGGCATTCCAGTGTCCGTTCATTTAACACAGCAGATATGACAAATATACATAATACATTCTATAATCAAAACGCGTTCTTTATAGCCAATATTTTCTGTAAATAAATTAAACATATATACAATTGGTGCCTTTGATTAAAATACAATATGTTCTATAACTTTGGACTTTATGCTATAGAATTTGCTAGATATTTTTTAAATATTTCGTATTTATCAAACTTAGCTGATTTTGTTTCAGTTTTATTATATTAAGCAGGAAAATAACACGAGCGGCACCTCCATTTTGGTTGTCATGGAGATACGGTACAGGGTGTCGACGTAATCCTCATTGTCCCAATCGTGCAGTTATTCACACACTTGTTCACTACGCACTTGAACCCTTGTCTGCACTTCAACCAAGTGAACTTCATGGAAGACCGTAGTGTGTAGTGTGGGTATTGGGACAGGGCCTATGTCTCCTCCCCTTCTGGTCGGCCCATGGGTCCTCAAACCGAAAAAATAATGAATGGAAAGTCCATGGAGAGATAAAAGTTATTTTCTGCTCCGCTTTGTCTTACGTCCTGAATCACACATATGTTGTAATTCGATTAAATGATAACTACGAATGTACGTTTCGACTGTGTTTGTCCAGTGATTTGGGATTTATTTGATTGTAAAAATTCGCATTTGAAATGCCTACAAATCAGAAGTCGGATATATGACGTAATTTTGCTAACGGGAGTTAGCATTAGCTATAGCACGTAAAACACTCACCTTGGAATTCTTGGACCCGACATAGCTGTTACTTTCCACATGGTCATATTTATAGAGGTTTTCTCCATATTTAATACTACTTTCTTCGACCTGGAGGCTACGACCCCAAAACCTAAAATAACTTTTACCTCCGGTCTAAAATTGGCGTTTTCTCTGCATGAAAATTTGTTTTTAAAATTCACGGACATCATATGTTCCATCCACGGCGCATTTCAAACTGGATCAGAAAATAACTTTTATCACTCCATTGACTGTCATTCATTTTTTTTGGCAGTCGGGGACCCATGGACCGGAAGTAGAAGGGCGTGACTTAGGCTCCCCATCAGAAACTAACACAAAATGTTTTAACAAAGAACTCAAACAAGGGTTAAAGTCTAAACAACAATGCTCACTTGAACATTCTTTTACCTGTTGACTGCTTGCTCAGATTGCTCTGTATCTTATTTATACTTTTTACATTGAAAGTCGCTAGTATTTCTTTTAATTCTTTTCTTTTTTGTTTTTCTTCTATCTTTGTCTGTGTTATTTTTCTTTTTCCTTTTTTGATAATTGAATTGGTCTACTTCTTTAAAAGTCGCCTGGACAAGTGTTGCGAATTAGCACCTGTGCTAAAGCACTTAAACAATTCCTCTGGATTGTTCGATGTAATTCCTACGTCCATATCAAATAAACATGAATAATAATAATAATAATAATAATAATAATAATAATAATAATAATAATAATAATAATAATAATAATAATAAAAGGAGGAGCATCTCCATCTGTCAACAGGATGTGTCTCTGCCAAAAGTAATATTTTTAGTCAAAATTATTCCTGAAAAGTCATTATTACATCATGGAGCCTGAATGAAAATGAAAGGTATCCGCTGTGTGGTATCATTTTGATTTCATTGTCCGCAAATAAGGTATTTGTTTTTATTTACTTGTTTCATCCTGTTCCTTTCAGTTTATGTTTTATCTATCAGAATTTCAGTCCATTTACAAAATTACTTTTAGTTTAAATTATTCATATTATTTCCATCAGGATAAAAGCATAGGTTAAATGTAAGCTCAGTGCTGGAGCTCCGCCCATGCTCTTCCTGCACTATGCGTAGGGCACCATTTGGTGGCACCAAATTATCAGTCTCATTAAAAAAACTAATCATGATTATAGTAATAATAACAAAATAAAAAAATATAAAAGTTTTTAAAAAGTATTTAATAGACTCAATAAAATGTAATATTTTTCCTTGACAGACAGATCAATGTAATCTCTTGGTTTCCCATGGTGCATCATCCCCATTTAAGCTGTGTACACGGCTCTGTGGTCATATCACTGTCTTGAGCAGGTAGTGTGACCAAGATCTAAATTTTAGTGTTTAGAAAACTCTTTCACATAATGAAAACATGATGAGGGGTCTGCTTCCCTTCTAATCTGGTAGATACTGTATTTCCAATGAAAATTATTTAAAACTGGCATGGCTGCACAGTGTGACAAATATATGTTGCATTTGCAATGAAAAAAACTGTCTGTGCAACAAATTATTTAATGATGTTGCCTGTGTCCAATAAATTTGTGACTAATCTCTACAGCAGTTCTGTTGGTCTCAGAGTATAGATTTAAAATCTGTTTAAATCTGTTTCCATGGTCCAGTTTTTCTCAACAGATCTCTTTATTTCTATCACCTGAGTGACTTCACATTACAGCACACTTTGACTGTAGCACATCTAAGATGAGAGTTTGAAATAATAACTGCATTTATTAATGTAGACCTGCTGTGTTTAACCGTTGAGTGAGTTTTAGTTAAAAGTAATTAAAGGTATCAGTTAGGGATACAATTATACAACTTTTTTAAAACTGATACGATACAGATACTTGGATGTGAGTACTTGCCAATACCAAATACCAATGCGGATATCTACCACATAAAAACATGCATTGAATTGGAAGACAGGTTTTATTTTCTTCTCTGCTTGTTACAACAAATGATTGTGAATAATACTAAAAATAAAATATTAATAAAATTGACCACAAAATCCAAATTTTAAATAAAATAAAAAAGATTTTTGGTTAAATTATTCCAGAGTTTCCACATTTTAAGTGTAGATTCATGGCATAGGTTAACTAACCTACACCGACACAAGTACTTTAGAACAGAATCGGCCCTGATGCACAATACCAGGTTCGGTATTGGTACATCCCTATTATCAGTTCTTGGATTTTAATGGTTATATGTGCTTAAAAATGCCTCATTGAGACTGCTGAGCAGGGGTGTATATAGGAAGCTTTTAAACAGGGCTAAGTGGAGGCCAGTGATGATCTTGTGTTGTCACACCTAAATAAAAGCATAGGCTGGAAGCAGGATTGTATTAATAGACTATATGGATGGACATAGCCTTGGTGACGTCATCTGTAGGTTTCTGAAGAGCTGAATTGAAGCCAACTGGGTTTTTATGACCTACGCCAGGCCTGCCCAATCCTGGTCCTGGAGATCTACTATCCAGCAACTTTTAGCTGCATCCCTTCTCATCACAGCTGAATCAAATAAAGTTCTCATTACCAGCCCTCTGCAGAGCTGACAGACTGCTGATGAGGGAATTGAACAATTTGATTCAGGTGTGTTGGAGCTGGGATACATCTAAAATTTGTAGGATAGTAGATCTCCAGGACCAGGATTGGGCAGGCCTGACCTACGCCATCTTGGCTGTGTTATGCGCCTTGTCACAGCTGGACAAGGCAAAGAGGTGGAGCTGAAAGTGGGCTGTGAGAGTGGGGGCGGAAGATTGACACTGACACTGCTCATAGCTAAATTGTAGCAGATGTAGCTGCGAGCTAATTGAGCTAACCCAGAGCTAACAGAAGTTGGTCACTGATTTTGGCCAGAAAACTGTGGTTGAGTGATTGCTACCCCTCTGCCTTCTCGGCAGATTCCATAATTATGTTAAATAAAATCTTGAAGGCTTGTTGGTCCATAACTTTCACTAAAACTATGTGAATTTTTATTAACCGAAGTTTTAATAATCATTATGTGAAAAAGAAATGTGATCATTTCAACCCATTTTTGAACAAGCAGGGTTATCTTAAATGTGCAGATTTTACTGAGAAAAAATGGGGCAGATAATTCTTGGACGCTCTGTTTAGTGCAATCAATAGCACAGAAAGCCATCTTTGTCCAATAAGTGCTAGATTAACATCTGAAAATAAACAAACATTGTGGAAGCGAGTGATGGTAAAGCCTTCCCTGGAGCTGTTTGCTACTAGTGTTATCCCTGATATCTGAGAGCTGCTAATCAAAAGAACATGCCCCCTTATTATTCAGAATTTTAGGATTAAATTACATCTAAACTGGTAAATTATTTTTAAAAATTCACTCTCCTCAGATTTGTCATAATGGTGAACCTGACCTATTGAACCTAAAAGTGTTTTTGAACAAGGCTGTAAACTTGTTTATTTTTGCTGTGAAACTGGCCATTTTATATTCGTGTGAAGTAAAACTTGTTCCTATCTAGGGCCAGCCCCTAGTGAATGAGGCGGAAGCCGTAATGTTTTGTCACTTCCGTTTTGGGTTCAAGTCTGATAGGCTGTAATACAAAGGGTGAGCAGAGATATCAGACTCACAACATAAAGGTCAAAGATTGATCTAAACATAAATATGCAAAATGCATAAACAATTCTAATGAATTGAAGCTATTTATTGTTTTTACTCAAGCTATTACTCGTTAAAAATATATTCACATGAGACCTTGTCATTAGAGGGGGTTAGTGTGGGTGAGTAATCTGAGATTGTCTTGGTTTTTTAGTTTTGACTTTGGAGAATCATTTTAGTTTGTGGGAGTACATGATAATGTAGTATTTTGATAACTTCAGAACAGAAGGTGCTGCTGCATAAAACAGAACTGGATTAAAATATTTGACTTTTATTGACTAATAAACAATGGCTGCAGCTCTTGGATATGTTAAATAATGTACAGTGCATCTACTTTTTAAGATAATTGTTTGGACCAAGCTGATAACGATTTAGGAAAAAAAAAATCAGAGGACAACTGTGGCTGTGGCTCAGTGGTAGAGTAGTTGGCTTGCAATCGGAGGGTCGTAGGTTCGATTCCATCTTCCTCCAGTCACATGTCGATGTGCCCCTGGGCAAGGCACTTAATCTCCAAATTCTACATTGTCCTACCGAGCCATGTTGGGTGTCGGTGTATGAATGCGAGAGTGAATGGGTGAATGTGGCTTCAATGTAAAGTGCTTTGAGTGGTCAGTAAGACTTGAAAAGCGCTATATAAGTTCAGTCCATTTACATGCATTTTTAGTAAAAAAACACACTATACATGTTAGATGTAGCATATACCCACAAGTAAATAGTTACTGATCAGTAGCATGCCAGTATGTGGTCCTATACATTTCAACAATGTTCTGCGAGAGATTGGCCGAAACACTTTAAGAGACCTCATCTAATAGAAAAACTAATTCCTGCCCTTTTACATTTATAGATATGCATAGTATTTAACTCTGGTGTCTACTAGATAAGTACAGTAGTCTTTTGGAAACCCTTTGTTCCTCACCATGACCCGTGATGTGTTTAATTGTTTCTTTTGGTAATTAATCCTGCGTTTGTAGTAAACTAACATTAATGAGTAATATACAGAAACCTAAATATGTCACACACAAAAAATATATTTCGTTTTAGCGTGCTTTCACCTCCAGGTGGCGAAAGACTCCAGGTTTTATTTCTCCATTGCTTCGAGGAAAACATCGACTGAGAAACGATTGGAGCTAAGTGGTATTAAGTAAGGTTTGGTCAACACTGGTCTATCTATTCTCTTTCTTACCAAAACAAAAGAAGCAAAATAGAATCACATCTTCATAGTTTGCTTTTCTACTTGACTTATGTAAAGTGGGGATGGTATATCTTCCAGAGTTGCTTGTTACTAACAGTATAGCTCTCCTAATTAGTAAGGTTTTTCATTTCTGAACTTAGATATTTCTTTACTCTGTAAAACTGCACTCACTCTAAAGTTTAGTAATTGTTCCTGGGCGTGTGTTATTGGTTGACGCTGTGACGTATTTTATGGTACCCTCGTTTTGTATCACACTATTTGACTCGTAGGCGGGGATGTTACGAATCCCTACAGTTGTCTATGAGTCTTGCGGGGAACACAGTGATCTATAACGAGCGCATCTATGTCAGTTAGTCAAGAAAACGTTGTAGACAGTTGGCGCGGGTGATAGACTACTACCGGTTGGCAGTAGAGCAGCACGAACCGAGGACAAATTCACTCTCTACCTTTGTCCTTTATTTTATCTCCGTTAACAAATTTTCTGGGGGTTTCTAAGGGGTTAGACGAAACTGATGAAATTAGTTTGCGTTTAGTTTACAACCTCTGGAAAGCCTTCTGTTGGAGTTTGTTACGCAAGGAGACGGAAAAAGCTGGAAATGCCTCCCATCGAAAATGACACCGGCAAAAATGAACTCAAAACTCAAATACAGCAGCTTATCGACTCCAGTCAAGTGATGGTCTTCAGCAAAAGTTACTGTCCATTTTGTATCCAGGTAGGTATTTTTCATTTCGTCTCATTTAGAAGAACCTGCTTTATCTCGAACGGAAACTTGAGATGTTCACCCGCGAGCTACACGGGATGGGCTCGGCCTATTTGTTGGAGCTTTGCCTCAGCGGCTTCTGTCTCTTTAAGACCCAGCACGAGCTTAATATAGTTTGTCTTTCGGTTTACGTCTCTAAACGCAGTCGTTAATGTGAAACCGGTCTATCATTGTCGTCAAGTCAGTTGGGGGGAGACATTAACTTGTCTCTATGGCCGCGTCCACACTAAGCCGGATAACGTCTTAAACGTATAAGTATTTAGTCTACACCTCCCTGTCGTCCACACTAAGGCGGCTTTATTTGTGGTATTGGTCGGATAAGTATTAGCCGGGTAAGAGAGCCGTCTGTTATCTCAACGGCCAAAACTCACGTCTGTACGTAACTTCTCCGGTCCCCGGCTACATTAGAGCAGCGACGTCAATCAAATGCTGCGACCTAAGTTGATGACGACAACAACGCGACATCAGATAATTTTTTTTATTTTATTTTTTTTATTTATTAATTTTAACATGTATTGTACAAAACATTGCGGCATACAGTCAAGCAAAACAGAAGCTTGTGTATTTTAAAGGTACACAGAGCAACAGACAGTTAATACATGAGGGGATTAACATTACAATAACAAAAGGGTAAAAAAACTAAACAAATAATAATAAAAAATAAAAAATAAATAAAAAAACATTGATGTCGCACAACAAATCTGTCGTAAGTGAAGATTAACAGAGACAAAAAGGTGAAGAAGCAAGATACTAGGGCTTAGTTTTCTCCAAATATTCTAAGATCTTCATAAGCATTAAGAAGCTGGATACCATGTTTGTTTTTTATCAGTCTTAAAGAGCTGAGGTGGTTGTCAATCAAGTACTTCTTAAAGACCGAAAAGATCGGTTTTCTACTTCCCCATTTACATGTGTGGATAAAGAATTTAGCGAGGATCAGCAGGTTGTTAAGAGTGAGGTCACTTCTTTTGTCCTTGAGGGCAGTCCCAAATATTATATCCTTTCTTGTTAGATGAAGGGGTAGAGAAAGTTTTTCTGAGATCCAGTCTTGAAAGTCTTTCCAAAAAGATTCAGAGTACATACAATAAAATAATAAATGGTCCGTTCTTTCAATATCATTGTCACAGAATGTACAGCTGTTATTGTCCATGTTGAATCTTTGTCTTAATAGGTCTCTGGAATGAAAAATATTACTGAGGATTTTGAAGTGAACCTCTTTAGCTTTGGGGCTTAAGGGATAGGTGAGGTAAGTTGTTCTCCACATCTTAACCTCTGAATCAGAAAATAGTTGAATAATGGAATTTCTATTTGACTGGATAGGGAAAATGTCATTAGTTAGGTGCATACGCATCAGTTTATTAGGAATGCATCTATCCAGGAAGTCTGTTCCATATATTCGGAGTGCAGGTAGCTGAAGTTCAGAAATTTGTGTGATTATATTTTGCACGAGAAGTTTGATCGAAGGAGGGATAGATTTTATTACCTTGTTAAATTGAGTACGTGTGCAGTTCAAATTGAACTTAATGCAAAAGCTTTCGTATGACAGCCATCCTCCTTGATCATTTAATAAGTGTCTTATGGACCAAACATCTTTTTCCATCCAGTGATCTAAATACAGAGACTTATTTCTGTACAGTACAAATCTGTTATTCCAGAGAGGAGTTTGGTGAGGAGTGAAATTGTGCGTGTACATAAGTTTCCAGCATAACAGTACCTGTTGGTGAAACGAGGATAATTTAACAGGGAGTCTGTTAATACTAAAGTCACATCTAAGGACAAATTCTATGTTTCCCATTTTTCTAAACAATCCCTTTGGAAGACAGTACCAAATGCTATTTTGATTCATCATAAAGGATTTCAACCAATTTATTTTTAAAACTGCATTAAGGCATTCGAAGTCAATAGCTTGCAGAACTCCATCTTTAAAGTCCTTTACCATTTCTGCTTTTTTTATGTAGTGGACTCGATTTTTCCAGATGAAGTTAAAGTTTATCTGATTTATTGCTTTTATATACTTGTTTGGTATGGCCATTGAATATGCGGGAAAAATGCACCGAGCTAATGATTCCATTTTAGTTAGATAGGTTCTCCCAAAAAGTGTCAGATCTCTTTGAAGCCATTTATTTAATTGAGATTTGCAGTTCTGAATTTTGTTTCCTATGTTTATAGTTTCTTTGAGTTTAACATCTTTAGTTATATAGATTCCAAGATACTTCACTGATGTTTTTATGGGAATATTGTAAGCTTCTGTGAGATTGGTGTCATGTATTGCCATCAATTCACATTTCTGGAGGTTTAATGTTAACCCTGATGCTTTGGAAAATGTATTAATTAATTTAAGAATACTGGGAATTTGATCCAGATTTTTTAGAAAAATGGTGGTGTCGTCAGCTAGTTGGCTAATTATAATTTGCTCCTCAAATACTTTCAATGTTTGTATATCTGAGTATTTTATAAGAATGGCCATGATTTCAGCTGCTAATATGAAGATAAAGGGGGAGATATTACATCCTTGTTTTACTCCTCTATTAATCGTAAAGCGCGGAGAGGTACCATGTGTAAGTGCTACTGAGCTTGTTGTGCCGTTGTAGAAACATTTAATTATTTTACAGAATTTTGGTCCAAAACCAAACATATATAGAACTTTGAAAAGAAATTGATGTTCTAACATATCAAAGGCCTTATAGAAGTCCAGGAAAAGAATGAAACCTCTATCTTCAATTAAAACATTATATTCTAGTAGATATTGTACCAATCTGATGTTATTGTGTATGGATCTTTTACTCATAAAACCAGTTTGTGTCTCAATTATTACATCATTAAGGCCCTTCTTTAGTCTGTTAGTGTATATATAGGTCAGTAATTTGTAGTCACAGTTTAATAGTGAAATCGGGCGGTAGTTATCAAGATACTTATCTCTTCCTGGTTTTGGTATAAGAGTGATCATACCCTGTTTCATACTTTCTGGGAGTGAGTAGTTATACATTATTTCTTTAAAGACCTGAAAAAGGAAATTTCGAAGATATTCCCAGAAATGCCTATAAAAATTGGCAGTTAGGCCATCTGGGCCTGGAGATTTATCAAGTTTTAAGCAGCCCAAAGCTCTGTCTAGTTCTTCTAAAAGTATGTCTTTATCACAGTCTTCCTTAAAATCTTTAGAGATTTGAGGGATAAAATCTTTAATCTGACCCAATAGGTGGTCACAGTCTTGGACTGAGAAGGATGAGCAATAAAGGTTTTGATAAAACTGGCTGATTTCTTTTGCAATCAAATTCTGATCTGTGCATTCTATCTCATTAATGATAAGAGATTTTATGTGTTTTTTTATCCTGACGCCTTTTCTCAAGTCTGCAAAAATATGCAGAACTTTTCTCTCCGTCCTCTATCCATCTGGCCCTAGATCTAATGAAAGCACCACAAGCCTTTTGTTCATAAATGTTGTCTAGTTTAGATTGCAGGGCAAAAAAGTTCTCTTTTTCATCATCTGATAGCGTTTGTTTTATGTAAATTGAATATAGTTCTTTAACTATCCTTTCTTCTTCCAACTTATTGAGTTTTTTAAGGTTCTTGCTAAAAGATATAGAATGAAGTCGTATTTTGTATTTTAAGAGTTCCCACTTTGTAGTGTGAGTTAGTAATGTATTATTAACATGTATAGTTCATGTTTTAGAAGGTTGGCATTAAATTTCCAGTAACCTCTGTGTCTAGTATATTCAGGAAATGACAGAACTGACAAATCAATGCTACAGTGATCAGTAAGAGGCGTTGGAGAAATATTACAGTCTGATATTTTTCTGAGAATTTCATCTGTACCTAACCAGAAATCTATTCTTGATTTGCTCGATGCGTCTGATTTGTGCCAGGAAAACTGTGTCTCATTTAGGTGTTTTTCTCTCCACAGGTCTAAAAGTCCAAGGTTGTTGCTGAAGTCAGATAAAATACAATTTGGGCGGGGGTTTGTTGCTCTGTTGGGGTATCTGTCTAGGCCCTCATCCATAACCATGTTCCAGTCACCACCGATTAAAATGTGATCAGTAAAGTATCTTTGTTTAAGTTCTTTGACATTTTCTTCTATGGCATTGAGGAGGTCTTTATTTTTTGACACATTACAGTATCCATAAATGTTTCCTAAAATCATTGAGTCATCAAAATGAAGCACAGCAAGAAGCCAATGGCCATAATTACTATGTTTTGTTGAAACTATCTTCCCAGGAAAGTTATTTAACAAGATTGCCACACCTGCTGATTTGGATGTACCATGTGAGTAAATGATCCTGTCCCCCCATTGGTTGGAACAAAATTTTTCATCACATTCATTTGAATGGGTTTCTTGGAGAAGAATACAGTGTGGGTTTTGGCTTCTCCAATATTGAAACATTGCTTTTCTTTTGATATTGTCCTTTAGGCCCCTTACATTTAGCGACAGAAACTTAAGATTGGTTTTAAAAAACATAAGAGAAAAAAAGATAAAGGTAAACTTTAAACACAGGAACGTTAATTACAGGTTTTGTTAAACTGGAATAAACTTAAGGCAAGCCCCTTAAATTGAATTTTGAAATTTCCCTTTAACATACAGTAGAAACATGGAGATAACCCTGCAACAACAATTTTTGTTTTAATTCACTATCGTCAAGAGTGTACTATACCTATTGCAATTTGAAGTTATGAACGAGTATTCAAGGTAAACACTTTATATGAGAACTCAACACAGAGGAATAATGCATGGTTATGAATACCAATGTCTCAGAAGGGGGATGAACTTTTCACCACACGACCATCAATCACTACGATGTGGCCTCTATAAAAGGCCACCTTACCCTGGGATCTGGCTTGTTTAATTTTGGGCCACAGTTCCTCTCTTGCCAGTCGGTCCTCTTTGATGAAGTCTTGGACAAAACGAAGCCCTCGATCTTTGCAGACCGCCGACTCCTTCGTCACCTTCCAGACCGTGTCCTGATGGCGTCTCCTGGTGAACTGCAAGATGACCTGGCGGCTTTTCCCTTCTTCCTTTCTTCCCACGCGGTGGATTGTATCAACAACATCTTCGATCTGATTTGCCCATTGCGGTAGGATCTTTGAAAGAAGTGTTTCAACTTCCTCTCTAAGATTTTCTCCTTTTTCTTTGAGGCCCGACAGCCTTAGGTTCCATCTGCGTTTATATCTTTCTGCTTTCTGAGCTTTCTCTCAGCTGCTTTCCGAAATCATCCACTTTGTTGTCAACATTTTTAATTGCATTTAAAACAGTAGCCAAAGATACCTCAGTTTCAGTAGCCTGTTTTTTAGTAGGTGGGAGCTTTGTTGGAGTTGTGTTCAGTTGTCGTCTCGTACAGGAGGTGCTTTTCGATGTGTCCATCGGAGTCACCGTGGAGAGAGCGGAGCTGGCAGCAGCGGCGGCATAGTTATGCATGTCTAGCTTGGAGGTAGTGCTAGCACTGTTAGCATTCTTCATAGCAGGAAAGTCTTTGTCGGTAACGACTGACATTCTCCACAAACCTCTTAAGTCTTCGATACTTTAAAACGTAGTTGTGCCGGTCTTCTTTTAAGGCAGAATAGTTCGTTAAGGGCGATATTTTAAAAGTAGTTCGGGGTCGTGTAGACGGAGCTCAGAACAGCGCGTGTGCCCACTTCGCCATCTTGCCGGAAGTCGACACCAGATAATGACAACAGCAAAAACGGAGACGAGTCTCGCTATGCTACTGCTTCTTTTGCAACTTCAGACCTTTTAAGAAGACTCTCGGCCAAGATGGCGTCACTTTAAGACGTTTTTTACTGTGCTGTTGAGGTTTTTTGTTCAAAGCTTGAATTCGCTTGTCTTCTCTCCTTAAAACATGTAAATAGTCTTTAACGTTTGCGAAGGACCGTGGAGAAAACTCTTTGACCCACTTTTTTTTTTCTTTTCTCATTTTACCGACAACTTATTGTTTATTTTTTTTAACGGCGTACCCCCACTTTAGCTGCCGTTAGCTAACGATTTTGGCGCTGCTTATTTCCTCGGTGTAGAAGAAACAACTTCAACTGCCAAAGCTTCTCAACTCTCTGACATTTCAACTGTAGGGGGGGACACGGAGTCGACAATGGAATTGGCAAGGGAAAGTTTTAAACGTTGCCATTCATATGCTAAAAAACAACCCAATGATGATGGCTGTCCTTGCGGAGGCCCAAAGAAAAAAAAATCTCCACGCAGCGAGCCGTAGCCCTCAAACGCTGTCCTTCTGGCGGCTATCAACAAACTCACAGAATCACAGCTCGGCTTTAAAGAAAAGCTGGAATCCATAGAGGCATCCATTGAGAACAACTTAAAGAATATTCAAGCACTTTTTTCCTTAGTCCAAGCAGCAGAGAAAGAGCGTGGGGTAGCTCGCAATTAGAGTAGATCCCGTGGAGCTTCAAGTTAAAACCCTGATAGCTAAAAACAAGAAGCTGGTGGACAGAATGAACGACATGGATGCGTACTCCAGATGTTGGAACTTAAAGATCTCCGGGGTCCCAGAATCCGAAGGGGAAAACATGAAGATGATGGTAATTGATATATTTTCCCGGGTCTCACCGGGGCTCGTCGACTCTCTTCAGACGACTGTGGATATTGCTCACAGACTGGGACCACATCCAAAGAAGGAAGATCACCGTCCCCCGCGTCGTATCATTGTTCGGTTTTCGCTCCGGGCACATCGTGATCAAATCTGGGCGGATGCTAAAACTTCTCAGGTCCTGAAAAAGAAAAATATCAAAATATCGGAGGACTTGAAACAGCAGGTGAAGGATGCGAGAGCGAAGCTGTGGCCACTGGTAGAGGAGGCAGAATAAGAGAGCAGGCTTCAGCGGTCCCTTTGCCATTATTGCTGGTAAGAAATTCTCTGCCGAGGACTTGGCGTAAAGAATCGGTTTGAATAGATAGGTTCAACTGGAAGAACATTGTTTAATACTAATTTTTTGTAGCTATTTATTAAGCTGTGCATGTTCTATGCGTATTCCCCTTACCTTGTCTTTTTATAAATAGATAAAAGGGCAGATAACCGCAGAATTTTGGGGAGGGGGGGGTGCTTGTTCATAATGGATGGTTCCAATTTTTGGGTTTGTTAGGATAGTTAAAAAAGAAATATCCTAATTATTTTTATTTTATTTTTCTATAGAAATCGGCTATGGGTTTATTAGTTTTACAGGATAATTTTACTATTCAGTTTACATGGGTCAGTTCCTGATTTGATAACCATGTGTAAAGGCTTTGTGAATTCAAGTTTTGCACAGTTTTCAACTTTTCACACAACTTTCTCTAACTCTAATACTATTCAAGTGATTCTGTTCATTTGTGTTCTGTGTACATGTCTGATTTCAGTCTGTCATTTTTTTTCTTCAAATGTACGAGATTTAACTAAAAGAAAAGCTTTGTTTCTGTTTCGTATACATCAAAATAAGGATGTTTATTTTCTACAGGAGACTCATTCCAATTCAAAAGATGTTGCATTTTTGCGTAATCAGTGGGGGGGGGGGGGTATTTTTTCTCATGGTACTAATTTTTCAGGAGGTGTTTGAATCTTATTGCATCCTAAATTTAATGGCAAGGTCATACACACCGAGGTTTCAGAAAGTGGTAGATGGATCTTATTGGTCATTAGATGTGGAGATAACATTTTTATTTTGGCAAATGTTTATGGCTTTAATACTAGGATTTCTAACGCCACACTCCTCAACTCTTTAGCTAACAAACTTCTCATAGAAATGAGCAAATTCCCTTCAGCATTTGTGGTTGTTGGCGGTGACTTTAATGAAGCTCCAAATTTATTTACAGATAGATTTCCTGCTAAAGGCATTCAAGATAATTTTAACCCTGTTATTTACGATTTCTGTACTAAGCTTTCTTTACTAGATGCTCTGAGAATTTTACACCCCTCTGAAAAAAACCTCTTTACCTGGCTTAAAGCTGACCTATCACACAAATCTTGTATAGATATGTGGCTCATTTCTGGTAATTTGGCTCCTTGGGTTCAAAGTTGTAATATTGCTGCTGCTCCTTTAACGGATCATGCTGGGATTGATATATCTTTATCAAATGTAAGATCTACTAACTGCAGAAAACCTGGATACTGGAAACGTAATTCTTCTTTTTTACAAAATTCTGAATACTGTTTGGGTATTAAACAATTTGCTACTAAATTTAAGTCAATGTCTGAAATTACACCTACACTAAAATGGGAGCTTTTCAAATTTGAATGTCAGCGCTTTTCAATGCATTTTGGAAAGCAACAAGCAAATGATCAAAATAAAGCTTATAGTAATTACCTGAAAGAGTTTAACGATATTTTAAATATACCCGTTCAAAGCAACGAAGATAAAGTTCGCTTGCATTCTTTAAGGGAAAAATTAGACCTTTTTTTCCAGGACAAACCAAGGGGTGCATTTATAAGGTCACGGGCTAGATGGTTGGAACATGGAGAGAAAAACTCATCCTTTTTTTTTAACCTGGAGAAAAAACGTGGAGAAGCAAGAAATATTTCTCCTTTATATATTGATAACAATCTCTCGGAAAATGAAAATGGATCTTTTATATCTTACTTTTATCAGAAGTTATATACTTCGTCATTTGACCCTCAGGCGTGTCAGGCTTTTTTTAAATCAAGTTTCCCCATTTATACCTAAAATTTCCAGTGGGAACTGTGAGCTTTGTGAGAGTCCAATTACATTTGAAGAGCTGCACAAAACTATTACAAAAATGCCATCTAATAAAAGTCCTGGTCCAGACGGATTGCCTTATGAATTTTATCAAATTTTTTGGGATGACTTTAAAAATATGTTGTTAGAAGTCTTTGTGGCATGTGCCCAAAATAAGGAACTGACTGTCTCTATGAAGCAAGGTTTAATATCTTTGATTCCCAAACCTGGTAAAGATCTTCATTATCTGGATAATTGGTACCCTATATCGTTGTTAAACTCAGATTATAAAATACTTGCATCATTTTACGCAAATAGATTAAAATTTTGCTTAGAAGAAATTGTTTCTGTAACAGTCGGGTTTTATGAAAGGTTGGCACATCTCCAATAATATAAGGCTTGTCCTAGATATTTTAGATTATGGAAACTTGTTTGATAAAAAGTCATTGATTTTGTTTTTGGACTTTTACAAAGCTTTTGACACTGTAGAACATTTGTTTATTTTTGAGGCATTACAATATTTCGGGTTCAAAGAAAACTTCAGAAACATAAGTACAAAAATACTAATAGCTGTGTATCCCTGGCACATGGTAGCTCTCCTCATAAGTCGTGGAATAAGACAAGGGTGTCCGATCTCCCCTTTCTTATTCTTGATAGCTGCTGAACTACTTAATCTGTTTCTTGTTAACTGTGTGAATGTAGAAGGGATTAAAATAGGTCAAGATGTTCTAACCATCAGTCAGCTGGCCGAGGACACCTGCCTGTTTTTAAAAAATGAAACTCAAGTCCCGATTATTATGAAAGTTTTAAATATGTTTTCATGTGCATCTGGTCTAACAGTAATAAGGGAAAGTGTGAAATAATGGCCATACATGATTTGGACACAGTCTCAATAGATGGTATAAAGGTGAAAAAAGTTAAATATTTGGGTATTACATTAAGCAAATCTTCGAGTGAAAGGATTTCAAAAAACTTTATCCCAAAATTTGAAAAATCTAAATCTGTCTTCAATTGTTGGTTACAGAGAGATCTTACCATTATAGGTCGTATTTTACTCTCGAAGGCAGAGGGTCTATCTAGATTAGTGTACCCAGCTTTATCTTTATATGTAGATAACAAAACCTGTGCAGCTATTGATTCACTATTATTCAAATTTATTTGGAAACACAAAAACGAGAATATAAAGAGGAAAACACTTATTAGACCATTTTCAGAGGGGGGTCTTAATGTCTTGGATTTCCGAACTATTAAAATATATATATTCAAAATTAATTGGCTAAAGCACTGTCTAGCACATAATAACGCTCCATGGTTCTTTATCCCCAATTTTTTATTGAATGTGGCGGTTTAAAGTTTCTGCTCTCATATGACTTTAGCTCAGGTAAACTACCTGTTAAACTTGCCAACTTCCATAAACAAGCCCTGGACACCTGGAAAATTGCTTTAAAACACAATTTTTCTCCGCACACGTGTATCTTATGGAATAATCAACACATTTTTTACAAGAGTAGGACCCTATTTTTTAAAGACTGGTATGATCAGTGTCTTATGTTTGTTTTTGATCTTTTGAATGACAGTGGGAACCTAGCTACCTATGAAGAATTTATCCAACGAAAAGGGTTAGACATATCTCGTGCTATGCACTCCAGAATTCTCCGAAGTATTCCTGCTAATTTATTGTCTCTTATTAGAGTGCCTGTTATGTACACACCTTTCATTGGAATGATTCCTGCTCTGTGGCTTGATGGAAAGCTTCTTGAAGAGCGTTCTTGTAACAATGCTCACATTAGAGCCGTTTTCACTTCTATCCATAGTCAGTATCCAAACTCACTGCATCGTTGGAGAGTCATGTTTCCTGACATCAACAACAATGTTTATAATGGGTTCCTGAGATTTTTTGTCCCCAATAAAGTTAAAGAACTACACATCAAAGTCTTACACAGATATTATCCCTGTAATTAATTTTATTAATAGATTTAGACCTGATGTTTCTCCTTTATGCTCCTTCTGCAAAAAAGAGGTTGAGTCAATATTTTATTTGTTTTATGGATGTCCCTTGGTTAGGGATTTCTGGAATGAACTGTCTTTGTTGATTTGGAAGTCTCATAACATTCTGGTCACCTTTAATGAAAGTATGGTCTTATTCTTAAATGCTGAAGGTAAAAATAAGGTAGTTAATGATGTAATGAAATTGCTGTGTCTGTTGGGTAAATTTCACATACATAAAGTAAGATTTCTCCAGGCTATGCCAAATGTAACTTTAGTTTATGTTGACTTTAAGTTTCTTTACGATTCTGTGTGTAGAGCTAGTAGAAATAAGAAAGCTCGGATGACATCCAGTCTGATGCAATCAGTAATTCACTTTTTTACTAGTTAAAGTCTGGTCTCTATTTTGCTTTTCCTGTTTTGTCAAATTATATCATATGTATCACTCACACCCTGTACCTATATGTTGTTTCATGCAATGTTGTCATATTTTGTGTAATGGTGCATATATGGTAATAAAGATTGAAGAAAAAAAAAAAAAAAAAACTTCAGACCTTTGCAAAGTTGACCCTAACGTACTTGCGGATGAGAAGGCGACACAGGAGGCGCCGACAGTGACGTAGATTATACGTGTCAGGTCAATCTGTGTTCTTTTTGTTTTTCCCGCGCATACCCAGTACATGCATAGGTTGGCATTGGATTGCGCAATTGTGGGATCTTAAACGGACCTTAAATGCTCATGTTGAGTGGATAACATTAGGCGTCTAACTCCCCGTATAACCTTAACCGGCTTAGTGTGGACGTAACCTATGTGGCAAACCATTAGTTTGCATCATAATTTGCCCTTGGCGTCCTTCATTGGTTTGAAGCAACCTGTTTCCAAACTGGGCTGTCTCTCCTTACATGACCTACCATCCTACACGTATCACCGTTTGTTACTTTACATAAACCGCCATTGCAGTCTTTAAAATACTTAGCTTGTCGCATTTTCTCTATCTTGCTATTTATGCGTAACTTGAAGAAGAAGCCCTTCCGGAGATGAATATCCTGCAGATTTAGTTTGCAGGATTGAGTATAAATTACATTACACCAGTTCTAGCCACAAAAAATAAAAAATACAATATAACTAAAAGCCTCAGTGTATTTAATGTGATAAAACTACTCAAAGTAGTCCATAATTTTGAGGCAGAAAGAAAATCAGACATGAATATTAATATTTGATAAAGGTGTCACACCCTAGATGCGGTCCTCATGTATGGCCTAGTGTGTCCTCTTGTTCACTTGGCTGTCTCTGACCACTACTGTATGTTTGTTTTTTTTAAATCACCCGTTCCTTTCTACCAGAGTCCTCTGTGAGAACTGTCAGGAAACTTTCTCACCCCTGAAATGGCTGCAAGTTTTCTTGAAGTTTTTAATAAGTTACATCTTTTACCTTTACCTACCCCCTGAGATTTTTGAATGACTTTAACAGTAGACTTAAATCTGCTCTTGACCTGCTGGCTCCACAAAAAGTTGTAAACATACATTCAAAACCTACTATACCTAGAGAAACAAAGACCTTAAAAATTTAAAGAGGAGCTCCAGGGTGGCAGACAGGAAATGGAGGAACAAGAAAATCACAATAAAAAATCAGATATACATAGAACATCTCAAATCATACAATAACTCTGTAAGACATTCCAGAAATGCATACTTCTCCAGAATTATCTCAGAACATAAATTTTTATTATTATTAATCATACCTCTAATGCATTTCAGAAAACCCCCTCAAACACACTCTGTGAGGAGTTTGCAGACCAATTCAGAGGGAAGGTAGACACCATAAGATGTAATATTTTATCCTCTCAAACAAACATGGGTTTTAGACAAATCTGAGTGTCTTTCTTTACCAGAGGAAACACTGGACAGTTTTTTCCTGGTGGAAGCTGGGACCCTTGATAAAGTTTTCTCCTCAGTGAGGCCCACTTCAAGTTCTCATGACCCTATTCCCATTTGGTTTTTTAAACAATTTTATGGTTCTTTTAAAGATGAGATTTCAAACTTTATGACTTGCTCCCTTCGAACAAGGTTTTTCCCTGCTGCCTTTAAAGGGGCGATAGTGAGGCCCCTGCTGAAGAGAAATTTAGATTTTAATAATTTAAACAGTTTCCGACCGGTACCTAGCTTACAGTTTTTAAGCAAAGTTTTTGAAAAACTTGTTTTAATTAAATTTAATGATTTTTATTAACAGTCATAATGTCCAAGAGAAATTTCAGTCTGGTTTTAGGGTGAACCACAGCACAGAGACTGCTCTTTTAAAGATTTTAAATTATTTTTAGAATAAACTATGATGCTAAGAAGGTGATGGTGTTTGTTTGAAAAGCGTTCCCTTTGATGCAGTAGACCACACTTATTTTAACTAGTTTAAAACAGATTGATCTGGTGCTTTTCATATCCCACAGACAGGACTTTTATGGTGAGTTTAGATACCTGTTCCTCTAAGGTCCACAAGCTCACATGTGATGTGCCCCAGCGTTTAGTTTTAGGCCCAGTGCTTTTAAACCTGTATTTGCTCCCTCTAGGCATTGTCATCAGAAGACATGGAGTTAACTTTCACAGTTATGCTGATGATACACAGATGATCATCTGCATGTCTCCTGATGACGCACGTCTAAAATGTAGTTAAAAAGTGCATCCTTTGGCCATCAATTCCTGGATGGCTGAAAACTTTCTCCAGCTCAACCAGGACAAAACTGAAGTTTTACTCATTGGTCCTGAGGCTCAAAGAGAGAAACTTTTACGAAACGTCGATCAATGTCTTTTAATCCATCTTTCCAAGTGGATAACCTGGGCATGATTTTTGACTCTGAGCTGACTTTTATCCCTCACATTAAAAAAATCACTAAAATAGGTTTTTATCACCTAAAGAACATCACCGGACTCCGACCCATTCTGTCTTGGGCCAATACCGAGACTCTAATGAATGCTTTTATCACCAGTAGAACTGATTATTGTAATACCCTGCTTTCTGGTCTTCCCAAAGAGACCACCTCCTGTCTACAGCTTTTACTAAATTCAGCAGCTCGTGTCCTGACGAAGACCAGGATGTGGGAGCACATTACACTGGTCTATCATTGCATTGGCTCCCCGTATGCTTTGGGATAAATTTTTAAGGTTCTTTTAATGGTTTTCAAGTTACTTAATGGTCTTGGTGGTTCTTATCTTTCAGAAATGCTTTACCATTTGAACCCTCGCAGTCTCGGACGGAGGGGGGACGGGCAGGTATAGTTGTGGTGATATTTTTATTTTCGAAAGGTTGGGTTTATGGGGTCATTTTAATCTATAAGACATTTTGAGAAGCTATGTAGTTTGAAAGGTGTAGATTAACGTTTAGAGCATCACAGCCTTATCTGGGCTCTTAATGCTTCTAACAAGTAAAAATCCCATTCAAAAAGCGAGAGTTTAGAAGCACGGAAGCTAATAAGAAGCTAATAAGCTTTGTGCTAACTGCTAGCCATAGCGCACATTTTTAACGAGCAAGAAATGGCTGTAATGGGATGATACAGCACATCTTGACTACATTCTCTTCTTCCCAGCCATCTAACGGTGCTTACACACTGAACACTAAGACGCGACCAGAGGGTAGTTTTTATATTATTAAAACTATTTATACATAAACAAAATTTATGTATAGTGTATAAGGCCCAAATGTTGACGACCCCTCGTTCTTTCATACCTTTTTCTTGGTTTTGGCTTTTTCATGGATTGCTCACTTCTTATTGGGGGGGACCTCAGCTTTGGTTTAATTGAGGAAATAAATGGGCTCAGTACACAGGGATTCAGCGCAGCTGGCAATCCATAGATATAGTTGGCTATTATGGGCTTTGCGATGCATTGGCGATCTCTTAATCCCAACGACAGGGAATACACT
Organism: Apricaphanius iberus; assembly: GCA_028564705.1. Taxonomy (NCBI): domain Eukaryota; kingdom Metazoa; phylum Chordata; class Actinopteri; order Cyprinodontiformes; family Aphaniidae; genus Apricaphanius; species Apricaphanius iberus. Next base: position 2,965,578 of record JAPXFQ010000216.1, on the reverse strand, counting down.
TTTTCTGAAATGTCCACCATTCTTATTCTAAATTGGACTATTTCTTAGCCAGCAGCTCACTGTTGAATGACATTTCAGACGCTAAGATACATCCTATAGTTATCAGCGATCACGCCCCTGTTTCTTTAAATCTAGTAAATAGGAAAGCAACCCTTCAATACAAAAATTTGAGATTTAATACATCATTACTTAAGGATAGAGAATTTATTAAATATATTGAAAACGAATGGGCTTCATACTTGGAACTTAATTACGTCCCTGGTATGTTGCCATCCACTCTATGGGAGGCAGGGAAAGCTTTGAGTAGGGGTACAATAATTTAATTCTGATCAAATAAAAAGAGAACAGAAAATAAATACATTCAGGAATTAGAAGGAACTATCAACATTAGAAGCGTACCTGGATGAGGAGAGCTTAAGCAAAATATGTAAAGCAAAATTAGAATTAATGACATTATTAATAAATGGACGCAGTTCTTAATTCAAAGACTTCGAATAGAAAACTTTGAACATAGTAATAAATCAGGTAGCTTCTTAGCTAACCAGCTAAAAATAAAGAAAAAAAAATATCTGCAATCAAAGACCAAATTGGGAATATAGTATATAATCTGGATAGAATAAATAACACATTCAAAGAATTTTATGAGACTTTATACTCACCAGACATAAACCCATCGAATAATGAGACAGAACAGTTTCTGGATAAAATAACTCTTCCTAAACTATCAGTCAAAGAATGGCCCTGGATTCACTGCTAACAGTGGCTGAACTCCTGGAGGCCCAATAATAAAGCTCCAGGCCCAAATGGATTTCCGGCAGAATTCTATAAAGAATTCTGGAATATTCTGGCACCAACAAGGAAAATGGCTGACTACCGCCAAACATGAACTCTGCCTACATTAAATTATTTTATAAACTGGTTAAAAATGTTATACAGCTCCCCAACAGCATGTCTTAGGACTAATAATCAGACATCATTAAGGTTTTTCCTTTGGAGAGGTACCAGGCAGGGATGTCCTGTTTGCTATTTTTATTGAACCATTAGCAGCTGCAATCAGGCAAACTAATATTAACGGTATACAATGCAATAAAATAGAACATAAAATTAGTCTGTATACAGATGATGTCCTACTTTTTCTAATGAGTTCAAATACCTCTCTCTCTCCGGTAATGGAGTTGATAAAATCTTATTCTAGAATTTCAGACTATTCCATAAATAGGTTAAAATCTACAGTCCTTCCAGTCAATTGTTCTTTCCAGAGTCCCATTGCTGTGCAACTCTGGTCAGGAAATATAACATATTTAGGTATCCATATCTCACAAAGACTGGCAGACTTATCAAAGTTAAACTATGTCCCTCTTAAAAAAAAAAAGGAAGATCATCTCGCTAAACGGAAATCCCTTCCCATCATTTATTGGAAGAGTAGCTACAATAAAAATTATGGTTTTGCCTAGAATAAATTATTTATTCTCAATGATCCCAAGTAAACCATCAGCTGATCAGTTTAGATCTCTGGACTCTCTGTTTCTAAATTTCTTTGGAAAGATATGTATTTGCTTGAAAACACTGCAGAAGTCCAAAGATAAAGGAGGTCTAGACCTACGAAACTTTCATCATTATTTCTTAGCCAACAAGCTCCAATACATATCAAGACGGTTAAAACACAGTTCTCTGGATGAGACAGGATGCAATAAGATAAAACGTTCAGATCTACCATTTATTAGCTCAAATATAAAGCAAAATTAATATTTAAAAATATCAGCATCAGCTCCTCTCTGACAGCTTGGTGGGAATTTCTTAAAATGACAGTCCTTACTAGTCCCGTGCAGACGGACACCCATCGGGAATAACCTGAACATCTTAAAAAAAAAAAATGTATGATCAATTTTCCAAACTGGAGTTGTAAAGGAATTGAATACCTGGAACATATATTTGATGGAAAAGACTTTATAAAAAGTTGCTATATTTAGTTCATAGTATCGGTTAACTAACCAATACAAGTACATAAGTGCATACAGTGCATTGTATTGGCCCAATACCAGTATCAGATATTGGTGCATCCCTAATTTTTAATATGGAATATTTTGTTTTTCTCAGTCATAAAATGGTTTTATCTAAGAAATCTGTTTTCTGTTTGTCTGCAGGTGAAAGACCTGTTCAAGGAACTGAAGGTGGAGTGTAATGTGATGGAGCTGGATCTCATAGGTATGTCTGAATATAAAAAAAAAGAAGCCTCCGCTCTCTCCCTGCTCTAAGTGAATTACCCCCTGTCCCTTCCCTCCCTTACCTTTTGCGTGTGTACAACCTGTAAACAAGCATGGCGTTGCCGCAACTGAGAGAGGTTTTCGTTCCGAAGTGAAAGTCCTCGTCCATTGTATGGAACTCGTTTGTTTTTTTAGCAGACGACAAAGAGCAAACAAATTTCATTTTCAAAGATTGCACGCAGAGCATCAAGGCAAGTGATCACAACACCATAAAGTTGTTAAATCACTTGAAGAGAAAACATCGCAAACACAGTGAGAGCCCGCTGGCAGCTAAAGTTATTAATCCCGACTGCACCAGCGGTGGCTAGTGCTTCATCTTCTTAAATCGGCAAACGCTAGAAAAAATAGTTGCAAAACTCAGTCCCTATGACCAGACGGCAAACTATAATAGATTGCACAATGTATCTTGCACTATATTTGCAGCTGCATGTTAGTCTTTTATTTTAAGAGTTTATATTTTATTAAATTTGCTCAATATTAATTTTTGTTAACTAAAGCAAGTTTGCTTTCTGTTTTATTAGACAAGTCAAGATTATTTGATTTTGATGTATTTTTCAATTAGGTTATTTGAAAAATGAAAATTACTTGTGTGTGTGTGTGTGTGTGTGTGTGTATTTCATTCAGAACTTTCAGTGCATTTCTATCATCTCTGGTGTGAGATAGCCATATAAGTATTTTCGCCCTGTGCTGGTTATCCCTAATTGGAATTAATGTATTTATTTAAAGTTTCTTTTCTTTTAATTGTGATTTAAATTTTGTTGGTCATCATTTAAAAAAAATCTTGATGAAATCATGATAAAATACATGAAAAATCTTGATATTCTATATTTTGCCCAACAAAGACATTTGATGGATTGGACTCACAGTTCATCATTTCAATTATTTAACACATCAGTGTGAGCCATTTCTTTCTCTCTGCTATCGACAGGATTACTCAGCTGAACAGCATTTTCCTCATCCTGAATGTTTACTTTGCTTAGTCTGGACTGGTGTGCTCTGACGAGAACCCCACCCTGTCTTAAGAACACAACAGCTCCATCCTGACAAATTACTACCTTGGGACCCTTCCACTCACTGTCTGCTCATTTGTAGTACACTTTGTCACCTGTCACATACTTTTCATCTGTAGGCCTGAGCCGTTTAGATAGTGCACTTCTTATTCTCTCTGACCATTCCACCTCTGTGAAAGCTCTTCTAGCAGCATGTAATATTGTTAAATGTCATACTCTACATCTCATGGAGATGCCCTGTTGGGCAGGTGGTTTATTAACCAAAACAGAGGGTAGATTGTGACTTTGTCCAAACACGAGTTAATGTGGACTGTAGCGATGAACATTAATCATACTATTTTTGGCCATAAGAGCCCAGTCCAGAGCAGTTTGCCAGCTACAACCATTTTCTCTTTTCACCTTCAGGAGAATCTCAGTCAGTGTCATGTTGTGCCTCTCCAGCAGTCCATTGCTTCTTCTCGATGTTGAACTTTTCTGCCATCTCTCTAACTTCCCCGTTAAATTCTCCACCGTTGTCTGTGTAGATCCGTTTGGGGACACTCATGTATGCTTATCCACGAATGGATTAATGAGTTGACAATTTCTGCAGGTTTCTTGGTCTTTACGATGTTTCCAGCGCTGAACCGTGTTAACTGATCTATGATGTGTAGGTACCACACCCCAGGTTCCAGCTCATGCAGATCCATTGCCACCGTCTCATTATATTTTGAGGCTAAGGGCAAACCAACAGCACGTTTGGTCCTGCTGTATTTTTGGACAGCTCTCACAGTCACGAATGAATTCCTGTAAAATGACTGGGCAATCTTTGTCATTTCCAGTGCTTTGTATGAGTCTGTGTAAACGGTCTGCTGAGGCGTGGTCAAACTGTTTGTGCAACTTGAGAACTTTTTTTTTCTTTTAACAACATATCTGCTGTGACCATGAGCACTTTGCTTTTATTGCATTTGACTTCTGGATTGTCATCTCTATTGTCCACACAGTAGTGTCCCGATGTAGTCAGTTCCAGAGGCACTTCCTGTTTAAACATGATGACTTTGTCTTTTTCCATGTTTAGGACCGTTCCTGCTCTTATTAGGGACATTTTGCTCAGAAGCAGGGGAATATCAACAGGGACTACTTCACTTTCATTGTGGCATTTTGTTTGTCCTATTTTTGCTGGAAGCTTCACTCTTCTGTTGGAGTACACCATTTGACCATCTCCAAATCTGAAAGGTCTGCAGCTTATTCTGTTTTCATCAGTTTGCAGATCTGGTTTTCACTCAGGTCATTTATATGGCTCTCCAGCCACTTTTCACAACAAACTGTCGTTGAGCATGCAGTGTCAATAATGGCTGATCCCAGTGACTCTGTCAAAAAAGATCTCACTGTCCGGTATAGCCCCTTTTGTAAACAGCGTAATATTACATTATTCTATATTTTTGTCTTCTATTTACTTCACTTCATTTCTCCGATGAGGACAGTCTTTGGCCCAATGGTACGTACTCTGGCAGATGCCGCATTTTGTTCTCTTACCATAACTGTCGAGTCGATTTCTACCTTGTTGTGGCTGCCGTTGTTCGCCCTGTGGCGGGCCATTACTCAGTCGGAATTTTCTCTGCGATTTCTGCTCTGTGAAGTAAACTGATCCTTCAGTATTGCTGCCTGTACTTGTCCTGGTGATTTTTCCTCCGAAAATCCACTTCAGTGCCCATTTCATAGATGAAAATGTCAGCTCTACGCACGCTGTAAGTGCTAGTTGTCTGCTCTTCTCCAGACATGCGGTGTCCAGGAGTTTGAACGGCAACACGGTGTCGGGTAGAGTACATGGACTGAACTTGTATAGCGCTTTTCTACTCAAACTGACCACGCAAAGCGCTTTACATTGAACCACATTCACCCATTTACACTCTCATTCATACATCGAAAGTCAACATGGCTCGGTAGATGTAGAACTTTTGGGGTTAAGGACCTTGCCCATCAACATGTGACTGGAGGAAGCTGGAATCGAACCTACAACCCTCCGATTGCAAACCAACTGCTCTACCACTGAGCCACAGTCATATCATATATATTCATGTGATTGGATCTTTCTTCAAACTCAATTATGTAGTGCGCAATCGAACTTTCCTTGGATATCCAGTTAAAATGAGAGTACGCTTCATAAGGTCTGTCTTTTTCTTTTCAAGAAAACTGTGTCCAATTTTGCAATTAAGGTTCCCATACCGTTGTCCTTAAGGTCTTCGGCGGATATTTCCAAAGCGGTCTCTCTGGCTTGCCCTTCAAGCCCCAGCTCCACCGCAAGTGCTTGCTTTTTCTTGTCCAGATCCGTAACAAGTCTCCACATAACAACTTCATTTTTCCAGCACTCATACGGCCTGGTTTCATCAAACTTAGGCGGTCTTCTATAATTGGAAACCATCCTCTGTTACCATGAAAAGTCCAATTAACACAACGTTTGTGTCTTGAACAGCATTTATTCTGCCACCGCCATATTCAGACTAAACAGACAACCAACCTGCATCTTTATTTCTCAACTCTCGCGATGAAAAAATGAGAATATCCCAGAGTAACAACAGTTAACACAGGGTACTAGACCGTGTGGAACTTCCATTGGGAGAAAAAAAACTGAGATAAACTGGGTTAACAATCGCAATAACGGCAGAAAAAATAGATCTGGAGAGTGGTAGAAGAGAAAAGAAAAGTGGTCAGTCTGTCCTCCAACAGTCTAAGCCTATTGCAGCATAACTACAAAACAGCTCAAGATAACCTAAGCCACTAACTTTAAGCATTGTTCTTCACCAAACTTTTGTTGGATTGTTGGAAGAAGTTGCTGTTGGAGGGTGTTTTGGTACCATTCTTTATTCATGGCTGTGTTTTTGACCAAAATTGTAAGTGAGCCCACTCCCTTGGATAAGAAGCATGACACAGGACTGATGGTAGCGCTCACCTTTTCTTCTCCGGACAAGCCTTTTTCTAGCCTGGATGCCAGCCGAACTTAGTCCCGCCCACAACAGGGTCTGGAAGTTCGGTCTGGCATTCCTCCGTTGAGGAGCAATTATGCCCGATCAAGATCTGTTAGGACCAATCAAATTGGGTTTACGATGATTGACAGGTGAACAACAGTAACGTAATCAACCGTCACCAAAGAACGCCTGGGTTGAATTTGTTGACAACACTGATGGCTGCCGCTGGAGAACTGACGTGTATATTCTGCCATTGGCTACGTTTACATGGACACAAGTAATCAGATTAAAAGCCTGATCGGAATAAAATTCTTCATGTAAACATGCCATTCAGATTACTCTGACCCGATCAAACTCATTCGGATCAAAATTTCATTCATTCACTTATGTACACACCCATTCAGATTGATGGGGCGAAATAAAGCCGCACATAAGGCGCTTCTCCTCCTAGAAGGCACTCCGCTCGGTGCGAATTTTCCCCGGGGAGCGAGGATGAGGAGGACAAGAGAGGAGGGCCGCTCCTCTGTCCTCCGCTGTAACATCGCTGTAAAAAGTTACCGCGGTGTTAACGGTAGGCTATTAAAGTTGCTGCAGTAACCGCGGTAGCGTTACTTGTAACTTTTTACAGCGCCGTTAAACCGACCCGCAAAAGCATACAGGAAAACATGCGTAGAAGCTCCATAACGGAGAAAAATCAGTCAACAGAAAAAAAATGTGAGGGAGAGGACGCGTGGACAACGTGGTGTTTGTTTACATTTTTCCACAGAAATTAGACAGCTCAGCACATGGTCATTCAAACGCCGTAGTCAAATCTTTTTTTTTAAGTGTCCATGTAAAAAGGGTTTTAGGCATTCTGAACCAAGCTTTTTAATCGGATTGAGGAAATTTGGTGCATGTAAACCTAGCTATTTGAGTCTGTTCTAGAAGATATTTACTGCGAATTAATTTAACAAAAGGAATTTTAAAAGAGGAACAGATAATGTCTGTTGCTCTGCAGAGCAACGTCACAGACTTCCGTTGTTCTGATTGGTTATAGGTCTATCCAATTGAGTGCAGAGGCATTTTCTTTCCTGGTTCGTTTAAAACACGCCCCATAATCACAGCCTAATGGAGCAGTATCAGACTCATATTCTGATTAGAATTGAGTATGGCTAGCATTTTCCCAGATGCCCCAAACAATCGGAAAAAGGCTTCTTCGGAGAATATGACTTATACCCCAGAAGTCCATTCATCATACTTTCTGCAGAAGATCAATGATTGTCCTGATGTATTTTTGGCAAGAAGTGGCTTCTTTGCTGCCCATCTTGACACCAGGCCGCAATGACCAGTGTCCTGCAGGTTTTTGTTCTTTTCGTAGTTCAACACACCAGAATCAAATGGTGGCTAGTTAGAAGACCCATGCTGAACTATACCATTCTGATGAGGAAGTTGCTGAATTTCAACCAGCTTTGTTGGAGCACAAACGCATCTAAAACTCGTTGGGGACTGGCTCTCGATGCCTGGATTTGGGGACCCCTGCTGTATAAGCTCATTAGTCAACATATTCTGGATTTCATTTTATTAAATTAAGTTACAGTGAAACCCTCTCTAATTTAAGATTTTTTTATATATAGAGCATATCTAAAATATTTAATACAAAAGGCCGTTTGTGAAGATGATGCACCAAGGGTGTAATGCTACTTGACATTTGATTGGTTGGTGTTTGCAAAGCAGCCAGTTCAGGAGTATCATTTAGTTTCCATGGTGCTGATTGGCTGAGATAAGGAACCGGCCCGGAACTTCAGTCAGCCACGAAAATCCTTGCATAGAAAATAAAGTCTTGGTTGATTTTAAGGCAAAGTGGGGGTGGGTTGTGTTAGTGTAAACTACCAATCTGGATTCTCTGTTGGTGTAATGGTCTCTGCTGCACACACAGAGAGGAAATGTCAGGAAATCCATGAAATCTTCAAAGATCACCCAATAAATACAAATAAAAAACATGCGGGCCTGTACAGATCGACGCATATGTCAAACATAGGGTAAAGATCTGTGCAATTAAAATCTCTTTCACATACAATACTTTTGCGACAGCTTTGCAAGCTGCTTGTTTTTTGTTTTGTTTTTCAGCCACCTCAAAGGATCATTCTACACCACACTGAAAGCTCCACCGAGCTCTAGAGGTGTCTAATATAACAGCCCAAGGGTTCAGTGCAGTCAGACTGCACCACGTCTCCTTCTAGCAGGATGTGCAAACATCATAAGCAGACTGGAGTCATAGAATGTCTTACAGTGCCTCAAGCCAGTGTTAATAAATTAGTGACTTTGTTGCTATTCCTGATGGCTTGTAAGAACCCCTTAGTTGCTTTTTTCCCTAAAAAATAAGCCCCTACCAACAAATCTAGCAACATTTCTGACAGGTGGCTACTTTCTGTTAAGTTTTGTCACGATATTCGCTACAGATTAGAGACCCTACTTGCTCTGTATCCAGACTGTTCTTCCAAACGTTCAGAAAGGGACTTGCCTCCGAATATTCATACAGTAGGATCACGTTACATCAACAGACCAATCATAAACCTTTTTTCAGTTCATTTCACCCACTTGCAATCAAAGCAGTTTGTTCTTTTTAAAATTATTTCAAAAGAAAAAAAAACCTAAGATTTGTTAGGTTTTTTTCAGAACTAGAGATTTTTCTTCAATAACTTGAATGTCCAGTTGTAATTTGACAACTTGTACATTTTCTATGAGCTCCCTTCTCTCAACACAACATTTCAGACAAAGTAATATAACCTATCTCATACCCTTTTGAAGACCTGGTTTTTAGCAGATTGTGTAACACCACACTCCTTTTAAATCTCCCAACACTGGCCAATTGAGATGTAGACAACAGCAACTTGAACTAAAAAATATCTCCATGATAACATAATGGGGAAATTCAAGCAGCTGCAGCTTTTCGCTGCTAGTTGAATTTGAGGCTTTTGGCTAGAAAAGTGGCAGCTGTGGTTGTTAGCTTTTTGCATTTATTTCACGGCTGTTCTGCACTCACACAATAACCCTTCTGTCCAGAGAATGGAGCCAACTACCAGGAGATGTTGCTAGAGATGACCGGACAGAGAACGGTTCCTCAGGTGTTCGTCAACAAGACACACATTGGAGGTTGTGACAAAACCATGCAGGTGAGAATCAAATGACCCCAAAACATGCACCCTTACCTACTATCTTAATTTCTTGTTCAGAGTTCTGTGAATAGTTGACTGTTCGAATGTGTTATGGGTTTGATCTTCTGGTTTTCATATGTTGGGTACATTTAAAGTGCATTGTAGGAACTTTTTTCCGATCCTTGTACCAGGCTCATAAAGATGGCAGCCTAGTGCAGCTTCTCAGAGGACAGAATGAACAGTATGATTATGATCTGATCGTCATCGGAGGAGGATCCGGAGGCCTGGCCTGCTCCAAGGTGACCGACATTGACATTATGGTTCTCTTGAGTCATTTGACAACTTGTGCACCGTAAAGTTGCTTATATGATTTCAAAGAAATGTTGACTTGTCAGTGAATACTGAATATGCAACTCTAACAATAACATTGGGGTCTTCTGACAAACAGCAAGCGGCCTTATTGGGAATGAAAGTCATGGTGTTGGACTATGTTGTCCCGACACCTATGGGAACCAGCTGGGGTAAGCTGCTTTCTGAGCTAAATCCATCCTTTTCACCTCTAGAATATATCTAAAGGCCTGTCTACTTTATTAGGTCTTGGTGGAACCTGTGTAAACGTGGGCTGTATCCCAAAGAAGTTGATGCACCAGACAGCCCTGCTGGCTACAGCAATCCAAGACGCACGCAAGTTTGGCTGGGAGTTTGACGAATCAGGTGAGGCTGCCGATTACTGACATCCCAACGCCTGCGGCCGGCTCTGTTAAAGGAGGAACCTGAGTTTAACCAAGAATCCATTTGTTCTCAGTGAAACACAACTGGGACACCATGAAGATGGCGGTGAACAACTATATTGGTTCCCTGAACTGGGGCTACAGGGTGGCCCTCAGGGACAAGAATGTCAACTACATCAATGCGTACGCAGAGTTCGTTGAGCCACACAAAATCAAGGTAAGCGGCCAACAAAAGGAAACCTTTTATAATAGTATTCATACCGTCTGAGCTTTTCAGCATTTTTGTCACTGTAAAGCCATAAACTCTGTAATTTACTGGGAGTTCAATGTGATAAAGTAGTTGATAACAAAAATAAAATGATAGGTTCTCATTCATTGAAATTTTAAAATTAAACGAAGTGTATTTTGCATACATACTGTGAATATTATTTAAACAAAGCATCATAAAAATCAATCAACATAATAGACAGGGGAGGTTGGCAGCTTTATGCTTTGGGGAAGCTTTTCTTTAGCAGGAACAGGGAAGCTGCTCATGGGTGGATGGATGGCATTTCAGGAAGCCAAACCTGTTGAAGGCAGCAGATGATGATACTTGAGATGATTACCTTAAAAATCTAGAGCTATAGCTCCTATATAATCCTTTTATATTGGGGATGTACCGATACTGGTATTGAGCAATTGGACTGATACCATTCTAATGTACTTGTTAAAGGTAATCGAAACCATGAACCAATACTTTAAAAAATGTAGAAATTCAGAAATTTTACAGAAAAGGTTTCTTTTTCACTGGACATTTCAATTTTGTGTTCATTTTTGTTAAAATGTTTTTTAATCTAATTCACTTTTTTTTTCTAACGAGGAGAGAATATAATAAAACCTTTTAATTCATAGCATTTTTCTGTGTGTTGGAAATATTGACGTGTGTACTCTGTATTGGCAAGTACTCAGATTCAACTATCTTTTGATTTGAAAACAAGTGGTATCACTATGTGTTGGGTATATTAAATAAGGTTATTGTCTATCTGATAGAGCTGGGCGATATGGGCTAAAATTAATATCACGGTATATTGAGCATTTAACCTCGATAACGGTAAGTGGACGATAACAATGACGACCCTCCACCCTTTTCTTTTTTACTTCTTAAATCATGTCATTTTCTGTATTAAATGTCCGGTAGTGGCAAAATTAGCTTAATGTTCTCTAAAATATAATTCGCTTCTTGCTGTTGAACGGCTTCAAACAGCTTTTTAATTCAGTGTTTGATTCCAACTCCTTTCTGTATTTCTTAAGAGTCCAGTTTAAACTCAGAAGTGATCACACAGACCAGATGAGGTGAGGAAGTTACAGGGGCCGAGTGAAATCAGTGATTTTAGTGTGCAGTCGTTTATTTTAGACCGAAAATATTTTACAACGGAGCACAGGTGAGAACAGACGGCAGCTTCAAGCGCTGTATCAAAAACAGCGGATTTAATATCTGCTCCACCTTGGCAGGACCTGGGCGAGTGGAGCTGTTTAGCTATAAACGCTCTGAATCGGCTGCAGTAACAAACAATGTGCTCCACCTTAGTCTGAGTATCCAGTAACATCATAAAAAAAAAAAACATTTTGCCAATTGTCGCTAGTCGCATTTTTCTGAAAATCAGACGGTAGAGAAGTCTGAACTCCTGCTAAATATAGCTACACAGTAGCTGCATTAGCCGCGCCAGAGCTTCTCTAGCAGCGCTTCCCCCCTGTGCCACATGACGATGCGTAGTCACGTGACTCAAAGCAACGCTCCCTTCTTAAAGTGGCAGGAGTACCGCTAAACTAAAACACATATTTTCATATTTTTTCACATAACGAATTTACAGGCACGAGCAAACTGACTTCGGTAGCGCTCATAAATTTCAGTATCAGTAAATTTTCGGTATACCGCCCAGCCCTGCTATCTGGCTATATAAACAATATTAATTTAATAATTCATAAATTATTCATTCCATAAATTTAAATTATTTATCGGGGCACCAACCATGACTTAACCCGATAAATACATGTACAGGGTTGCCGCAGGGTTGTAAAAGGTAGTACATTAAGGTCAGCAAAAAGTAGTAAACATGATCTGACGAGGTAGTTAATTTTGTAAGTCCCATCTAACTGGTCTATGTATTTTTCAGTTAGGGTACTTAAGTGTGCAGGCCTATTTCCTTACTAAACTTGCATGATTTTTTTTTTCATGTTGAGTAGGACCTGAGTGAATGGAATGACGTCACGCAACGTATGTTGGGTGCTGCAAAGTTTGCAAGAAAACTATAAATATTACCTGGATGGGGGTTAAGGTGGTTAATTCCCACAGGGAGTCCACAAGCCAGGATGCGGGGATGTAACACTCAGCTGTTTTGCACTGGGCCAACGGCAGCCCCGCCTGCTCTTTCCTCTCGATCCATTGCCAGTAATCCTACCACCAGCATACAGACGAAAAAAGAAATGGACATACACATTTGTTTTTTGGAGGATGGGTGTGTCTGCTCGAGGTATTTTGGCTCACAATTTCTGGGACAAGGTACAGTTGAGGATCTGTCGCAGCACATCAAAGTAAATTTATTGTTATATGCAGTACAGCCTCATTCCAAAATGGATTAAATTCACTTTTCCCATAAAATTCTAAACACAACACCCCATAATGATGATGTGAAAAAACTCTTTGAAATTGTTGCAAATTTATTACAAAATAAAAAAACTTCAGAAATCACATGTACATACACTACCGTTCAAAAGTTTGGGGTCACATTAAAATGTCCTTATTTTTGAAGGAAAAGCACTGTACTTTTCAATGAAGATAACTTTAAACTAGTCTTAACTTTAAAGAAACACACGCTATATATTGCTAATGTGGTAAATGACTATTCTAGCTGCAAATGTCTGGTTTTTGGTGCAATATCTACATAGGTGTATAGAGGCCCATTTCTACCAACTATCACTCCAGTGTTCTAATGTTACAATGTGTTTGCTCATTGGCTCAGAAGGCTAATTGATGATTAGAAAACCCTTGTGCAATCATGTTCACACATCTGAAAACAGTTTAGCTCGGCACAGAAGCTACAAAACTGACCTTCCTTTGAGCAGATTGAGTTTCTGGAGCATCACATTTGTGGGGTCAATTAAACGCTCAAAATGGCCAGAAAAAGAGAACTTTCATCTGAAACTCGACAGTCTATTCTTGTTCTTAGAAATGAAGGCTATTCCATGCGAGAAATTGCTAAGAAATTGAAGATTTCCTACAACGGTGTGTACTACTCCCTTCAGAGGACAGCACAAACAGGCTCTAACCAGAGTAGAAAAAGAAGTGGGAGGCCGCGTTGCACAACTGAGCAAGAAGATAAGTACATTAGAGTCTCTAGTTTGAGAAACAGACGCCTCACAGGTCCCCAACTGGCATCTTCATTAAATAGTACCCGCAAAACACCAGTGTCAACATCTACAGTGAAGAGGCGGCTGCGGGATTCTGGGCTTCAGGGCAGAGTGGCAAAGAAAAAGCCATATCTGAGACTGGCCAATAAAAGAAAAAGATTAAGATGGGCAAAAGAACACAGACATTGGACAGAGGAAGACTGGAAAAAAGTGCTGTGGACGGATGAATCCAAGTTTGAGGTGTTTGGATCACAAAGAAGAACGTTTGTGAGACGCAGAACAACTGAAAAGATGCTGGAAGAATGCCTGACGCCATCTGTTAAGCATGGTGGAGGTAATGTGATGGTCTGGGGTTGCTTTGGTGCTGGTAAGGTGGGAGATTTGTACAGGGTAAAAGGGATTCTGAATAAGGAAGGCTATCACTCCATTTTGCAACGCCATGCCATACCCAGTGGACAGCGCTTGATTGGAGCCAATTTCATCCTACAACAGGACAATGACCCAAAACACACCTCGAAATTGTGCAAGAACTATTTAGAGAAGAAGCAGGCAGCTGGTATTCTATCGGTAATGGAGTGGCCAGCGCAGTCACCAGATTTGAACCCCGTTGAGCTGTTGTGGGAGCAGCTTGACCGTATGGTACGCAAGAAGTGCCCATCCAACCAATCCAAATTGTGGGAGCTGCTTCTAGAAGCGTGGTGCAATTTCTCCAGATTACCTCAACAAATTAACAGCTAGAATGCCAAAGGTCTGCAATGCTGTAATTGCTGCAAATGGAGGATTCTTTGATGAAAGCAAAGTTTGATGTAAAAACAATCTTATTTCAAATAAAAATCATTATTTCTAACCTTGTCTATGTCTTGACTCCATTTTTTTATTCATTTCACAACGTATGGTGGTGAATAAGTGTGACTTTTCATGGAAAACACAAAATTGTTTGGGTGACCCCAAACTTTTGAACGGTAGTGTATGTATTGACAGACTTTGACGTGAAGCTCCGAATTGAGCTGAGATGCATTCTGTTTCCACTGATCATTATTGAGGTGTTTCAGCAGATTAATTGGAGTCCACCTGTGGTAAATTAAGTTGATTGGACATGATTTGGAAAGGCACACACCTGTCGATATAAGGCCCCTGGGTTGACCGTGCATGTCAAAACACAAACCAAGCATGAAGACAAAGGAATTGAGTGTAGACCTCCGAGACAGGATTGTCTTGAGGCACAAGGCTGGGGAAGCTGCTTTGAAGGTTCCAATGAGTAGAGTGGCCAGACTGAAGCCACTCATTAGTAAAAGACACATGGCAGCCTGCCTGTGGTTTGCTAAAAGGCACCTTGGGGACTCTGAGAGAGACAATCCTCTGGTCTGATGAGACAAAACTTTAAGTCTGGAGTGAATGCCAGTCGTTTGTTTGGAGAAAATCAGGCAACGCTCATCACCAGGCCAATACCATCCCTACAGTGAAGCATGGTGGTGGCAGCATCATGCTGTGGGGATGTTTTTCAGCGGCAGGAACTGGAAGACTGGTCAGGATAGAGGGAAAGCTGAATGCAGCAATGTACAGAAACATCCTAGATGAAAACCTGCTCGAAAGCACTCTTGACCTCAGACTGGGGTGACAGTTCACCTTTCAGACCCTAATCACACAGCCAAAAATATTGAAAGATTGGCTACAGAACAACTCGGTAAATGTCCTTGAGTGGCCCAGCCAGAGCCCAGACCTAAACCCAATTGAAGATCTCTGGAGAGATCTGAAAATGGCTGTGCACCAACGCTTTCGATCCAACCTAATGGAGGTCGAGAGGTACTGATAAGAGGAATGGGCAAAACTACCCAAAGATAGGTGTGTCAGGCTTGTGGCATCATATTCAAAACAGCTTGAGGCTGTAATTGCTGCCTAAGGTGCATCAACAAAGTACTGAGCAAAGGCTGTGAATAATTATGTACATGTGATTTCTCTTATTTTTTTTTTTTTTTTTTTATTAATTTGCAACAATAAATGGACTGGTAAATGGACTGAATTTATATAGCGCTCTTCTAGTCATGTTGACCACTCAAAGCGCTTTACACTGGAGCCACATTCACCCATTCGCACTCACAAACGCACACACATTCATACACTGATAATTGTTTCGGTAGGCAATTTGGGGTTAAGTGCCTTGCCTTAAGTCCTCGACATGTGACTGGAGGAAGCTGGAATCGAACCTACAACCCTCCGATTGCAAGAAAACAACTCAACCTACTGAGCCACAGTCGCCCACAATATAAACATTTCTTTTTACATTGTCATTTTGGGGTGTTGTGTGTTAAATTTTAAGGAAAAAGTGAATTTAATCAATTTTGGTATGAGGCTGTAACATTAAAAAATGTGTAAAAAGTGAAGTGCTGTGAATACTTTCCGGATGCACTGTACTTATTGGTTAGGTGCGGCATTCAAAATAGCGCCGTTCCTAGTTTAACTACATTTCTCAGTAGCGTCGCTATTTTCTACATCAATTAGCTTTTCAGTACTGTAACTATTTTACTGATTAAGTAACATGGTAGCATTCAAAGAAGCTGCATTTCCCAGCGGAGATTCTGCTGTGGTCTAGGCTGAAGCCGTAACCATGGTGATGACAGATGCTGGGGAGCAGGCACAAGAGGCTGCAGTGAGAAAGCAGGGGGTGAGGAGTGCGAGTTGATTTAGTGAATCTTGTCAAACTCTTTCCTTAAAGTCCCCTTACACGTCACTTTTCTTCTTACTTTATTTGCCAGGCTGCTACTGTTTGGAGCAAGTCTTAATTTTGTTCCTGTGGTATGAACCACGTTAACGTTGGTGATCTTATACAAAGTCTCCTCCCAATGTGCCCAAAATTAAGTATGCATGCATACAAGATTGTGGCTCTTCTACAATATACAATCTTCCCGTTTTGGTAATTAGTTATGCGAGGATGGGTTGTGTTGCCATGGTTTTGTAGCGGTTAAAGTGGAGAGAATAGTTTAATAAGCTATCTTGACATTTTTGCCTATTAGTTTTTCTTAGTTCTATTTTTCAATAGTTAGCTCTGGCTTGGAGTGAAATTAGTTAATTGTTTTAATAAAGTAGCATTGGTGTAGTTAAGTGATTTACTTTTGTCATTATTGTAGCTTAGCTTGCTACATTTGCTATATTTTGTTTGGTGGGTTGCTTTCATTTAGTAATTGATGGAAAGTAACTTATTAATTAGCTTAATACATTTTTCAAAGTAGCTTTGCCAACACTGTCCAGGGGATATTGTTTGCATTTGAACAATTTCATGGATTTGATCATTTATTTAACCTACTTCTGAATTCTGTAACAGAATGTTGGAAAAATGTATATACGATAATTAGTGTTATAGCTTAACTTATGGTTTGGCAAAGCAGTCTTTGACATAAACATAATATCTACACATTCTGTTGCTGTTCATTCTAATGGTCCATTCTGTCTTCTAATTTTTATATAATTGTTACTCTTTGACATATATAGTAAAACCTATGGACCAAGGCCTGTTGTGACATCTTGATTAATCCAAGTACTATGGTAGAGTTCCCTCTTAAGCCTAGGTTATGCTTCTCCGCTTTGACGGAGACTGATGGACGCAACGTCATTATCCGCTGACGCAATGGCTCTCCGTCACCTGCATAAGGACTCACGGAGTAGAGCCTTGTTTAACTATCCGTTAACAGATAGTGTATGTCTCTTATTGGTCAGCTCAGCAACACCCATAGATTGTTTCACCAGAACGGTGCTCTATAATCGCTGTAATCAGTAGTTAATGCAGAGTTTAGGCACTACAGGCTAGAAAAAAAACGGCAAAACGCGCTGTGATTGTAGGTAGAGACGCCATGAAAAGTTAGCACCCCCTGCTGTCCTGGTCGAGCAACGCTGAAAAAACTGTTGAGAGCGGAGTGAAAAAAAACGGACTAATAAACGAAAAACGTCTCCGTCAATGCTTCTGAGTGCAAACTTGCAATCGGAGAAGCATTACTCGAATGTAGCTTACTCACTTGCCCTAACACACATGCACGCTCACATACACTTACAGAACGTATGCTGACTCTCTTTCTCACTCTTCTCTGGTTCTCTCTCTCTCCCTCTTTCTCAATCTCTCTCCCTTCCAGTGTTGAAATTAAGTTATAATTACCTCATTAAATTGTGATAAAATGCTATTTTTCATTTTGGAAAATGATTTCAAGCCTTGTCAATTTAAACTGCTACAGTTTAAGTTTGAAGCCGGGCTGGTGGTAAAAATATTGTGATGGTAGTAAAAAGGTAGTAAATTAAATTTAAGAATCTCTATAAACCCTGATGTATTTCTCAGAAGAAGACTATTTTTTTTCAAATGGCAGGTTGCTGTGGTTACCAGTGTTGGGGATATCAATAGTCAAAGGACTGCTTATGGCAGTCCAAAAAATTTATAATTTATGGAAAATTATTATTTGGGGCACCTGCTGTTATAAGGAACTATTTTAATAGCCAAATTTCTGTCAGTCTCATCATATGAAGGAGTTCATTCTTCACCATTTATTGACCATAAACTTTGCAATGTGTGTGTATTGAATAAGAAATGACAACAGTTACTTTCCAAACACAAGATTTATTTACAGAAAACAAAGAAAAACATTTTAATCACCACAATAGAAAAAGAACACACTACTGATTTAAGATAAATGAATAGTTAAAATAAAAGAACACAAAAGATGAATAATGTAATAAAATGAGAAACCATAGATTCTGATTTATGCTGGAAGGAAGGCTGAATTAGTTTTACTCATTTTAATTAGTTTAATAAATTTAGTACCCTTGATTTATGTGTAAACCAATAAAACCAAATGTAACTTTCTTTGGATTAAGAAATGTTTAAGAATTCTCTGGATGAGAGTAATCAACCTTTGTAAAATTACTTAATTTATGGCTTGATCCGACCCGGCCACTCTTATCAGTCCTGTGTCGGCAGCTCGATGCGGCCTCTGGCACGAAGGAATGCGACTTCCGTCCAGTTCAGGCATGCGTTTTGGGCGTTAGATCTTCAACCACGTGTGGTCTGAAAACAGCATTGGGACTGCAAAGATGGCGGATCACCAGAAGCAACAATGACCATGTCACGGGGAACTTCCTGAATGTGCTTACGGCGTAACGCGCACGTGCCATACACACGTGGGCGAGCGAATGCCAGAACGGTGGGGGTGTTCATTGATTAGTGCAATTTAGACCACGTGGTCTCTCTGAACAAAGAGATCGCATGTTTCTTATCACTAGCTTAGCTTTTGGCTAACAAAGAAGTTATGGATTAAACAAAAGGGTGAGGTCAGTCTACGTCCGGTTGCGTTCGTCTCGGAAATTCTCCGGTTTACGGCTTAACACAGAGATCGAAACAAATGAATACACTGCTTGCTTAGCAATTAACAATTAATACCAATTAACGCTAAGTAACAAAATGTTCAAACAAGCATGCATAGAAATATTTAAGATCTTTGCTCCAAACACAGATCTTAATAACAAATGGAACGTTCTTACTTGAAAGTCCAGCTGTCCAGTCAGGTTGAAATGAGACCGCGATGGGCTGATCCAGTGGTGTTTTGACCACTGGGTGTAGAGGAACTTATCAAAACCTGGCCCTCTAAGGTGAGAAAGGGCAGCGGCTCTCGCTTGACCAAGGTGTGGCGCCGTAATCCGGCCAGAGAGGTTTCCTTCCAGAGCAACGTTCCGCTCTGATAACGGCAGCTGGCGCAGCGTTTGGAATGCTGGCACTCAAGTCGTAATCATCAAATCCCCTTTGATATCGTTTTCATATATTCGGGGCCAGACCCAACACATGCCTAGTTTAGATAAAGAATATTTGTCAGACTGATTCAATCAGAGGTCAGAATCTTGCAATATTCAGAAATGGACCTACACATGTTCTGAGTTGGAGACTGGCTGTGAAATTTTATTCAACAAAAATTTTCATTTGGCTGAATACAAATGCATGCCACACTTTTTAGATTTTCAGGTGTGGAGAAATAATAGATTTTTCTTTTAACAGTGGTTCACTTTTCAGTTTTTAATTCAACACATGCTTGTAGTTGTAATTTGGTAAGATTCTAATTTTAAGGATCACAAAATTCCTTCAAATTTTAGTTTATAGAAACACTTAGTTTTTTGGTTTTTTTAATAGGTTGCAATCCAATCCATGTTCTTCTACTTTATGGCTTCTCCGCTTCGTTTCCAGTTTCACACTTTGCTCCGATTTCATCTAAGATGGAAAACAGTATTTCCTCAGTGTCTCTGTCAAATGTGAACGTTTTAATAAGTCCACCATTTTCCTTCATTTGTGACAGGCGACAAACAAACGGGGAAAGGAGACGTTTTACACAGCAGCCAGGTTTGTCCTAGCCACAGGAGAAAGGCCCCGTTACCTGGGAATCCCTGGAGATGAGAAGTACTGCATCACCAGGTGAGAGCACAGAGACTGTTTGCTAAACTGGGTCTTTGTGATGATCTGCTGTGCTACGGAATGTGACACCTAGAGTCCAGCACCACTAGCTGTAGAACCTTTCCGCAAATATTCCAAATGTAGCCATTTAAGGGCAAGGTCCCAACTTCTGCTGATCAGGATTGGGTACTGATCCTAAATGTTACAATTAATAAATTAATCAGGTTAGCGTTTGGTACTGGTCCTTGAATGTTAAGATCAGTAATAAACCAATGAGAGTAGAGCTGGACGATATAGAAAAAGAGCATATCCATTAAAGAAATAGTCATAATTATCAATACTGATAATTATGATAACTATTTAAATATGTAGAAAATGTATTTTAGGAGCATCTCTGGTCATATTGTGCCTAAATAAGGTTCGTAGTATTAAGCTACCTGATGGACTTTAAAAAAAGAGAAAGGGAAACTTTATTTTTATCAACCCTTATTGTTTTCTATCACATATCTAGCCGGACCTTCCCCTTAAAATGTTGCATTTGGAATATTGGCGGCCTTTCATTCCTGTAAATACAACCAGTCTGTCAAAATTGCAGGGTGGACTTCTCTGCTTATTTCTGCTTATCCCCCAGCAGGTTATCTCTAGTGTTGCTTGATGCTGCTTAAGCTGTAAACGCCAACGTGGCTGGAGGTGTAAACTTTGACTTGAGTTTAGGTCTTAAAACTGGATTATTTAAGGAGCTTGAAGCTGCTGCAACATTTTGTTGGCCTTGATATGTAATACATTTCTTGGTTTAGGCCTGCACCAATAAATAAATCAATTAGTCCCATGATAAATGATTTATCTAATTTTTCCAGCCACTATAATTGTTGTTTGGATTCGTTTTTGTTCTTCTTTCTTTTTCCCTGTTTCTACCAGTTGGGATGAAAAAAGTTGCTTATGGTCTATTAGCCATAGTTAGGGATGCCCAGTTACGGATATTGTTATCAGTTCTGTTCTAATGTAATGGCATTGTATTGGCTAATTAACCAATACTTAAAATGTGGAAATTGTGAGGAGAAGAAAAAAAAACCCATCTCATTTATTGCATTATTTTGTGTGATAGAAGTATGGGCAGTGGTACTCTGGATTGACAAGTACTCAGATACAAGTATCTGTGTTGTATTGGTTTGAAAAAAGTGGTATCATTGGATTTCCAGGGTAAACTAGGGATGCAGAGGTCTCTCGAGACCACAATTCGAATTGTCTCTGCAAGACGCTCTGGCATCAAGCAATGATACTGTTACTGCATTATGTGAGCAGCTTGGGGAATCAATCAAATCTGTTTCTGCTGTAGGCCGGCCAGAGGCAACCTAAAATGACGACAGTGTTGCGACATCCGGAATCATTTAGTAAACATTTAAAAGATGGTTACAGATCGACACCAGTTGTTTGAATCGGCTTTGGCAGCTACAATGAACGAGTTAGACGCAGAAAACCGCGCTCGACTCGATCCTTTTCAAGAAGGATGTTTTTGCTGTTTTGTCGATTGGATATGGCAAGAGTTTAATCCATCAGTTGGCTCCACTGGTAACTCTGGATACGTCACACCGTGTATTGTTGTGATTGGTCGTGGCGTTATCCAATTGTGTGCAGCGAGGGTTTCAAATGCATGCTTTGTTCCGCCCCTCGAGTTTGGCCCTTGTCCTTATTTGTTGCCAGACCCATAACCCCCTAGGCGCCAGGTGGACCTGTCCTTTTTTATGAGGCTCCGTAACTCTGTTCAATATATAAAATCAACAGACAGAGAATAATTGGGCACATAATTTTACAGATCCGTCTCAAAAATAACTAACAGGCTCATCAAATGGTCTGATCCACTGGAGATCCTACTCTTCCTCATATGTCAAGCAAATCTCGCAAAAATCCTCATTTGTAGTGGGACAGAGAACTTTACTGCGGTTTACTAGATTATTAGCTGTCTTTTTTGTCTCCTGTTTTTCATCATATCTATTATTTCCGCGGATTTTTACACCCTTCTACCTCTGTAATGATTAGCGTTCTTATGACCACCTTGCTACCCGATCACATACCTTTCTCCTACCGGGAGAACGTGATCCACAGCTTCGGAGCTGGAGCGTCATTGCGAAACGGGACTGGTTGTTGCTGCGGCCCATTTACTTTCACTGTCTTTCTCCTGGGACAACCGAACATCTTGATCAGAGGTAAATATTTCTCTTCAGAATCTGAATAAGCCAATACTTCTGGTGGGGAACTCTGACGTCTCTGCATCATAAGGTTTATCTTTCTAAAACTCTCTCTCTTTATGCTGTGACCACAGCAGCTGCACCTCATGTCCCCGTCTCCTGGATCTGATTAAAAAGCTGATTTACTCCAAAAGTTTCCATGGCAACACACCCGAAAATGAAAATCTTAGCGGACATCTGTAAATTTAATCTATCTCCTGGTGTAAATTAATCATTCAATTTGTGGCCCTATCTGCAGCTGTGGCTCGTTAAAGTCAGCAGTGTTGTTTGTCGCGATATTGCGACTTTGGCGTCTAGAGGGTTAATCTTAATAGGCTATCCCTAGCTGCTAGTATGGTATTTTTGCTTTTTACAAAACTTACTGCCAGTGTTACGGTCTTTTTCTGGACGAAACCAAGGGAATATTTTTTTTTGATGGAAATTTTTGCTTAAGAGTTGGTGAATTCTTTGTTTCCGTTGATTTTGTTAATTTATATTGGATATTAAAAATGCCTCCCAGTTGCAGTATGATACGTTCATTAGAAATTATACTTTGTTCGTACTGATGGTCAATATGTGTTATTACATTAGTTGAAAATGGTCTCAAAATGACAGTGTTATCGTTTATCTTAATTTCTGGGGCAATTTATGGTGCAGCGATAATTATGAAAGCCAGATTTGTAGATCAGAAAACTTTTTACTCTGCAGAGATCATTAAATATCATAAAAATGGTGGATTGATGCTACTAAATCCTCTTTAATCTGCTTGGAGACTTTGGATCCTGACAAACTGCTTTATGCATAAACTTTTCCACATCTAGTCTTATTCCAGATGGTTTTCTAGTCTGAATAGGATTATTTTTGACATCCTAACACAAACTAGCTCATAATTGAGAAGCGAAACGAAACAAGTCATTTTTGGTATTTGTTCACCAGCGATGACCTCTTCTCATTACCCTACTGCCCGGGGAAGACGCTGGTCATCGGCGCATCATACGTGGCTCTGGAGTGCGGCGGCTTCCTGGCTGGCCTCGGCCTCGATGTCACCATCATGGTACGCTCCATCCTGCTGAGGGGCTTCGATCAGGATATGGCAAACCGTGCTGGAGAACACATGGAGACACACTCGGTCAAATTCATCCGCAGATTTGTGCCCAAAAAGGTGTGTGTGTGTGTGTGCTACCTGCTGATTTCTCTCCTAAAGTCAGTAGCTCTTGTGTTTTGGACAAAGTTGCAAAGTAGATGCACTTTTGTAGACTTTGTGCTGTGTGTAACTTTGGATTGTGATCCCGGGTTGTTGGCATTAGAGAAACATTTGTGTTTTTTGTCAGATCGAGCAGCTGGAAGCAGGCAATCCCGGCAGGCTGAAGGTGACGGCCCAGTCCACAGAGACGGACGAGATCATCGAGGGCGAGTACAACACTGTATGCAGTTCTATCGGCCGCTGCACAACATTCTTCACTTCATTCGGGCGTTTGTTTGGAATTTTAAATATAAACTAGTTCCACTTCATTGTTGATTTTTTTCCCTCTTCTGTGATGAAATGCAAAAAAAAAAAAAACGTCCTTATTGCCTAACAAAGCTTTACCAGAGGTGCTAAACAGTTACTTGGTTACCAAACAGGTTAAAGTTATACAAAGTTTGGTGTCACAGTGTAGTTGCAGTGTCTAACATGAAGGAAGTGATTTACTACCTCTATATTGTTTTCATCTCCATTTAAATGTGGCCACTCCTGTGCAAATAAATGAGCAACACCGAGGACTTCTGTAACTCTGTCTGTCCCCAAGGTGCTGATCGCAGTGGGTCGGAACGCCTGCACAGATAAGATTGGCCTGGACAAGGCGGGAGTCAAAGTTAACCCAAAGTAGGTCCCCTTCATCTGTTCCGCCTCATGTTGTGTATGTTGTTCATCACATGAGTTGCCCTGTGCCTTTAAGACTTAACGTACAGTCACGGTGATTCAGCAGTTCTGGGTCTCTGTTGGAGGGTGTTGTCCTGGAGAGGTAAAATGACTGGCTGGTAAAATGAGAATGTTGCTGAGCTATAGTGTGTCAGCATCTAGTTTGTAACAGGAAATGACCCACCAACTGTCTGACTGGAAACACTCTGGGTCTGACTGTGAAGCTGAGGTTAGCGAGGGCAGCAGGGATTAAGAGTCTGCAGTCAGTTTAATTGTTCTTGGTCATATGCTCTGGTCTCATGACCAGTGAATTATTAAAGTGGAGCTGCTGGGCTTGCAGGGTTCATCAGTAGGCCCCGGGTGTACGCTGTGAAATATTAACACAATCTTTATGGAAGCTAATACCGCTCTGTGTGATCAGGATGACCTTAGACCCAGTTATTTATCTCTGCTGGGTCAGACCTAGGAAGCTATGCATTTCTCTAGTACAGTTTTTCTTGACCCTTGTTCTCAGGCCCACCAGAGATGTTTTACCTGCATCTCTGCTCCAGCAAACCTGATATAAATCATAGTTGTAGCTCCTGCATGCCACCACGTTTTGCAGAAGCCTGTTAATCACCCTATTACTCGGTTAGACATTTCCCTTCTGCCACACACTTGACCCATGTGTGCAGTAGAAATGTGTGGTGCACCGAAAGCCAGTGTTTATTACCATTATATAAATTTTTTATATAACGTTGAATAGCCTAGACAACATTCAGAACATTTAGTGGGAAAGTGTTTCAGCAGGGACCAATTTGACAGCTACACACTGAACCACAGCGTGAGTGAAAAGTACAGTTTTGAACCGAGACTGGCTGTTGGCAGGAGCTTTTAGTGAAGCACACATTCTTGACCCAGAGGAACTAATTCCAAAAAGAGGCACGTCTATATCTTAGAAGTTCTTTAGTTTTAAAGGGTTGGATGTGGAACAAAAGCGGTTTCTGGCAATGGTGACCCTAGTAACTTGTCTCACCACCAATAGCCAAAAACATGTTGGTGTACTAAGAATGTCTTAAACTAATCGGAATCAGAATGGTTTTATTGCAAATGTGGAACAGATTTACATTAGGAAATTTCTGCAGTACTTTGTGCAAACATACAATAAGACAAACACTTCTAAGCATGCAATAAATAAAAATCAAATGTAATAAACAGATTGCGTTTTTGCACTGATCATCACCACACTCGTGTATATATCAGAGAGGTGCAGAGAACACAACACAGGGTCATGTGATTGAGAGCTAAGATCCGGAGCCTCTACAGCTAAATCTGCAAGTAGCAGTCAGACGGCCTTTTAGGACTCATTCCATTAGTGCTGGGTATCAATTCAAATGTCAGCAGTGGGTCAAGATCATGAACACAATCACATTCATTTGTTCAGATATTCTGTATCCCAATTTAAGCATTTCACTTCTAATAATTTGTGCTGTTTTTTAGGTTTACAAAAGGAAATAAAATGTTTGATTCCGTTTCTAGTGTTTTGCAAAGTTGAAATGCCCCATGATCAATGATAGAGATGGTTAGGAGCACTGAGTATACAAACTACATTAAATAAAAATGTTCTGTTTTGACTACAATCATTATTCTAATTATTGTCTTTAGCATTAACCTGGATCTGGACATGGGGGGATAAAATGAGGTCCATATGTCAGTAAAATTACTTGTTGAAAGCCAATGTAGTTAGTGCAACATTTCTATTATTTGAAGATAATGTGGGTAAGGGCGTTCTTGTATTGGGGGGGGGGATACCATCCCATATCGTAAAATTATGTGATTTATAGGGTTGCATATATCGATTCTTTTTGTAACCAATGAATCTCGCACTTTATCGATTCGATTAATCTGATATTTTTTACGTTTTTAAATAACAAAAACAATAATTGCCATAATTTTTCTTTCTCTTTATTCTTCCTGTTTTTATGCAACCATCAGAGACTGAAATTGTAGTTTTTACTGTTTTTCATCAGACTAATTGATTTCTCATTAAATGTTGGGGCATTGATTAAAGATTAATTTAAATTCTGTAAATTTTTGGGATCTTGTGGCCCTTGGATTCACAATGCAAAACATATTTTGAACAAATATGGTTTGAGGGATTTTTAGAGATGTCATACATTAGGCTGCATGCATATTTAAATAATTTTTGTGAATTCTGTTTCTACAGTCTTCATTAAAAGAAATCAGTGTTGGTCCATAGAAGAATATCAGTGCATTGTCCTAATATGACAGTTTTATATTCAATTCCATTCAGTTTATTTATATAGCGCCGTTTCACAACAGATATCATCTCAAGGCACTTTACAAGAAGAGTTATTACAATACAATGTTTAATGTAGAAATTAGAGAAACACAGAAGATTGCGTCATGTAATTCTCAGCAATCCCTCACACTGAGCAAGCATGAAGCGACAGTGGAAAGGAAAAACTCATTTTTAACAGGAAGAAACCTCCAGCAGAACCAGGCTCAGCACAAGCGGTCATCTGCCGAGACCGTCTGTGGTTTGGAGAATACAGAACAGAGATACAGAACAGAGATGCAGAACAGAGACACAGAAAGAACAACAGAACTGACGCAGAAGTTTGTTGCAGGACGTGGAGAACTTTCCGTCACTGCAATGCCATCTTAGTCAGGGTCGTCAAGCAGGGCGGGTCAGGAGCACCTACTGTAGGAAGAGACTAAGAGAAAGCAGGTTAGCGCTTGAACTGACAGCACATCATGCAGTTGGGGAGAAGTAGGAGAGAAAGTTGTCAAAGAGGAAAGTTTTAAGCCTAGTTTTAAAGATATACAAATTGTCTGCTACACGAACCAACCCTGGGAGCTGGTTCCATAGGAGGGGAGCTTGATAGCTGAAAGATCTGCCACCCATTCTACTTTTAGAAATCCTAGGTACTACCAGTAAACCAGCAGTCTGAGAGCGAAGGGCCCTGTTAGGAACATATGGAACAATCAGGTCTCTTATGTATGATGGAGCTAGATTATTAAGGGCTTTATATGTCAGAAGGAGGATCTTGAATTCTATTCTAGATCTCACTGGGAGCCAGTGAAGAGAAGCTAAAACAGGGGAAATGTGATCTCTTCTTTTAATATTCATCAGAATCCTAGCAGCAGCATTTTGGACTAAATGAAGACTTTTAATTGTTTTCTGTACACTACCTGATAATAAACAGTGACAGTAATCCAGCCTTGAAGTAACAAAGGCATGGACTAGTTTTTCAGCATCATTCCTGGACAGGATGGTTCTAATTTTTGCAATATTCCTAAGGTGAAAAAAGGAAATCCTAGAGACTTCTTTAATGTGAGATCTAAATGACATATCTTGGTTAAACATATGGCTGAGGTTCTTTGCTTTATTACTGGAGGCTATTTTAATGCAATCTAGGTGAAGGGGTTGACTAAGTAGTTTCTTTTTCAGAACTTCCGGTCCAAAGGCGACAACTTCTGTTTTATCAGAATTCAGAAGCAAGAAGTTTAGAGTCATCCAAGTTTTTATGTCTTCCAGACATGCCTGTAGTCTACCTAACTGATTGGATTCATCAGGATTTATGGATAGATATAGCTGTGTATCATCTGCATAACTATGGAATTGTATCCCATGCTGCCTAATTATTTTACCAATAGGAAGCATATATATAGTAAAAAGAATCGGCCCAAGCACTGAACCCTGTGGTACTCCGCAAGTAACTATTGAGGTTGAGGAAGATTTATCATTTACCTGAACAAACTGAAATCTGTTAGACAAATAAGATTTAAACCAACCTAGTGCTGTTCCTATTATACCGACACTTTGAAGCCTTTCTATGAGAATATTGTGATCAACAGTGTCAAAGGCAGCACTGAGATCTAAAAGGACCAGAATGGTCACCAGTCCATTGTCTGAGGCTATGAGAATATCATTAGTAACCTTCACCAGAGCTGTTTCAGTGCTATGATGAGCTCTAAAGCCTGACTGAAACTTCTCAAACAGCTCATTATTGTTTAAATGCTCACATATCTGGTGTGCAACTATTTTCTCAAGAATTTTAGATAAGAAGGGAAGATTAGATATCGGTCTGTAGTTAATTAAGTCGTTTTGATCAAGGTGGTTTCTTAAGTAGAGGTTTAATTACAGCAATCTTAAACTCCTGTGGTACATATCCATTGACTAAGGATAGATTCATTATATCTAAAATTGGAGCAGCGATCAGAGGGAAAACTTATTTTAAGAGTTTAGTCGGGATTGTGTCTAAAACGCAAGTTGAAGGTTTAGATGAAGCTAATAATTTTAGTACAGCAGAAGGTTCGGCTGCATTAAAGCAGTTTAAGCATATATTGGGTTCAACCATTTTGGATGTTGCCTCATTAACTAAGGAGGAAGCAAGCATATCGGGAAGGTTCCCAATTATCTTATTTTTTATAGAGTATTTATTTATAAAGAATTGCATGAATAAGGGCCTGGTGGACGATACAAAACCACGAATAAAAGTGGCTTTACTGCTTTGTTATGTGTATGAGGAAGGCTAAAGATTAAATGCTCAAAGGAACTGTAACTATTTTTTTTTTCAGAGATTAATTAGTAAATCTGAATGAAAGATGGTGGCTACTCCACCTCCTCGACCAGTACTTCGAGGGACACTAAAGTTTAAGTAGCTAGGGGGAGTTGACTCATTTATTGTGACATGGTCCTCTTCCTGCAACCATGTCTCTGCAAGACAAAACAAATCAATATTATTTTCACAAATTAAGTCATTTAATAAGAGTGTTTTTGAGGGGAGAGATCTTATGTTTAGTAAACCACATTTAATTTATTTTATTTTTCTGTTCAGTCGGAGTTGTATTTATCTTTGAGATTTTTATACTTTGCTCTAGTAGCATTAACTTTTAATTCATTAGTTTTGGGCAGTGGACGGGAAACTGTCTCTATAGGGTAGTGGTAGGGTGGCAGTCCCTGAACCCATCTGTGTTGTGTTGTGACTGTGTGCACATGCATGCACTTATGACTCAGAACACTTCATGAATATTCAGAGGAAAGATATGTCTGTACTTTTTGGGTGGTATGAGGGTGGTGGCATGGTGTGGGGAGATGACAACAAGGTGGGTTCTATATGCTTCTGTAGAAAGCAATTATTTTCATGAAAGCCTCCGGGGAAATATGTCTGTGGTTTATGGCTGGGTTGGGGGTGGTTGGATGGGGTTTGGTCATGCGTAGGTGTTTGTCATTATAGACACCTGTAGGAATATATAATTTTCCATCAAGGCCTCGCCATAGCTGAATAAATATTGATTATGTAGAACATTTTATTAATTTACAAACCCATATTACTGTGTGATATAGTAAAGTCAACTACTATAAAGCATATTCAGCTATCGAAGCTCATTAACACATAATTATCAAGCACTGGGAAAAAAAATCCTTCCTAATCAGCCTGATTCCAGCAATTAAGCCCCACCCTGTGGACACACACTCAAACAGACACACACACCCACCCCACACACATACGCGCCCATGCACGCAAAAACACACAAGTGATCCTAATAAGTCCTCTTCTCCTTCGACGGTGTGCTACCTTCACTCCGTGTCCAGTGCTCCTTGGTCTAGCAGTACCCCAGTCTGTCATACCCGTGTTAGGAAGATATGGGAATAAAAATATATATTTTTATTCCCATAAGTGACACTCGTAAAAAAAGACCTAACAAATTAACAGTTTTTTTAATAAACCTGGCATTAAAGTGCTTAAACCTCAAAAACAGCCAAATATTTTATTATGTTTTGTAATGACTGAAGCCAAGGATGAGATTCATGTAAAAATATAAACACTTTTGTAGTAATATAATATTATTTCTATATGAAGTTCTGTTGAGCATTTTTTTTTGTGCTGGGGGTCCTAGATATGGTATTTTTTATAAAATCTAATGCTACACAAAAAGTGGGAAGATATCAAAAAATATTTTTTTGCTCATAAGGGACACTCCAAAACCCTGACAGTTCAACCCTACAACAAGTCTTCTGGATATAACTCACAAATTTTGTTTTCATTTCTCCTGTTTTTTCGTTTTTTAGAGTGCCGATTTTTTTTTTAAATGTTTTAAATATATATATATATATATATGTATTTTTTTTTAACAAAACCTGGCTTTAAACTGCATCTCAAAAACAGACAAATATGTGTTTTTGTTATGAGAGGACTGAAGCTATGGATGGTATTTGTGGGGAAAAAATAAGTATAATGAAATATTATATTATTTTACCTACATCTTTTTGTTCATGGACATTTTTTTGTGCCAAGGATCCCAAGTGTAGCATTTATTTTAGGGACTATTAAGAATTAAATGTCCTTTTAACAGTTTAAAACTCTAAAATGTGTCCAGCTCAGATTGGGTCCCCATTAGAAGAACATCTCTGCTTTTATTTTGGTGCTAGTCCCAAACCGACTCTGGGCCCTTTTAGCCCGTCTTTATTAACCTCCTGGATACGCCGCTACTAATGGTCACTCATTAATCATTCTGAACCTCACAGGAGTGTCTGTGTCAGGAGAGATTGAGAAAGTTTTTTTTATTTTCTTACTTTGCTCGCTCCGCAGCATTAAGTTTTATGTTTTTAAAATGTTGAAGCATATTTTGTCACAGATAGTGACTTACTGTTCTCATCCATCCACACGCAAAACTGAAAACAGAGAACTTGCAGTTCTCCACTTTGGCCAGAGTTTTTAAAACATTAGTTTTTTTTTCCGAAAACCTGTTTACATGTCGATGACAGGCCAAACCTTAGAAAAATATCTCCATTTTGTGAGATACCCGGTTACGGGTGGACAAGGCTCTCTTGCAATCGAATCAATAAGTTTATTACTTAAAGGCATCAAAGCTAAACATCATATCTAATCAAACAGCATCATGACATCGCTATAAATACAGTATTAAAATTAGCAAACATCAATGTATACAGGCTTTAGGTTACGTTGCCTTGTTTCAGTGACACTTGGTTAAACAGCATATTGTTTTCTGATGCTGGATCATTAAGCTCGTACTGTCCTATATTCTACCCTACGAATTAATTTTAGAATGTTCGTACAAACAGTTAAAAGTCTGATAAATGACCACTCGTACATACGCTCCTCCTCAATCGTGTTGATAAATCCCACTCGTGCGTAGTCAGGTCCTCGTGCCCGCTCAGTCGTTTGCATGCGGAACGCGCTGAATTAACCATATTTGGTAGCACCAAATCAAATCAAGTCAAATGCATTGAAACCTCACGTTCTTCCTTAAAATAATTTCCAAGAGAGCGAAAAAAGGACCTTCAGTGATACAGAGATCTAGGTGAAACATAGGTGGGGCAATAAAGTATTCATGATGTACAGTGCTTCTGTTTCTTTGTTTTAGAATAACGTTTTTTAGTTATTTAAATGAATTTATTTCCATTTGAATCAAAATTGCTTATTAGTGCCGTACAAGTCTTAATTTCTTTTAGATCTTAAGTCATGAAAATGTATTACAATTTTAAAATCCCTGCAAGTACCCTGTACTGATTATATAAACCCCAAAATAGCACAATCAAAGACTTTTTTGGATTTTATATTTCAGACAAACTTAAGCACTATTATGAACTGTAGAGATGAACATTGGATTATTAAACAATATAAACTCTTTATGAATTGGTCAGGACTGTGCCTAGACTAGGGCTGGATGGTATGACCTAAAATCAATATTGCTGTATATTGGGCCTCGATAACTGTAAATGAATGATAACAGACAGACAGCGGCAGCTTAAAGCAGTGTATCAACATTCTCGACTCAGCTGGGTTGATATCAGCTTCGGCTGAGCAGGACCTGGACGGGCGGAGTTGTTGGGCTAGAAACGCTCTGGTTCGACTGCAGCTCCGTTTCTGCAGTAACGAAACCAAAATAAAAGTTTTGAAAAATTTGCTCACTCTGCTGTGAAGGAATAAGTTTATTACATGATCTACTTTATAGTCTCAAAGTATCCAATAACACCATTTAAAAAATCACTAGATATGTCGGTAGTCACGTTTTTTTTAATTAAAAAACAGTCGCTAGTTGAGTCTAAACACTTGCTATACATAGTGACGCAGTTGCTGCGTTAGCAGTGCTGTTCCCCTCTGGATGAATTGTCAAATGAGTGTACATAGTCACAGTCACATGAGTCAAGGTAATGCTCATTTCTTAAAGGGGCAAAAGCACAGCTAAGCTAATACACTTCTTTTAACTTTTTTAAAATATAGAATTTACTGGCACAGGCAAAATGACATAACAGTCGTAAATTTAGGTATCTGTACATTTTCGGTATACTGCCAGTTATAGCCTGGACCATCCTAGGAGATCAATGTGCTTTGATGTAAAGCCTCCTATTAGAGCTTTGTTGCAGTGTTTAGCCTCATTGACCCACTGGTGGACGGGTCTCTGTCCCTCAAACAGGATTACTTCCAGGATTGTGCAAGTCTTTGATCAGAATCAGAATCAGCTTTAATGGCCAAGTATGACACATACAAGTATGACGCATACAAGGAATTTACAGATACAGTACAACCTGTCCAAGATCATTACAAACAACAACAAACAGATCCAGGTCACTGTTGGGCATGCAGCCAACGAGCGGCGCTCCCGTTTATGAAACATAGAGAAATACACATCTGGGGAGGGGAGGGTTCCACGCTCAACTGTCTTGTGGGTCCGTACAGCACTCACAACGCAGGTAATGGAAAAAACCACACCAACAAACATTTAAGCACATATTCAGACAATAACAATGACACATCAGGAAGGATGGGCAGGTATGAGCTCCAGTCCACAGGTTAACGCGCTGCCATCAAGCGCGCTGTTATCCAGCTTCCTGTTGCAGGAGAGAGAATTAAGGATACAGCAAGACGGTGTGTGTGAATGTGAGTGTGTGTAACCATGTCAGTGTGTGCGTCAGTAGATGCAGGTGTACGGGGGAGAGGAGACTCTGTTGACATTCTTCTCAGGGACATTTGATTAGGACCAGGTTGACGGTCTTCATGGGAGCCAAAATATAAATTATTTGGATTGCAGGGAGAGATCATATATTCCTCTCTGTCCCTTCAGTCTGTCAGTGGTTTCTTTTGTAGTCTAATTCAGCCAAATTGTAGTTCAAATTAAAGTTCCAAATCCAAATTAATTTCCAGTTGCCCCAATCCGCACCAACAGTTTCTCCAAGTCCGATGACAAATTGCGGATGAGTCCCAGAGCGCCGGCCAGATCGCCTCTTACAGCGTCAGTTCTGCGTCCCAGCTCCCCCAGCATTTGGTTCTGAGTCCCATCAGTACGAATCAACGCATCCAGCTGTTCCTTCAGCCGTCCAATCGCTTCCAGAACAGTGACCAATCTCGACCGTGTTTCAGATCTTTGTTGCCAATCTTTCGGTAGTTCCAGTAACTGCCCATTCCAATCAGCAGAAACCCGATCACCATGATTGACACCCCGGTTGACCCTTACCGGTGCTTCATAGAGTTGAGTAGATTTTATCAATAGCATTCAGAGACCAGCTGACCATTTCCATCTTCGGTTATTCAGTTTGGTTTCGGAGAAAATTGCCAAAAGATACTTCCGATAGAGGCACAGGAGACAGAGAGCTGTGGGATAAGACACAGGAGGGAGGGAAAAAAGCGACCGTCCTCGCTGAGAGCTGAGCAGATCTATTCCTTCTCCCCCAAATACCTAGACCTAAAGGTAGATTCATATTTTTCTTTTAATTCCTTTTTTATTAAGCTCTTGAACGTTTTTTCAGGAATGGAAAGATTCCCGTGAATGATGAAGAACAGACCAATGTGCCCCACATCTATGCCATTGGAGACATTCTGGAGGGAAAGTGGGAGCTGACACCTGTCGCCATCCAAGCTGGAAAGTTGCTGGCACGCCGTCTCTACGGTGGATCAACTGTCAAGGTACGCCTACGCTCCCAACTTGACTAGTTGGTAAAGTGATTCCGGTGTACGCTAACGAGGACATCTGTCTGTCTGTAAAGTGTGACTACATCAACGTCCCCACCACTGTTTTCACCCCTCTGGAGTACGGCGCATGTGGCCTATCAGAGGAGAGGGCCACTGAGCTCTACGGTCAGGAGAACATTGAGGTAAAGTATTCATCACGGCTAATCAGGTTCAAGAAAACCAATATCTGGTGGCACAAGTTTACCCACTTGCAAGGTGCATGGAGAAGGTCAAAAGTTGAGTGAAGTAGAAGCTCTGGCAACATCTGTTTATTTCCATATTTCTAAGGGTGTTTCTAACACTGGTCTAAAGCCTGACTGGTCAGCTCCAAGTCTCTGTATTTACACTGACGTGGCTGAGGAGGAGCGTTGGCATTGGTTTGCTACTCTGTGTGTGTCTGTGAC
Source organism: Apricaphanius iberus (assembly GCA_028564705.1). Taxonomy (NCBI): domain Eukaryota; kingdom Metazoa; phylum Chordata; class Actinopteri; order Cyprinodontiformes; family Aphaniidae; genus Apricaphanius; species Apricaphanius iberus. The sequence continues at coordinate 2,931,186 of JAPXFQ010000216.1, read as the reverse complement.
AGAGTTGAGATGACAGGCTGCTGGAATCTCACTTTCAGATGCTGGTTCAACATCAGGCCTGTCCTTGACATGGAGGTCTCCTGCGAAATACAGATGAAAACGGATGTGCCTTAGATCGTGAGATTCTGGGGCGCAAAGGTTAACAATTGTAGGCTTACTCGGCTAAGCTAGTGGGAAGCCCCCAAGTAGCACCTCACAAACGAGCACTCTGTACACCTTTGCATCTCGTCTACAGTTTTGGACAACTGTTCACAACCACCTGTTCATGTCTCATGTTGAATTCCCCACTCAGGACCACGGTCAAGGGAGCCGACACTTGAAAATAGGCAGTCAAGCCTGCCGATGTTAGCACTCTTATAAAGATTAGCTTGGCGCACACATTTTGCATTATGGTAATAGAGAATTTGAGCAGCTTTGGGGTGAAAATGGGGAAATGAAAAGGAATTGAGAGGCTTTAACAATGAAAATTGTTAATTATGGTCTACCTACTACTTTTTCATACAATTTCCAGAATGAATATGTGTTACTACCTTGATAATGATTGATATTGGCTAATATACTTGGGTATGTCTACTAAAAGGTTTACAGTAAAATCAAGAAATATTTAATGTGGTAACAGTATAGATGGCCCTTTTAACACAATGTACAGAGTTTGTGGTCACCTCTCAGAAATAAGTCCCTGAAAGTGACCGAAACATATGAATTATTTCACTTCATATTTCCTTAAGATTGAAAGTAACATTATAATCATTCTGGAAATGGTATTGAAAAAGTAATTCGTAGTTCAAAAATTAAATCCAAAAAATATGGATAAAGCCTCTAACTTCCTCATTTCATTGTTTTTGCCTGCACGGCTGCGTCAACTCCTGGTAAATTCCATAGACTGTATATATAAATGGGCAAACCCTCGTTGACATCACCCATAGGTTTCTGAAGAACAAAAATGAAGACAACTGGGCGGTTCCCACCACCGCTATCTTGTCCGCGTCACTCGCCTCGTCATTCTCAGGAACTCTAAAAATGGTCAAAGAGGTGGAGCTAAAAGTTGCACTGTGAGGCTCGGGGCGGAGGGTTGACGCTCCAAGCAGACATAGCTAGAAGCTAGTCCGGAGCTAGATGAAGCTAACGTAGGCTGCAGCCAATTTCAGCCAGAAGACCGCGGTTGAGACATTTTGACCCCTTTTTTCAACAACGATCACTTCAGACCCAGAAATGTCTCGAGTAGAGAAAACCTATCGATATAAGACCCAAATGGGTCGGGTCAATACGGCCTAATATGGTGTTATTCTGTTACCATCGGTGGAGGGTGAAGACATAGACGGGCTCATCTTAACAACACATCCAGCAAAAAGCAGTCACAAAGTCATCATGAAAACTCAGATCCCCTCAAAAAATAAAGGGCTTTTGACTCACTTCACATTTCAGACATCCATTAATTCATGCCTCCAGCTATGTTCCTCACACCAGTACTGATATAACCAGTAATCATCCAGTCTGTTTAGAGTCCAACTCTGTAGTCTTCCAGCCTGATCTAAACGTCTCCCGCTCTGGATGCCTTGGCTTCTCGGTCCTGCCGGCTTTTGCTGCTCTGCTGTTACCAGACTCCAACTCGCATGAACGTGAACAACATGGCGGCGGTGGGAACCGCCCAAATGGCCTCATTTTTGCTATTCAGAAACCTATAGGGGACGAACCGGAAGGTTAGTCCATTGTTTTATACAGTCTATGATCCAACCCCTGTTGTGTTTTTTAAAGCATTTTTTTTTTTTTTTGCTTCTGAAGACGGGGAGCAGAGCCGAGGGAACATTTTAACAGCCACTGATGTTAGCAAAGCGACGCGACCTGGCTAAGTTTCCTGTGTCTCTGTAAGAGATTCGTAGCGAGCTGGGAGAGGGCAGTCCTGCTTAAAACAGCTGATCTTAGTTTTATATTTCGTTCATTATTGCTACATTGGGTTTTAGTGTGTGGAGGATCGGTTCAAAATGAGATGCCGATTTATCTGAGCCACTGAAACATTTATCTGGAACAATGTCCTCCGCTGCTGCCTTCTTGTAACATCTGAGCGCGTTGAACTTGCGGTGATGGTTTGCTTAGGGACAATTTAAAAATTCAGTTTCAGCTCAAATTATTTCATCCTTTTTGTGGTTTGAAAGGAGAGAGGATGGCTGACAGAGCTGCGTGGGTCATTGTTAATGATTTGTTTGGGGTAAGTTATGATTGTTGTATTAAGCTGCCTGATAGGGTATAATGAAAAAAGGAGGGGAAACTTTGTTTTTTTTTCTGTCGAACTTTTTTATCGACCCCTTTTTTTTTTTTTCTATCGCACCACACGTCTATCGATCCATATATGTTGCTATCGAATTATCGTCGAGCCCTACTATCTTACCTAAAAGGGTTTTTTGAACCAGGCTGTAAACATGTTTATTTTTACTGTGAAGTTGGCCTTTTTAACATGGGAGTTGGTGGGAATTTTTGGAACCAGCCCCCAACGGATGAGGGCTGAACTGCAATTTTTGCCACTGCTTGTTTGGCTTCACTTTTTGCAAGCGGAGTTTTCCCCTTGGTAAATTCTCTATTACCATAATTAATGGTGTCTGTGCAAAGCTAATCTTTATAAGAGTGCTAACGGCAGCAGGCTTGACTGTCTATTTCCAATTGTCAGCTAAATAGGGAAATTAACGTATAAATGTATAATGGAATAAATGACAGATGTTTTTTTTTTTTTTTGAAAATGGGGAAATAGACGAATAAATGTGGAAATAACCATTTCAATAAATGTGGACATAAAAGAATTGAAAATAAATAAATGTGAACACAATTAAATGTATATGGAAATTAACAAATGTGGAAATAAACATAAATAAATATCTAAATGTGTTAATAAAAATATATATATATATATATATATATATATATATTGGTGTGTGGGGGAATGCATGAAAGAACTAGTAACAATCATTTTGTTTATATTATATATATATATTATATTATATATTCTCTATTTATATATTTACAAATATATTTTACATTTTATTTGTTCCCACGTTTTTTCCCCCACATTGATTTATCTTTTTATTTTTATTTACAAATGTATTTCCTCACTTATTTATTTATATCCACATTTATTTTTCCTAACGTTGCCAGAGATAGTCCTCCTTATGCAGCAGATCAGTACGGAAGCAACTTAGCAGAGTGGAGAACAATGTTTGTGTGTGGCTTATAAGAAAAAATATATATATATCTTTCATACCTGCAGATTTCTTTGTAACTTGTCAGTTAATTTCTAAGATATAAAACATATCAGTTTGACTGGGTGAAATCAGCATCTTTCCTCTGTGGCTCTGGTGGAAATGAGCCAAGCTGCATGCACTGACAGTCCGGTTACAGAGCAATTTGGGTCTCTAATCTGCAGGTAGTATTTGTGACAAAGTTTGACAGAAAGTGGACAACAGTGGTCAGAAACTCCAGTAAATTTTTCTTTAGCTGTTTTTTTTTTTTTTTTTTTTAATGGGTCTGAAAAGTTGTTAGAAACCATTGAGCGCAGACCCGACAGACAGCGCTGAAAGTATTTTATTAACATCCCCTGCCAGTGGCGTCAGTAAATTAGACAGTGGTGGCGCCTACTGAGATCTCTATGTAGGAAAAACCCTGTGAGAGGGTTGGTGTAGAGACAGCAGGTCTTACATATTTTCGAGCTAAGCCATTTAATAATTTCTGAACGACTAAAAGTATTTTTAAGTCTGCAGCTGTCTGACTTTTTTTGGCAAACCTGTGAGGTCGCTGTTGCAGTAATCAATCCAGCCAAAGAGGAACACATGGATAAAGTGTTTAAAGAAGGAATTAAGGGATATAAGTTGTATCAAGTGCATCTCCAGATGTTTTGGATCTTTTTTTCTTCTTCTTTTGGCAACAGGTGTACCACAGTCTGTTCTGGCCTCTGGAGTTCACCGTGCCGAACCGCGACAACAACCAATGCTATGCCAAGATCATCTGCAACAAACTTGACAACGTACGCTTCCTTTGACTGCTCTAGTAGATTTATCTTGACTCTGAAATCACCACCAACCTGTTACTCTTTTTATTGTCGTTTTTATCTTCTCCTTTCAGGAACGAGTTGTTGGCTTCCACTACCTGGGTCCAAATGCAGGGGAGGTGACGCAGGGCTTTGGTGCCGCCATGAAATGTGGGGCGACGAAGGAGCATTTTGACACCACCATCGGCATCCACCCAACCTGTGCTGAGGTAAAATGTTTTTGTTTCTTTTTTTTTACTTTTAAAGCTCTTCTTTGATTAACAAATTAACACTAATTGTGTTCGAAGCATAAATCAGAGCAAGACGATGACTGAGGCAAGAACCTGATTGGGATTCATTCACTTATCCTGTATGAGAGCAGCACAGGAACCTGCTTTGATCTTCTAGGCGATTTAAAAGATCTTGCGCTGATTTATGGATCAGTTCTACTGTTGTGAAGCATGCTATTTATTAGCTTAATAATGGAGTAGCATTACTCATTCATTATGTTAATGTCTAAATGCGCTAATTATTGCAAATTAGGATTCTCTGGGTGTTCAAAATCTTTTTGGAACAGTTTAACACCCTCCCTTGGTTCTTAAATTACTGTTAAAACTCCTAAATGTAATAGCAAATATCCAAAAATAGTTGATTTCTTTAATCATTACTGTTTATTTACGGGGCATGAGTTGATGCTGCACAGTGAAGCAGGTGGTAGCAGCTTTGGCTTGCACCGAGGAGGACCTGGGTTCACATTCCGGCTTGGAGTTTTTCTGCATGCTGTGTACATGTTCTCCCTGTGCATTTACTTGTTCCCACACAGTCCAAAAACACAACTGTTAGGTTAACCGGTCTCCTTGGGTGTAAATTTATGCATGGTTTTGTCCTTTGTTGGATAAAAAAAGGCCAGCAGGAATGCTCAATGTTTCAACATTGGTATCGGCCAATCAGAAGTTGTGCTAGACATTTTTGTCATTTTCACTGACTGTGTGAAAACAACTTTGTCCACGATCCAACTTTACTCATTTTATTTATATTCTGGAACCTGAATGTGTGCTCTGCTGCCAGATTGGAAAGTGGAATTAAGCGCACAGTCTCGTTTTCATTTCATACTGCTGCATACACTAGTGGATTGTAACTCTTTAGTACGCTGTCGGCTCCTGGTTAGCGAGATGCATTGAGTATGGTGTCAATGTTTGAGATGATGCTCAGATGCTCTCGTGGAATGTTATTTTGTTTGATCAATTCAGTTACCTGTACTTGGTGCATAAAGTTAAAAAAGTCTGTGTTTACACCAAGTAGTCAGAGGTTTGAATACTAACTTCAAAATGATGGAGACTTTTTAACCATTAAATAGATTAAGTCTTTGTTTGATGTGACCCCTGCAACCAATATTAATAATTTTTATTTTCATTTTTTAACACAGAGGTCACCATTAAAAATGTTTCATTCCATCTTGTTCCCGTTTGTGTGTAAGGAGGTGGAGAGGAGGGGGGTGGTTGTGTGGTATTTGTAATTTTACTGCTAGTGATGCAGCGCAGCATTATGGGGTCGAACTGAAGTAGAGCAGCAATTTAGGTTGGTAAGCCGCTTTTACAGTGCTCTGCGTGTAGGACGTGTGATCTGTGTTTGCATATATATTTATATCTTCTATCTTTGTGTCACTAATCCCTTGTTCTAAACCTTTTGTAGGGAAAAATCTCACTGATCCTTGAGTTAATTTTACTATTTTTTTTTGTTTTGTTTTTTCAAACAAAGTGGAATTTTGAGATGTTATCTCAGTGTTAGATCAGCTGCCAAAAATAAAGCTGAATTTATGTTGATTTAATTGTTGAAAACGTTACCTAGGGTGCAGGCCTGATGGCGCTCCGGCGTTATGCCGGATTTCCGGCATACTCAAGTGTTTGAGAAAAAAAATCAGTTCTGCGTGATTTGAAAATTCCCAAGATCTGAGAGGCGCTTTCACTCTAAACCACACCACTGTAGGCCTTCTTAAGCCTATCAGTTTTATGCATAAATTATATGTCAGGGGCTGGTCTTGGGCTTTCAATCAATCAGATTGATGTATCAGTTACTCCACGTGTTAGTTTTAGGAGGATCTTTTTTGACATCTTTGTGAGCACGCGTGAGTGGTTGGGTGGCAGAAGGCAAGCAAAATTTACGACGCTATAGAGACCCAACGAACACTTCCAACACGGTTAGCAGGCAAAATCTCCGATATATAACCACTTTAACATTTGAAAACCGGGAGAACTTTAGAGAAAAACTTAAAATCGCAAATGACACCGAAATAGAAGTTACTTAAAGCGCCTTTTAGATATGCGAAAGACGCTAGTTTGATTCACTGGCGTCATGGCCACAAATCCGCCGGGGAGACACTTATTCCTATTCCTAAAGCTGACCTTTTACACGTAAACAGTTTACAGCTTTCAAAAGACTGGTGTTTGTGCTAAAAGTGGAGGTCAGACGAGCAGATAGTGTGATTCGAATCAGCGGTGAGGAATTTCAAAGGAGAATTGCATAATCCTCAACGCGACTGCGATGCTGGGTAAGTCCTCATTGATGATTGATGAACATGTTGCAGCTGGAGAAGCAGATGTCAGGATAAAATATACAGCTGCTGCTAAAGCGTGAATAATCAGGTGCCGATAGCGGTTTGGGATGTCTGTATCAGAATGCGAAAACAACATAACGCAGAGGATTTTAAAATACGCAAACCTCATAGTTTTTAAAATAAACATTCTCTAAATTACAAATACGTGATTATTTAAAATAAATGGTTCATTTTTTTCAGAAAAATTAATGTCTCCTTGTTCATGCCCTTTAGTCAGTGGTTAGGCTAGTAATTAATTCCTAGTTACTTTTGAGTATTATAATTGCCACCTACTGACCTGTCGTGGTATGGCTGTAGTATCCCTAGTCTCAGTATGCCATACAAGCAATACCTGTGCAGGTAAGTGACTAGTTAAAAGCAGAGATGTATTCCTGAACAGGCCTACCAGGCCAAGGGTCCCAAGAGTTCTGGTGCTCTACACATATATTCTTCTGTAATATAGACTTGTATTGGGTTTGTTCGTAGCATGTCTGAATAATGTCCATTTATATCCACAAAAGTCACCAGAATCTTTAATACAATGGGTTATTTATCAAAATTTTCTCCCAGGGGAGCACAACCCTGGATCTCGCTTAACATTGCGTTGATCGGGGCATATATCTTGGCTTAGGGGCCTCCCAGGGGAAAAAAAAAATTTCAGGCTCAGGATTTTTTTTTACTATCACCCCTGCTAGGCTGCCATCACGAAGTAGCATTTTAGTGACCATGTCTCTTCCTCCTTCCTGCAGACCTTTACCACCTTGGAGGTGACAAAGAGATCGGGTGGAGACATCGCCCAGGCTGGTTGCTGAGGTTAAACCCTGCTTGTTTAGCAGGCTGCTCTTATATTAGAATCCATCAAAACCTGTCTTCTTGGTTCCCAGCCAAGAGGTAGCCCTGGGGGTCTGATATGAGGGTGGTCTGCTGAACGGCGGGGTAACTGCTGATGTTTCTACTAGCCTCCATCAGTTTATTCCTTCTCGGAGGAGCTCCAGCGCACACACACACCACCTTAGGAGGATGTGTGTGTATGGACTTTTAATGACGTCCTGGCCCGTAACCTGAAATACTGAGGTGGACAAGGATCGATGTCCTTCTGCAGAGGTACCTGATGGTGGCTCCCAATCCTTCATCTAAATTGCCAATCGCATCTCATTTTCTTTTTCACCTCCTGCAAGCAGCAGGTTCACAGACAGAAAACATAGCCATCATGATTCCAGATGTTCGTCTTACCTTGAATTCAACATTAGTCTGAAATGCATAATTGTCACTGTGAACATGATTCTTTTTACATTTAGAAAACAAGTCCTGTGCTTCTAGGAGAATATCGTCTCTTCTGAGCCTGCAGCTTTTAGATCTGCTTTACATACTTCAGACAGGAAAAGACGTGTCCGCCTGAGTTGTGTTGACAGTTAATTTATCTTGTGTGTTCTGCCTCTGCATTGTGTATATAAAGATATATTCAGTCTTTTGTCAGTGTGGGGCGTTTCTCCTCTATAAATGAAAAGTTTGTTGGTGTCAAACTCTTGTAGACCACTTTCTTTCTCCATTTAATAAAAGATGTATTGACATTTCACTGGACTTATTGTTGCGACTGAAATCAAAAGGGCTGTCCTCCTGAGTGGAGACATTCATGTCGAATCCCTTGACAATTTTAATTCAGATAAGTTTATGTAGCCGCAATTTACAACAGATTTCATCTCGAGACACTATAAGTAAGGTAATTACAATACAGTTATACAAACATTCCAATCAGTTAAGTTTTCTATGTAAGGAATCCCATCAGATTTTGAGTCATTTATGTGAGGCGATGGATTAAATCAGTTGAATTAAACAGTTGAAATCAGATATTTAGAATATTAAAGAGGTGGGGAGATTTCTTCCTTGTCTGTAAGTAAATCAGAACACATTTTCCCCTTTAATGTCAGATTACCAAATTGTTCTTCCAAATGCAAACATTTTTAATTACTTTATAGAAATTCAGCTGTTTACATGCAAACAACATGGATCATGCCATCTTGTAAAGCTTCTGAGGAGGATCTTTGATCTTTCAAAGGGGACATTTTATGCAAATGCATTTTTGTCATTCTTTTGTTTTGCCATTTGGGTCTCAGGTGTATATATAAATACTTAAAACCATTATAAAACAATCCTTTTTTTGCCAGTTTGCTTTCTGCAATCTTGGTCTACAAACTGCAACAAGTGCCCTATTGAAATCTCATAAGTGGAATTTGCATATAACCTCCCCCACCAGTCAAACCTCGCCTCATGTGGCAAACCTTCAGCCTGGTAACAAGATGGGTGGACGGGGTTTGTAAATGCTAATTTGCATAATTGGTACCATGTAATCTAAACTTCTCAGTCTACAGGCACTGGTCATAATATTAGAGTATGAAAAAAAAGTTAATTTCAGTAATTTCCTTCAAAAAGTGGTATTTGAATATTTAATTCATTCATTACATGCAGACTGATATTTATGTATAAAATATGTGCATGTATGTATATACATGGGCGTAATTTTAACCCGGGATGCAGGGGACCTGTTCCCAACACTTTTTTTGACTCGGGTTTGTCCCCACCAAACCTGAAACCTGGTTCACACCAGCTGCGGAGTGCCACAATTGGCTCGTGCAGTGAAGTGATCGTTTCTACGTCTGACCTATTTTTTGCACGACTCCATTCCAGTCTATTGTGAAACTAAAAGCATTTTTTCTAAATAAAGTACTACAGATTATAAATGTGATCATATTTTTGGCTCTAAACATATAGAGATGATCTAGAGAGCTCTCCTGTTTAATCGCACTGGGAAGAGGAAAATATATTAAATGTGAAGAGTAAATAAAATGTGTATTTCAACGGCATATATACACTGTGTCTCGACAACGGATAAATTAAAGTGTACAAACTTCCTGGTCACAGAAACATTGTGTAATAATTTCACGAGGTTATTACCCATTATTGAAATAAAATATCTCTGAACAAACACCAGCTGAGCAGAAGCGCTTGTCAACCGTCTTGGGGAAATGCTCATCGGGTGTGAACAGTGGTAGCAATGGATAGAACATGATTTTTCTGAGCCCCAAGGGTGTGAACCAGCCGGAAATTCTTTACCAGAACCAATCTAACAGCTGCCTGTGCTCCCAGCACAATTCCCACATAGTGATTATGAATGGTCTCTTATCCACTTTCTTATGCAGTAATGTTTTCTTTCTGGGTAGATACCACTGTAAGGATTTTTACAGACTCCTGTCTGCTCCAAAAATCTTCTGCAATGTTGCAGGTACCATTTTAAAATGGAAAAAAATACATAATCTATATATCATGAGTCTGGAGGAAGTTTTTTTTATGGATGGGTGAAAAAATATGCTGTAATATTTTTGGTTTAAGACTCCTGCTTTCCATTGCGTGGAAAGAGCATGTCTGAAAATCTCCCTAATTTTGTGTGGAATTCAAAATATTTTCGCTATGTCTGCATCGAGTTCTCCCAGAGAGAGATTTGATATGTCCACCTGAAACGGCGGATTAGTAAACTAAAGTTTAAGTTTCTCGGCATATAACGGGCAACAGGAGCAAAGATTGCAATGGGAACGTTTTTTATTGTTATGCACATTCTTCTGGGGCGAATACGCATTTGTCATCATTGTGCTGTATATGGATTTTATTGTCTGCCATTTGAGAAACAAAACACATCCTCTGGCTTTGAACTGTTATTAGTTGAATAAAGATGTGATTTTCAATACCTGATTATACACTCCAGCACTTATTGTAATTAAAAGTGAAACAGAGTAATACTTAGTCTATGAATAATTAATAATTGTGCCTAGCAATCTTCAAACCACACTCAAGTCTATGGTTCTTGTCCCCAGCACTTTTAAAAACAAACACCCCTGTGTGTATGTATGTATGTATGTATGTGTGTATATATATATATATATATATATACATACATACAGTTGTGGCCAAAAGTTTTGAGAATGACACAAATATTAGTTTGCTAAGTCTGCTAAACTGCTTTTAGATCTTTGTTTCGGTTGTTTCTTTGACGTACTGAAATATAGTTACAAGCACTTCACACGTTTCAAAGGCTTTTATCGACAATTACATGACATTTATGCAAAGACTCAGTATTTGCAGTGTTGGCCCTTTTTCAGGACCTCTGCAGTTCGACTGGGCATGCTCTCAATCAATGTCTGAGCCAAATCCTGACTGATAGCAACCCATTCTTTCATAATGACTTCTTAGGGTTTGTCCACCTGCCTCTTGAGGATTGATCACAAGTGCTCAATGGGATCAAGATTGGGGGAGTTTCCAGGCCATGGACCCAAAATGTCAACGTTTTGGTCCCCGAGCCACTTAGTTATCACTTTTGCCTCATGGCACGGTGCTCCATCGTGCTGGAAAATGCATTGTTCTTCACCAAAATGATGTTGGATTGTTGGAAGACGTTGCTTTTGCAGGGTGTGTTGGTAACATTCTTTATTCATGGCTGTTTTTTTGGGCAAAATTGTAAGTAAGGGCTCTGATGAGAAATAAAAACAAGTGTCAGCCATATTCGTACATAGTTTATTTTACGTGAACGGAAGGCCACCTGCTGAGAACCCTGAAGCTTCTGCAGTAAACAAAAGATACGTTGGAACAAGGAACATTTTGTAAAATGTGACGGAAAGAGAATCACTGGACATGAGATGGTCACAAGGGAATATGAGATGTTTAGACAATAGGTCCCTGTTTGTACTTTATTATATCAGAATAACATTTTGTCTAGACAAGAGTAACAGTCAGAATTAAAAAGGCATCAGCACTAATTCAAATAAGGACAATGTAATAAAAGAATGCTTCCAATAAAGATTCTTAGTACGTCATTAACACGGTGGCGCAGCTGGTAGCGCAGCTCACCTTACAGCTAGAAGGTCCTGGGTTCGATTCCTGCCGGAGATGCAGTGGGTGTTGAGGGTATCTTTGTTCTTCCATATCAACAGCACCCACACCCTGGGTGGGGTTGGCAAAAGGGCCTTTCTGTGTGGAGTTTGCATGTTCTCCCCGTGTTCCCTTGAGTAGTTAATGTGAGCTACTCCCACAAAAACATGCACCAGTTCTGGACTATATACTGCCTCCTCCTGGACTATATACTCCTCCCCTCGCCTCGGTCCTGGCTGACCGAGGTGCCTGAGGGGTTGGAGAAGATCTGGCTGGAATAGTGTGATCCTTCATCAATCTACATCCAGCTGGGGGAACCCCACCCCCTTGGGTGAAAAAAATGGGCCTGCTCACTACCTCAAGCAAGAAGGAAGCTTGAGCTTCAGTGCGGGGCCCTCCGGCGGTCGGCAGAGGGAAAGCAATGCCCAGGACTTGCCCGTTTATTTTGGCATCGTGCTAGACCTTTTCAGAGCTTTAAACTAAAAAAAGGGCATCATTCTTTTAATTTGTAAATAAGACGACTAAGCTATAGCTACTACTCAAACTCACAAGTAACCAGGTTTGTATTACACGTCTTTAACAACAAAAGCAATATTTATTTTTATACAGCTTTGAAGACAAATCAATCGCAAAATGTGTGTTAAGCCACACATCTTGCCTCTGGGATGCATGGAGCTGGTGGCGCAGCATAATTAGAACACGTTGCATTAAAGAGGAACAAGTTAATCAGTTATCTGTTGAAAACTAACCACTTTTGAATGCAAGTCTTTGTTGAATGAGTCATTAATTTCTACAGCTGGTAAAGCTGCCATGGGCGAAAAAATAATCTCACCTGCTATGACTGGATAAATCAAGTGAATTCTTATCTTTAATTTTAGTCATATTAATGTATTTGAGCTTATCTATTTTATTTTTTTTAATGTCATCAATAATTTTTTTTCACATTTTTCTGTCAGTTTTGAAAGGGTGAATCTATGTGCAAGATGCCCTGCAGCCAGCATACACGAACCTGTCATTTTCATGACCCCCTTCTTTTTTTTAGCAAATCGCACACTGGATCTAATACATCGCTCGAAGGGGTTTTCGGATGCAGGGTGAGTATGTCGGTTCCAGAACAACTGATAAGTATCGGGTTAATCAACGTACTACTGGTAAACCCTGAAACATAAAGACCCTCTCAATGGATCACAGAATTCATGAGTCATAGAGGAAACTCAAGAGAAAAAAGGGCAGAATACTTCAAAGAAGTGGAGTTGGAAGTACTAATGAGGAATTCAAGCCAATCATTATGAAAAAAAGCAATAGAACTGCATCAGCAAAGGAAAGAATGTTGACTTGGCAAAAGTCCAACTCTCACCCTAATCAACTTTTTTTTGCTGATAGGCTGTATTTGTATCTAATAGTACTGTCTAGATATCTCATTATTTTAGGTATTATACATTTTAGTAAAAAAAATAATTTTCTACCAAAAAAAAAAACAAACTCAGTGGCATGCCCTCTTCAGGTCAAAGTTTTACACTGCACTTAAACTTGAATAATAGAGCATCCCTACTGGCTCAGCCATCAGCCTTAAATATAACTCCCGACAATCTTCATAATGATATATTCATTTCCTACCCCTTATTCCCAGTTGGGGATGTGAGGTGCTGGAGGATATAATGCATAATTTAAAATTGTTTCAGTATGTTGGATTATTATTCAAAATTTACTTTCTTTAGCCACCAATTCGTTGAGGGTACAATACTATTGTACATTGACTAAGACATATATTGAGCTCTAATAAGCATTTGTACTGTAATTTTAGTTTCTGGTGGATGGACCCTTCAAAAACCTACCAATCTTTCACAGTTGTAAATGATTGTCAGGTACCATTTATATATACATTGAGACTGCTTAATAATGAGAGCTTTTATCTGAGACTGCATGGAAATCCAACAGCAGAATATATCTCCTTGGTACATGGCTGTCTAAAAGATCTTTTGGAAGGAGGTTATATTACGAAACAAGAATATGCCTTTATGCTGGTCAACTCACCTGTGACACCTGTTTTTTACACCCTTCCCAAGATACATAAAGTATATACCACCCCACCTCCAGGCAGACGCATTGTGGCGGCTATAGGCTCACTCACAGAAAAGATCACCTCTGTGGAACACTTTCTTCAACCATGTGTTAGGTCTTTGCCTGCATTCTTTAAAGGCTCAATAGATTTTATTAAACTAATCAACACCAAAATAAAGAAAGAACATTGTATCTTGGTAACAATGGATATTGAGTCTTTATATACTAATGTCCCTATTCAAGGGGGGCTGGGGCAGCTGAATTCTTCTTGTCCAGAGCTGACAGGACCACACCTAGCTCAGACTGCATCCTCTAACTGCTGGAGATTATGTTGTCTACAAACTACTTTATGTTTTTACAAATATGTATTTCTACAGATATCTGGAGTGAGTATGGGATCCAAAATGTCCCTCAGCTTTTCCTCTCTATACGTTGGCCTGTTTGAGGAGGAAGTGGTGCTGAATCCATCCAGGAAACCCTTTAACACATCTTGACATACAGAAGGTTCATTGATAATGTGTTCTTCATCTGGACCTCAACTGAAGATTAACTTGGAGCTTTCCTGAATTTCATCAACACACAGAACAGACATTTAACGTTTACTATGGCAGATAATCTGTTGAAAATTAGCTTTTTGGACATTCTCTTTACTAAGAATGCTAATGAGTTTAGCACCTCACTGTATAGGAAGTACACTGACCGGAATTCCCTGTTGCATGGACAATCCTACCACCCCACACCTGTAAATAAAAGCCTACCTGTCGCACAGATGAACCAGATATGCCGTATAAGCAGTTCAAACTCTGAGTTCAACTTACAAAAGCTGTATCTGGAGCACAGCTTTTTACAAAGAGGCTACAAAAAAAGAGTGGATGACTGAGGCTTCTGCACGTTGTTCTAATCTAATACCAAATGACTGTCTACACACAACCAGAACTGAAAATGACAGGATCCGTTGTGTCATTCCCTACTCCCCGCCCAGCCAATAAGATGACCCTTATATATACAAACATTGGCATATTGTCTCTACTGACAATTTGGAGCCCCCCCCCTCGAGTTGTCTTCAAAAGACCACCTAATCTTAGGAACATACTAGTTAGGACAGATAATCCTAGCCCTTCAACTCCCCCTTCGTCATTCCTCCGCCCTGTAGAAGCAGGGAACTACAAGTATGGAAAATGTCAACAGTGCGATTTCACATGGGAAACCAGGACATTTCATCATCCACACACTGGTAAAGAGTACTTTGTAAAAGGTGTGATCTCTTGTAAAACCAAGAATGTTATATATATGGTACAGTAACCCTTCAGACTTGCATATGTTGGCAAAACCTCTAGACCTCTTCAAAACAATTTCTGAACACAGATGTGCGATCAGAAATTCTGATTAAAAGAGCCATGTCGCAAACCATTTTAGTCAGCAAAAACATAATGCCTCATTGAGCTGCTTTGGTAATGAACAAGTGTGTCTACCTAGAAGGGTGGATGATATTAAGAATGAACTCCTTCAACGAGAATTTTTTTTGGATTTACACTTTAGGGTTTAAATGAAGAAATGGATATTCACCCTTTTCTATAATTATCGTCACCATGTAGAAGATATTTAACCAGTGAGTTGTGCCGTTTTGATATCCCTGGTTCATAGGACCTCAGTGGAATTTCCTTATTTATGATTACACCATTGCCTGAGGACTGTTCGGATTTTCCCATTGGGGGTCAGTCCCTTTTGTGGGTCTTGTCTTTTTTCCAGTGTGCTAGCGTGCAATCATGAATTCTTTTAACATTTTCTATATAGTTACTGTACATGTATTTTAATATGAGATTGTTGACATTGTATAATTAACTTTTCTATGCATATGGATACATGTATTATAGCTCACTTTATGTAGGTATAGTCTGACACATGTGCTTATTTGATTTTATTTAAGCTCATAAAGCCATTGAGATGATGATTGATTATAGTACCAGGACTCCACATACTTATCTGTGTAACAGTTTCCTGGAGAGGACTACAGTAGAATTCTGTTTATTTACATGGTCTGCTTCCTGGTGCACATACCATCACGTGACCCATATCACATGCTATATAAGATGCCATCTACTAGTATTATCATGTCTGACGAAGAGCGTTGGCTCGAAACGTTACTGCCTTACTGCATCTTAATAAATCTACTGCAAATTGGAGCCCTGCGGTGTGCGAGTCGTCTTTTGCTTTTAACATTATCTTCGTTTTCGACCCAGTACCTACTCAATAATTTTTTTGGGAAACGGATGTGTGCATGGATCTGCCTCTTTTGACAAAAAAGATAGATCTTTAAATATGTCGCCAACTTATTCATTCCATGCCAAGAAGACTTTTAACTGTCCTTAAAAATCACGGTGCTCATTAAAAACACTAGCTGTAGTAGTTTTTGTTGTGGGGTGTATTCATTTTTGCTTTGACCAATTTGAGTAAAACTGAAGAGTTTGCCATCTATTTCACTAGCCAGGATCATGCCACGGATGGAATTAACTATTCACAAGCAAGAACAATGCTACAGATTCTGAGTTTTAACAGTTTATTGAAGGCACGCAGGATCGAAAGGTCTGGGTAGAGATATCGTCGGAGACCCGGAGGAAGAAAATTGTATTTCTGAGCCTGCTCAGAACACCCCAAGACAGGACCTAGAAGAGAGAGATGTTAATAGGGTGGTACAGGAGTGAACGAAAGCGTGGAATAGGGATGCTGCGAACAGTGGATGCTGCAAAAGAAAGGGGGAGGGGTTAAGAGGGGTGGGTCGCAAGGCCCCAGAGAGAGAAAGGGAGGGTGGGTCGGCAGGGCCCAGAGCGAGAAAGGGAGGGTGGGTCGGCAGGACCCAGAGAGAGAAAGCGAGGGTGGGTCGTCAGGACCAAGAGAGGGAGAAAAGGCGGGTCGGCAGGGCCCAGGGAAGGAGAAGAGGAGGCGGGTCAGCAGGACCCACGGAAGGATAAGGGGGGTCAGCAGGACCAGGCGACCTATAGGGATGGGAGGAGTGAAAACGAACGAGACAGAAGAGAAATGAGAGGTAGGCAGGGTTTATATGTGTATCTCAGCCTGATTAGAAGTTCAAGGGAGGCCGGTGATGCCAGGTGCGGCAGGTTTAGGGCTGATTAGGACGAACAAAGTGAGTTTGAAAGCGTGGCCTTGCTCCTGATTTTAAGTTAACTTTGTTAACGACATTTCCCTAGCCAGGACCACGCTACGGATGGAATTAACTATTCACAAGCAAAAACAATGCTACAGAGGCGTGGAAGATCGAAAGGTCTGGGGAGAGATATCGTCGGAGACCCGGAGGAAGACTCACTGTGGGGGAGCAGTCTTGAGGAAAATCGTCTTTCCGAGCCTGCTCAGAACCCTCAAAAAGGTCTTGATAAAGTGATTAACTGAGAAGCGAATGCACATGGTGTAGATCAGGTTATTTTGGATCGATATGCTGAAGAATGCCAGCAGGCTAGAATCTGGATTAATGTTGTCAGAGATTCCTGAACAGGTTACTGAGATAGCTGCACCTATGTGGATTGAATGAATGGAGTAGCAGTATGGGGGAGATGCCAGCCCGGCGGAGAATCTGATGACAGGGATTTATAAACCAGTACCAGGTAGCTGGTTAAGTTGTGAGGAGTTAGCTGATAACCGGGACTGAACATAACGGGATGCCTTATAGGGACTGAGGTCAGAACCCCGAACAGGTCTGGAGAGATTAGCCCGGTAGTGAATGGGCATGACAGATGGTCTAGATTAGAGAGTATAAGGACCCATTATCTGTCACTTTTTAATCGAAGTTCGATGGATTAAAAGGGGGCGGGGCGATTAAAGAGGGCAGGAGGGTCAAAGGTCATCGCCTGGGGCTAAACAGTTGGTTGGGGGAGGGGTTAGGGTCAAAGGTCATCGCCTGGGGCTAAACAGTTGGTTGGGGGAGGGGTAAGGGTCAAAGGTCATCGCCTGGGGCTAAACAGTTGGTTGGGGGAGGGGTAAGGGTCAAAGGTCATCGCCTGGGGCTAAACAGTTGGTTGGGGGAGGGGCAAGGGTCAAAGGTCATCGCCTGGGGCTAAACAGTTGGTTGGGGGAGGGGTAAGGGTCAAAGGTCATCGCCTGGGGCTAAACAGGTGGTTGAAGGGAGGGCTAGGCCCCGCGGGCAAAATACTTTCTGTCAAACTCACTCGTCAAGCTGGCGCCGGTTAGGGAGGGGTTGGGGTTACCAGCGGTCAAAACTTTCTGTCAAACTCACTCGTCAAACTGGCGTTGAGGCGTGGTTTTGTAGGAAAGGAGGAGTCGGGGTTTTTTTCCACTTTTAAATAGAGAAAAGGCATAGATTATTTTGAGGAAAGCAGTGTCTAAACAAAAACAAAAAAAAAAGCTAACGCAGAGATGGATGCCTCTCTCTCAACAACCCCGGTTTTTTCTAAAAGTGAACCAGTGAATTTGAACAAGAAAAAACAGACGGATGAAAATGGTCGTTTTCTTTTACACCCTCCTGTTGAAATCATGCAGAACGAATGGGATTTAAAGCGGTACAGTATTGATGGAAAACTGTGTTACATTTTTAATTATGAAGTCGGCCTACTCTACCTTTATCAAAGGAACGATGATGAAAACCCTGACTTTTCCACACTTACGCCTCTTGCCCCCGAGGACTGGGTGTGGTTGACTGGTAGACCATGCTAATGGATCTGTGGCGAATATGATGACGATAAAGAAAACTGGCCAATGCCTCCTGATGAGCTCGGATGGCAAGTGGCCCAAGCTCAACATCCAGATGTTACCGGCTTCACCATGTGTCGATCCCGTGTGAATCCTCCTAGCGATATATTCCTCGTAAAAAGCAGACGGGAGAACGAAGAAGACGTCCCGGTGAAGGAGTTTGGGGCATTTTCTGTAAAGACGATTCGTTTCACCACCATCCTCTCGGCGCCTTTGGAGGGTGTTGGAGATTTCAGCATGGCGTTTGAACCTGCGATCACCTACCTATTTGCGTGCCATAGCCGTTTGAAGAGGTTCAAGGAAGTGAAAAAAACGCTCCCTTTTTAAACGGCTCCTCCTCCCTCGTCTAACCCCACCTCCGTTTAGCTCCGCCCTGCTCCAACCCACATTTAAGTTTGTTTCACCGTTTGTAAGAAAAGGCATAGCCATAGCTAAACCACATTTGAAAACAGCTGCTTCAAACATAGCCTCCGACGTCATCGGTCGAGCTGTGACAAAAATGACCGCTCGTCCTGACCAGAATGAGGAGGGGGTTCAAGGCGGATCTGGAATTGTTGTTCTATCCAGCAGGGGGAGAAAGAGACCCCCTGGTGCCCGTCTGTGGACCGGTAGAAAAGTGTGAGTTGTGAAAAGAAAACAATCAGTTAAAAAGCGACAGCGTCGGGGAAAGAAGCCTACAACAAGGAACCGCGACATATTTAAATAACATGGCATTATAACACGATCAACAATTTCAAGACATCGAATCGCTGGTTTGCGGGCACCACTGTGCGTTTTATTTAGCACTGAGGGGATCCTCATTGAATTCTGCAGTAACCCATACACCTGATAAAGCTCTCTCGGATTTATCGTGGCTGCAAGATCCGTTTTGGTTATTTATAATAGCTAATGACCTGCAAAGTGTGAACACTAGCTTCCCATTTATTTTTGCCGGTAACACAGGGAAAAAGAGACCCCTAGGGGGTGACACAACTGCTAATGAGACCAAAATACTCTGTAGGTGCGGAGAAATTCTCCCTAATTATGACAGGATGGCCTAGGGCATATGTTTTCGTGGCGTTTACAAACGGGTACAGAGACGTCACGTCTACGTACAGAATTTTTTCATCGGCATGCACTGTGTCTTAAACGCACAGCTGACATCCTGCCTCCATACAAAGCGGCACGAGGGTCTAGCGGCTCGGGCGTTTGGTAACGACACAGAAATCGGATGACAGAAGGATCTGTTTTACACATTTCTGACCACTCGTGCTCCCATATGCGCACAACTTTAACACCGTGTTGGTTTTCCAGCATTTGCAATCTTTCCATGGTTAAATCTCCCCATTTGTTTTTTTAAAGAACGGATGTTCTGCGTGTGGGTAACAATGTTCAACACAGCGTGGAAAAAACATCCCAAGAATTCATAACAATGTTTAACCCCGTGTATTTCTGCATAACCGTCTACAAAAAAGTCCCCTATTTTACGTTTGCCCTCATTAAGTGCATGTATAATTTTTATATCTTCTGTGGCTGCCAGGTATTCTAACCATTGAATTGCGGGTGACGAAAACCGTTTACACTGTTCATTGTAATTTGTCAGAGATTGTATGGCCAGCGTTTCAGGTTGTAGATAATTGGCTCGAAAGACCTGCATACAGGCAGACGAGATGGTTGAACGGGTCAATATTTGCATCATCGAAGAACTCATTACGTAATCTTTTACAGGCCTCATGCAGGATGCGCAGATCTGTTAGACAATAGAGAATGGCCTGTTCTCTAAAGTCAAATACATTGCCCGACACAGAACTGTACCATGCATTGAATGCCTCCTGTTCATGCTGTGACATGTCGCTGACACCATAATATTCAGCAGGAGGGTATACACCTCTGTAATTTAAATTCTCCTCTGATGAGGAGTGTGGGAAAAAGCCATTGGTCATATCTGTGAACCCCATAGCAGCTGGGAGCTTGGCCAGCTTTGCAGCAACAAAGGATAAGCTGTCTATGAATTTCAAACGGTAATGCGGGGTTAAACCGCCCCTTGACATGGTTTCTAATACTAGATATGAATCAAAGGCACGGGCGTTGTGGGCTATGAACGTATACTTGTAAAAAGCGGGTCTCCTAATGTAAAATACAAAATCCATCATGCATGATGGGCCATAGAAAGATTTCTCCCTGCCATCATCCGTTTTCATACAAACCAGATAGGGCATGTGCTTTTTATCAGCTGATAAAAAAGTTTCCGCATCATAGTAACAACATTTTTTGTTAAGCTCTGTGTCCACAGAGGTTGTTTGTATGTAACATAAATGGTCTCTTCTCACACCCGTCTCTAATTTAACTCCACATATGCGACAGGAAGGTTTGGGACACTGATGCACGGCACCAGAACCTCTGTACATGTAACCGCAATCAGGGCATTTTTTGTTTAACTGACATAGGCTTTTGTCTCCACTAGGGGCCTTATGTTTCTGAAAACATAATGCATTAAAACATAACCGGTGACAAATGGCGCTCTGGTTTTTCAAATGGCTGGAAGCATGGTGAGCAGATGTTTTTTGAGCCAATAAAAGCTTTTAAATTTTTGATTCCATAATAATGGTTTCGGTGTAAAAAAAGGAACACCGGGTTTGATCTGTCGGGAAATTCTGTTTCAAACTTTTGTAACATGCTTTTTGGATTGTTTCTGTGGAATATCACAATTTTTCTACCGATTAATTGTTCGAATCTGCCGACATCTGAAAATGAAACAGGGGTTTGATCTGAGAGGCCTGTTCTTTCCTGTAGAGAAGCCCCTCGTATCACAGCATCCTGGTCTGTACAGCCAGGGTTTAATACATAGGCTAGACAGATGGCAAAACAAATCTGGTCATGACGGTTATTTACGATGTACAGATGTCTTCTCTTTCTCTTAATTAACTCGTCAACCAGCAACGTTTGTATTCTCCTTTTTCCCAACCCACCCCCACGAGGGTTATTGATTATCTGAATGATAAATTGTAAACGTTCGCGGGCGCAGATATCCGCGTTAGACTGAACAACCTCTTCCAGAAACGTTGCAAACTGGTCCAAAATATCTTGTGTGTCAACTAAAAACGTTCTATGATGGTGCTGTTCACCAGCAACCAATTCAATCTGAACCAAATCGTTCATATTCACACGATTGGTAACTCTATCAGCCAGCTCAGCTAATTGACCCATGACATTTCTGTAGAATAGTGCCAAATCAGGCTGCTGCAGCACAGGTATGATTAAATCATGTCTAATTTAACGTTGTTAAACGAGGGGCGTTCAATTATTTGATCGCTATCACATTGAGTTAAAATAGAGCCATCATCGGTCTGCTGCTGCTGTGGTTGGGGTGTAACAGCGCCACCTGTTGCATCTGTCTGCGTTGTAATAGATGGTGCGTCTGTCTGCTGTTGGGATTGGGGTGTAACAGCGCCACCTGTTTGAGTTGGGGATTCTGTAATTTGATCTGTAGAAAACACCACACATCCATTTTGTGATGAATGTGGTGGTGTACATATGACTCCAGTTCTAACCCTCTGTTCTTGTAAAATATTTGGCGATAATGTCTTGGTGTTTGGTTGAATCAACAAAGACCCATCACATGTGGTTGAAACCATTTGTTGGACGCATAATGAAACGTTTATTTCATTTTGATTTAGTAAAGCAATTTCGGCGTTTATTTTATCTAGATCATTATTAGAAACATCTGTATTCGTTTCAGCAGAGAGCGGATAGGACTGTTGGATTATTTCCCCTCCTTCTAACAGTGGAGATGGTGCTATGGCAGAAACGGCCTCTCTCAGCAAACACAAACCTGTTGGCTCCTCCCCATTTAATTGGTTGATATATTCGTTAATTATGTCTAGACTCAACAAAGGATCATTTGTATTTTCTAAACGATTATTAGAAACGAGATTACTCGTTTCAGCACATGGAAGATAGTTCTGCTGTATTGGCGCTGCATTTTGTGGAGCGGAGATTTGATCCGCGGCATTGCGTGGGAAGACCACACCCGCAGCGGGAGAGTTTAGGGTCGACTCGGTCGAAATCGACCCCGCCACCTCCCCAGAGGCCTCGGGAGGGTCGCTGGCTAATGGTTCGCTAGACTCATCTTTATTTAAACAGCTTAGTAAAGCATCTAAACGGTCAAAATTCTGTGAACCGGATCCATACGGATTGTGAGCCATCTTGTATTATTAATTTAAAGCAGTGTACGACCAACGACGTCTTTTTATTTATTTATTTATTTATTTTTTATAGAGAAAACACCCTGTACTCACAACTGGTCCAACAATCTTAAACACACTCCAGTCATCTGGTTCATGGTGAAAACTGCTCTTTCCAAAACATTCCTGGCCCACAGAGAGTTGTTTCTTCTTCTTCTTCTTCTTCTTCTTCTTCTTCTTCTTCCCATTCTGCAATGATCGTTTTCTCTCTGTGCTCTCCTTCCTAATAATAAAAATTTAAATAAGTGAATCTGTATAAACATACACGGTGATGATATTTGAAAGAAAAAACGACCTATACCTCTGCGTGTATGCTCAACAGTTGTTATTGGCGGTTCGTTCACCCCAGCTACCGATTAAAAGAATTGAAAAAAGCATCAATAACACATCCATTTATCAAATTAATTAGACGATGTTATTTTTTGTAATAACGCTAACCAAGGTCCATCTCCTCCACCATCCTCACGTGACTCTTATTCATCTCTACCCAGTGATCCTGCATGCCATGGAAAAAATGCAATGATTATGCATTAAATAGTGTTATTGTTATTTTATTTTTATTTTATTTATTTTTTAAAATAGGAAATGAGCCGACACACACCTCTGTGTGTAGGCACAGCATCTGTTATTGGCGATTCGTTCACCACAGCTACCAATTAAAGGAAATTTAAAAAAAAGCATTAATAACACATTCCTTTATTAAATTAATTAGACAATGTTATTTTTTTGTAATAACGCTAACCAAGGTCCGTCTCCTCCACCTCCTCACGTGACTCTTCTTCGTCTCTCCCAGGTGATCCTGCACGATATGGAAAAAATACAAAGATTAAGTATTAAATAATGGTTGTTGTTGTTTTTTAAAAATACCATTCATTAACAACCTATGTTGCTGCATGATAAAGCCACATTAATAATGCAGAGACATGCAATTAATTAACTGGGTGTTATTTAACACAGACCTCTTCCACTCGTAGGAGTTCGTTCTATGATCGGCTCTCTACCGTCTCTTACAGGGGCTTCTACATGACATATATAAGAAAGAAAAAAACAAAAATAAACACAGAGGTTAAATAATAATACATACATATATGTGTATATATATATATGTATATAGCAATGTTATTTTAACACTCACCATATTCATCATCATCGCTAATTGTAACCGTAGAATCTATGCGATATGGGAATGGTGTTAGTAGTGATCGTTATAATAAATATACATAATGAATAACAAAAACAACTTACCAGGCCTGCTTTCGGGGATTGAGGGCTGTATAAATTGAACTGTTGAACTAATCTCTTGGGTGTCAATAAGGGCATCCCAGTCTTCAAGAAAAAATAACAGATTAACAAAAAAAAGTTTTTTCCCTCTATGTAAAGTGAAACGTTTTGCGTAAATAGAGATATGGATTTACCGATGTCCAGCGTGCGCGTGAGCTCAGCATCTGTGTCTGGGGACATTTAAAAAAGTTAATTCGGAGATTTCAAACGACAGAGAATTAAAAAAAAATAAGTCACTCACCCTCTTCGTTTTCTTGACTCCGCTGCACCTGGGCTTCCACTAATAAAATAACACACCCGGGTATTTTAAAGATGATTTAAACAGTGAGAGTAACTAATTCTTGACGGGTTACCTAAATGCATCAGCATCCTGGCGAATCAGCGGTCTGTTATGCGGTGTGAGCATCGTGTTGTTAGTGGGCTTATAATACTGAAAATGTATAGCCTGAAGGGTCTTACGGCCTCTTAACAAAGGTGAGCGATACCCATCAACCAGACTTATTCAGGCGCCGATATGTTGAACATACGGCCACGAGCCGTTCCCAGACATGAGACCACCCCACCCAGCGACCGATAAGATGACGCCGGCAGGATATAACCAGAGGGTGAGAGCGTAACAAAGGAGTGTTTGGGGAAAGTCTATATGTTTGAGCAACGCACATAACCCAGACAAATTCAGGCGCTGATATGTTTAACATATACTTTCCCCAACCCTCTGAGCCCTATCTGATACTGGTTCTGGGTCAAATTGTTTATTATCAAACGACTCGATCAAGAACAGCCGTTTGTTGCGGGGGTTATATTGCGCCTTACGAAATAACCGTTTGATGCAGAGGGGTCGTGGGGGGGGGGGGGGGGGGTAACCCTGAGACGCCGAGATTAGTGGAGGACTCTTATAACCATGCATTGTTGTGTGAAAAAGATGCTCTTCCTCATCCTCAGAACTAAACCTTGATTTCTTTTAAAGCATAGTTTTTTTTAGAGTTTTCTTTTTTTCCTAAAATAGAAAGAACATTTCTTGCTGGTGCAAATTCACTCTCACTCGCCTTTTTGCATCCTTCTTTTTGAGAATAACATAAGTTCCTGGCTTTGTATTACAAACTCTCTACAATTCTATCTTCTTTCTCTGCAGAGGTACATAGCAAACCATTTTGCTGTTAGAGAAAGTCTAATTCTGTGTTTTTCTATAATTTAAACAAGCTTTCCATCACTGTGATATCTCTTTACTGCTGTCAAGTAAAGAATCATGCACACACGGAGGAAGTGCGCTTTCAATATAAAAGCAGCGCAGGAAGTTATCGTACTGAAATTGTTTTTCATTGTATTTAAGAAGGTTAACTCAAACATACATGCAGATAGTAGTTGTTTTTGTATAAAAACCCCAAACAGATGCGTTTAAAGTTTTTAAAGGGTATTAATAGTTTAATTATCATACATTGGGGAAACATGTTTAAAGTTTTTGAGCTTAATCAGTGGTTTTTACTCGTCATGCTTTCACAATCCCACTGAGCAAGCATGAAGCGACTGTGGAGAGGAAAACCTCCCCTTTAACGGGAAGAAACCTCTGGCAGAACCTGGCTCAGTACAAGCGGTCATCTGCTGCGACCGTCTGAGGGTCTGAGAAGACAGAAGAGAGCATGGAGGATTGGTTTGTAAGGGGCTGAAGTTAGAACTGAGGCGGAATAGGTAGATTTGGACAGAAATGCAGAGCTGGTCTGTTTTGCTTCAGCATAGGATGCAAATGAGGGTGTCCTGACTGAAATTGAGATGTCAGAGATTGGGATGAATGCATAGTAGTGTATGGTTTAAGAGGGGGCGAACTCTGAACAACACAGGAAACTGAATTAGCTAAGCAGGAGCTTGGACTGAGGAGATAGGTCGATGAATGGGATAGATAGCAGGAGCAAAGCATAACAATGCAACAGGTGAAAAGGTTGGAGGTGAGCGTAAGCGATGTCTAGCTGACGGAGGTTCTAGCTTTTAAAACCTTTCGATAACATATGTGGCTATGATCGAGGGCTGGACAGGGGCTACCTGTCGCCAGCTTAATGAAGATTTATAATAATAAAGATTTGATGGTAGCTACGCAGATTATCATTTATATAAATATATATAGTATGAATATGATTGAACTGGGGTGAGACGAACTGGCAGGTTGACTGGAGAATAAGAATGAGAGACCATACGTTAAGTGAGAGGCCTCGAAGACGTTCCAGCCGGACAGGTAGACAGAGAGGATACCAGGTGAAAGACTGTGATGGACTTCCGAGATGCCTTGAGGTCGTGACGCTGAGGAGGCAATTGAAGATTGTGGCTAAAACTGTTAGGACTGGAGTTTAGTTGAGATCCGCTATCAGAGCCTATGAGCCAAATTTCACGTGAGAGCCTTTTGAAGATGGACTTCTGAGATGCGGTGGTGGGGTCGAGCCAAGGCTCTGAATTTCTGAAAAAGGAAAAGAGAATCAGCAATTCGGTTTAGGTGACCGGGGACAGAAGCTGTATTGAGTGTGAACTGATGTTAGGCTGATGGGGAGAGAGAATCCGGAGGAGCTGCATGATGGTGGGTGGATGAGATCGACCTTTATCGATCATTTCTATAATGTCTGCATTGTCTGAGTGGATGAGAATTGACTATTGCGACCATTTGTGTCCCGAATAAGGGCTGTGATTACGAGGGGGGTAAAGCCCAAGGAGAGCGGAGGAAGGAGGTCCAGCCTGAAGCAAAACGAGTCCTTTGGTAGTAGCGCCGAAACAGATGGAGGAGCAGCATCGATAGGAGACGAAATGGTTAAAACTCCGAAGGGCAGAGGAATTCGCACTGGAGCCATGTCCCTGTACAACAGGGCTCTACTATGGCGAACGGATCGTGGATGCATGGCACCCTGGTGGCAGTGGACTGAGGGAGACACGAAAGACCGCATATAGGGAATGAGGCTGACGGGAGAGTTAAGATAACCTGAGAGCAAAGCCCAGGGACTCAGGAGAAGTATACAAAGAGGTAGCCGGTGTTCTAACAAAATAGCGCACCCTTTCGAAGTGTTCGCCGCAGGACGAGTTACCCAACCTA
The DNA here is from genome assembly GCA_028564705.1 of Apricaphanius iberus. NCBI lineage: Eukaryota > Metazoa > Chordata > Actinopteri > Cyprinodontiformes > Aphaniidae > Apricaphanius > Apricaphanius iberus. The sequence goes on along the minus strand of JAPXFQ010000216.1, from coordinate 2,904,313 downwards.
TCTTAACCCACAAGTTCTATGCTCAGACCCCAAGCTCATAGAGCAACAAAGATACTTGCCTAATAAAAAAAATGCCTAAACCTGGATGTAAACATAATTTTAAGTTAACTTGAAAAGAACATGTCGATTAACCCAAAGTATATCCCTAGCTATGTTTACATCCTTCAACCGATCATGTATTGCGCATCTATCGGATTAAAAAGGCGTTTAAGTGAGCTGCATTTCTGAAAAGTATGAATCGTGTAGACATGTGCAGAACTATCTAAAACACAGAAAAACAGCGTAGAAGAAGAAACGGCTCTCCTCTGCAGACAACCATGGCTGTGCCAATTTGAGGTGGAGGACTGATGTTATTTCACTTATTTATGTCGCGTTTTTTATTTATTCATTCATTTATTTTTTTAATGCTCGAGCCTTCATTTTTATGTACTGTATGTAATCGAATTATGAACTATATCCCTTTAATTGAGACGTCAGGTTTCAATGCATGACTTAACAGACTTCTATAGGAAAGACCTGTATTTGGAATGGGAGTTTACATGCACCATGAACGAGAGTGAGAAAAAACAACTATCGGAATAAATAACTTCTCGAGCGGAAGGAAATATGATCCGAATTAATTAGATCGGGTCAGAGTAATCTGAATGGCATGTTTACATTAACCATTCAGGCATGTAATGCAATTAGCATGATATAGTCCCTTTAAGGTAAAATAGCTCAGACCTGGTATCGCCGTGTTAAAAATTTTCATTATTCAGTTAAAGTAATGTTTTTGCACTTAAATTAGTGATAATATTAGCAGAGGTAACTGTGGTCCCAAGTCTCATTGTATAAGAGGTGTTAATATTTTTTGTTTGATCCTAAATCAATTATCCAAAAAGTTACATTTTCATGAAATTAAAAAGCCCCATGTATTTCATTTTTAAGATTCATACAGTTTAATTATTTTATTGAGGGATGGGACTTGTTATAGTAGTGTGATTTTCCAGCATTGTTTAAGAATTTCCCTCAGGAGAAATTATTTTATAAACACGGATAAGAACTTTTAAAAGCATAGAACTGATTTGATAAAAGCCTGCAGTCATGTTGGATTCTTTCCATTGCTCTGACCAGTAAAGTTACATTTTAAAGTTTTCCACTGCTCAGTAAACTTCCATTTTGAATATGCATAAGAAGGATGGCTCATAATACTACGATACCAAGAGAGAACCTATCACACATGGTGTAATATACTATGTATGTTCCTGATTGGTTGACTGTGGACAAGGGGGTTAATAAAAGGTATGACTGTTCGGAACAGATTTGAATGCAATGGGCTACTGTTGCATTCCCGACACATACCGGGATCAGGGATCTCCACAGGACTATGGGACGTCCAGTACTCGTCTGGGACTATTGTGTAGAAGCTCAAAAATTTTTTTCTTATTTTTCATATGAGATCATACATATCATCTCCCTCCTCACATGTATATCACCCAAAGCTGTATCAGCAGGTCTGTGGAAAGAACAAAGAACAGAAGAAATACGACAGCCTTTTCCGCAATTTATATCTTCTCATCATCTGAATGGCTTTAAGTGGAGCTCTGGCAGGTTCTCCCAGTGTTAACGAAGTGATCCCACCCTGAACCAGTACCTCTATAGACAGGGGAGGATTAAGGTGTACAGGGGCCGCTAAGCTGCACTTGTCTGTGGGCCCCGCACCCTCTCCATTCTTGCCCTTCTTCTCTGGTCTCATCTGCAGGTATTTATTATAAAGTTAAATAGCTTGTTCTGTGTGATGCTCCCTACGTTTTAAAAACTTTTGAGATAAGACTATGTCTAATAGGTCTGCAATCTACATTGTAAATTGATCAGTTTTACCCTAAACTCTTTTTGGCCTGAATTCCGTCTTCCAATTGTTTTTGTTGTAGTAGTTTTTTTGTTTCTTTTTTGTGTGTTGTAGTAGTAGTAGTAATTACTTCAATAATAAAAAATAACAGCAATTATTGTTTACTAAATAGGCCAACATTCCACATATTAGGTGCGGTGAAATCAACAACCATTAAGAAAATAAATTACAATAGGGAAACTGTCCACACAGCAGCTGCTGTTCTATTTCAATCCACTACAAATCCTGACACACATCTTAAACTAGATGGCTGACTTTTGTGTAGAAGGCCAACTAACCAACTTGCCACACATATTGTAGCCTACAGAAAACAACATCAAGTACTTGTCATCAAATATTGTCACTCATGTTAGGCGACAACTGAACCCCAAAATACACAAGCCAATATATTACTCTACCAACACAGCTCCTGAACCTGCTGAATACAGCAAGCTAACATCAACAATTAGACCAAGACTTACATAGACCTGTGATTATGGCGCAAATAGTTTTGTCAGAGGTTTACAGGAGACATTAATGATCATCAGCGACACAACACATAAACAAATCTGCTCCTACCCTTAGAAGTTAGCCTTCCTTGCTTGTCTGGTAGAAAAGTAAGTTATGAGGCTTGTAAAATCCAATTACCGCAGAATGTCACTTTCTAGAGACATCAGAGTTAGGTTATTTATTCTGTTTTGACCCATAATGGATCTCAGTCTGTTTTTAATCAGTCTTAGTTTTGGAAAGGAGCACTGTAGGTTTTTGTTCCTCAGTTCCTGCAGGAGTAAACGCCCAGATTCATCCTTGTTGTCACTTTCCTTTACATATTCTCTGAAATGTACAATTTCCTCCACAAAATCTGCCTCTAAGTCGCTTGGGTATTTTTCCTAGAAAGATGTGGTTTCACTGTGAATATCTTCTAAGGAAATGGATGACAGTTTGTTGAGAAATCCAAATGTTTGTTTAATGTTTATGTAGGAATCATATCTCCAATCCAGTTCTGCGAGGAGTCGATCGATGATGGCTATAAATATGGTTGTCCTGAAGTTTTCTCTGACAGTTTGCACAGTCAGGTTCAGATGATTCATCGACTTTTTTTTCTTTTACTCTGCCTCTGCGTATCTACTTTGTATGTTTGTGAGACAGATGGAGACATGTTTTTTGCCGCATTCTAAAATTTTTCAAAATAATCTCGTAGGCTGACCACATAACCCCTCAGTGAACCAACAAGATCCACAGCATTGCTTAAATCCAATTCCACTGCTTGCAGAGCAGCACTTGTTCTGTGGAAACGTTGTATACTGTTCCATAGGTTACAAAGGAACACATTTTCTAATTGCTCCATCGTTGTGTTCAGTGAGGCAGCTTCACGCTGAGTTGTCACATGTTGGCTGGAATCTTCACTCAGTTCAAGCAGCGACTGCTGTATGTTTTCATAGTTTTGGAAAAGTGCTTTGGTTGCTGCTGCATGTGCTGACCATCTAGTATCAGACAGACTTTTGAGAGTCTCTATCCTTTGATTTTCATTAGGCTCCAAACCAGCTGTGATAGTCTGCCAATGAGATGTAGATTTGGATGCAAAATTAAAAAAGAGTTTGAACAACACTGAAAAATTTGTCTGTTTCAAAACAGCTGTTCACACTATTCAAGGGTGTAGAATAAGCATGGACGGAGGGGACATGTCCCCACCAATACCCAGAGATTAGAGAATTGTCCCCACCAATCAACGGCGTCGCTACCACATATCCAACCGATGTTTAGTCAAAGATCATGGCACACAAAGGGTTAAATGCTAGAAATCCCGCCTCTAACCTAAATATCGCTTCCTGATTGGCTGCCGGGTTCTGGCTAACTTACATGTGATTGGCCATCCCCGTTGTCATTCCATCTCCTCTTAAACCGAGCTCGGTCAGCTTATCAAACGCATAAACACGTATAAACATAGACGTGTGTGTGCCTATGTCTGGTCGAACGTCTGACTGTGAACATCTCAAGCTACAACTGCTAGTTGGGCTGGATGAGAGGTACCTGCGAGTGTAAGTTGTCAATACGTTTGGCATGTGTTCTGTCCGGGTCACGTCAGCTAGATGGATTTTACTGGTGTCATTTACACTTGGTGTTTGTGTCTGCGTGCGTGCATGTACGTGTACACATTAACGCGCGTGTGTGTGCTGTTTAGGATATAAAGGATATTAAAGAAAACTCAGCATAAGAGACTTCTTTAGGAGTCTATGTGTAAGTTACTTAAAATTGAAATTTAATGAAAAAATTAAAGTAGAATATGCCAAAGAGATACACTTTTTTAAAATTATTTTCTATTCTTATTCTCTTTTTTTCTTATTTTCATGTATTTTTATAGAAAAGAGCAGCTGTTCAAAAACATAAATAAAATGTATAGTGTAAATAGAATAAAACCTCATATTTTAAAACCCTGCTATGTTCAGTCCTGATTATCTGCTAACACCTCATCATTTGACCCGCTTCTTGTTTCAGAATAGGGTAAGTATAAAGCTGGGTAAGTATAAAGCCCTTAATAATCAAGCTATATTCTTAATCTAATCTGATTGTTCCTAACAGAGCTGTCATTGAAACTACTAGCCTTGTTTCTCTCAGCGTTCGTCTCTTCATAGAAGCTCCAACCGCTTGTTGGTTAGAATCTGCTCAGATGATGCTCAAAGCGACTGAGCATCCTCCATGCTTTCTCTTCTGTCTTCTCAGACCCCCAGACGGTCGCGGCAGATGACCGCTTGTACTGACCCAGGTTCTGCCAGACGTTTCTTCCAGTTAAAGGGGAGTTTTTCCTCTCCACAGTCGCTTCATGCTTGTTCTGTATGAGGGATTGCTGAATGGATTGCCGATATTGCAGGTCTGCATCAATGCGACCAGACCCCATGTCAACGGCTTCATGCAATCCGCTGGGGTTCCTTTCATAGAAACCTTTGTGAATCTGCGCTATACAGAAAGGTGAATAAAATAGCCCCATAGCTACCAGGTTCTGATTCACTAGTCACTCTCGGAAGATTCTCCACCAGTCCAGTATCTAACCCGAGTTCTTTTCCATTTATTCAGTCCACATTGGCACCTCAGCCGCCTGATCAGGGATCACAAACATCATCCAATTTTAGACCATCGGTTCCCTTCAGTGCATTGAACCAACATCCGCAATAATGTAGATTATCTATGTCACGCCCATGTCTCTCTGCTGATAGTGGAAGCGGAACCAGAAATAAAAACAGATGGACTCCAGAAGCTGTTCATAAATATCCTTTACTGTAGCTACAGGAAAACAAAGGGTGACAGCTCCTCTCATCCTAATGTGCTTGATAATAGAATCTCCTATAATGAGAGTGCTGGGTGCATGGTGTGCAGGCTGATTCTGAGCAGAAGATCCCTCGATGTCCAGGACCTGCTGGATGTTGGGCAGCTTGGCTTCCACAGGACTGCAGCGATGTGTAGAGGGCGCAGAGGGCTCATTCCGTGGATTCGGGATGTAATGGAGCACACCTCTGCGGGTCCCGGCTGTAGTCCTGGGTCTGGCGCGACATGGGTGGCTACCGGAGTCCGACTGCTGCTCTGGCTACTGGGAGAGGATGGACGGCAGTCCTGCGGAGCTGCTGGTCTTCGGCGTGGTCGGAGGGATGGTCAGAGGAGAAAAGTCGTCCCCCAGGGCTACGAAACTTTTTGACAGCGGAAGGCCGGGTGGAGGAGAACGATGGCAGCCACTCCGGGCGCCCCCACCGCGACCAGGCCCGACCGTCGACCACGCACCCTGGGGCACCGGTCCATGCTTCACCCTGCAGGAAGGTTCCAGCGCCCTCCGTCCTTCCAGCGCACTCAAGCAAAATCAGTAGAGGGAATCTGTGACCTTACTGCGACACGTAACGTGCCAAGATACCACCTCATCTCATCATGGAGATAAATCACCCCTGGAACCCCTTGCGCATCCATGGATGGTTGTTACGAGGGTCAATCTCTACCGTCCATACCATCGAGCCCTCTCCTGCTGAGAAAGAAACTTGACATATCGATCTTTTAACCAGTTGCTAAGGCAAACTAACTGGCTAAAATTTTCTGTAGATACAATCTGCAGATACAACCTTCTTTTAAGGACTCCCAGACTTAGGAGCTACTTTTAGGCCTAAAAGTGGTTGTGAATTACTTTTATCTTAAGAAACTAGGAGTCCTCAATTTAGGAGTGACACGCCCAAATTTTTTAGTATCCATCCATCCATTTTCTTAACCGCTTAATCCTTAATGGGTCACGGGTTAAGGCTGGTGCCTATCTCCAGCTGTCAACGGGCGAGAGGCGGGGTACACCCTGGACAGGTCGCCAGTCCATCACAGGGCAGGACAAACAGGACTCACACCTAAGGACAATTTGGTTACATCAATTAACCTGAAATTCATTTTTTTGGACTGTGGGAGGAAGCCGGAGTACCCGGAGGGAACCCACGCATGCACGGGGAGAACATGCAAACTCCATGCAGAAAGGCCCTGGGCCGGGATATGAACCCACAACCTTCTTGCTGCAAGGCAACAGTGCTAACCACTGCGCCACCGTGCGCAGTGTGCGAATTTAGTAGTTACTCCTAAATTCGCCAGTTAGGACCTACTTTTAGCCCTAAGATTCTTTGTGCATACGGCCCCAGATGAGATAAGAAAGTGACGGGAGCTGAGTGAAATGTAATTTTAGTGTGCAGTCATTTATTTTTGACAGCGGGTGCTTCAAGCGGTGAAACAACAACTCAGCAGGGTTAATATCAGCTGCGCCTGTGCAGGACCTGGGCGGGCAGAGCTGTAGGCTAGAACTGGTCTGGTTGCAGGTCCTTTGCTGCAGTAACAATAATACGTGCTCCACATTAGATTCCAAGTAACCATCCATCCATCCATCCATTTTCTGAACCACTTATTCCTCAAGGGGTCGCGGGGGGGCTGGTGCCTATCTCCAGCTGTCAACGGGCGAGAGGCGGGGTACACCCTGGACAGGTCGCCAGTCCATCATAGTCCAAGTAACCAATAACACCATAAAAAGTTACTATATTTGTCGCTAGTTGCATTTTTCTGAAACACAGTCGCTAGATGAGTCTAAACTCTTGCTAAATATAGCTAAACAGTTGCCGCGTTAGCAGCCAGCGCTCTTTCCTCCTTGATGTCACATGACAGTGTGTAGTCACATGACTCAAGGCAATGCTTATTTCTTAAAGTGACAGGAGCACTACCAAATTCAAACACTTTTCATTTTTTTAAATGACGTGGGTAACAGTCATAAATTTCGGTATTGGTAAATTTTAGGTATACCTTCCAGCCCTACTACATGAGTTGTGGAGGTATTTCAGACATAAATTGTGTACCTTCCTAAAAACTGAACACAACAATGTCTTCCTTGAATGTTTTGTGTTGCCAATGCTCTGAAGGTTGTTTATGCCAAAAAAAATATCTCAGCCGGTGTTGGGAAACACAGCATACCTGTGCTAGAAACAATATTATATTTTAGGTACGGAGGTAATCCACGCACTTACTTTTCCTTTGATTACAATGCCGTTAACACTGCTGAACCATAAAACATGGTCTATTACTATATTTCTGCTCAGTGAAGCTTCTTCTAAAGTTAGAGCTTCACTAATCGGCTCTCACTATACACCAACACTCAGGGAGCTCATTGTCTATGTAGCACAAAAAACACAGGACAGATGTATGTCCACACTGGATCATTCACGCAGAGTGGGTGTGTGACTATAAATATTAGCAATGGCTAAATTAACTATAGATTTTAATTTTATGTAGAAGACAAATGCTACCAGCTGTGTGACCGTTTGGCTTATTTAATCTGAATTTTGTTGCATGACGAGCATTATTTGATACAGCATAGCCAGTTGCTTCAACAATAATACGTACCCCTTACAAAACAAAATTCCTCAGTGTGGTTACAAGTTACTTTAACAATATTATAACTCAGTTACTAACACAGTTAACTTTTTAAAGACGTACTTAGTAATTTTTACTTATTAATTTATTTAAGTAGCATATCCAACACTGATCACAGTTCAAAACAGAGAGTTTGATGTGGAATCATCTCATAAATAATGTGTGTTGTCAGATGCTCCTTTATAGCACCTCTGTTAAAAATTCTGAAAAGTAGTATCCTTATGTATTGTGAATTAATTTAGATTATAAATCTATGAAATCATCTACAGAAAACAAGTCTTTACCTATTGTTTGTATAACAAGCTTCTCCATGTGGAAGGAAGGAAGTATCATAATCATAATTTTTGCAACATGTAAACTAATTCAGAGAAGGTGAAAAATTTACGTTTGTCCAGAATTTTTTTTAAAACAATTTAAATTCTACAGAAATGAAGCGGCAGCGAAGCATCTCTAGTTTTTTCTCACCAAAGACAAAGGTGAGAAAAATGGAGAGTAACCTGGTGAGTAAAGTGTACGGAGGAGACGATGTGGAAGAAGAGAGAGAGGAGCGACAGAAAAGTGATAGAGGGGAAGGACGAGATCCGGGACAGGAGAGAGTGCTAGAACAGCACATCGGAGAGGAGGCGGAGGAGGGAGAGACTTACTGAGATGAAGAGGGAGAAAGGCAGGGCAACATGGAGGGCTCAGCCAGTGACAACAGGACAGAGTCTGAGACAGCACCAAGCACATCCAGTCGAGTTAATCCACATGGTAGGGAAACACAACATACTGACTTACATCGTATTTTAGAATAAATTGGTATTTTGATAAATGTTTTTTTTTTAGGAACTCGCCCCCTGTGAGACAATAACTAATATTTCTGTTGTGTTCCAGATATAACATTTTAGGAAGTTTTGCTCAAATATCTGCAAAAAATATTTAAATTCATTTATCCTATTTACCAAGTTTACTTTATAATAGAAAATACAGATTTTTGAGTATTATGAAGTTAAAAAAAGTTAAAGAAAATAAAAAAAAACATAATTTCTGGACTTTATTCATCCTCACATTATCAAACGATAATTTTTTAAAACCTAATTAATTACAGAGTGGCTGTGAATTAATCCGAACTAATTAACATTCATAAATATGACTAAAAAACCTAAAAGTTTTAGTGTAAATGGAATTGTCGTAGTGCTTTTTTCATGAAATAAAGGAGAGATTAATTGAATTTAGTTTTTAACTCCACAATTAATACCTGCCACCTGTTGCTGCTTTTCTTTTTCATCATATGGTAGATTTCTGAGTACAAGTCTAGGCGTGCTTTTTCGTGCATGTGCTTTAGTAGAGGCTTCCTTTATGGACGATACCAATGCATGCCATTCCTCTGCAGTGTGCGCCGTATGGTGTCCCGGAAAACTGTCACTCCAGTTAGGCTTTCTACTGCTTTAGCTAACTGCAGTGAACTTGCATGGCGATTTTCCTCAACCCTTCTCATCAGAAGACGCTCCTGTTGAGATGTTAACTTCGGTGGACGGCCTTGTAAGGTGGTAGCACTTCCATCTTTCTCACATTTTTTGATCACTTTTGCTACAGTATTTTGACTGATATGTAAGGCTTTGCTGATCTTCTTGTAGCCCTCACCTTTTTTGTGTAAAGAAATGATTTCTTTTCTCAGATTTCTCTTCCATGGGGAGCCATTACTGACAGCATGAAATGGGAAGGGCTTTTCTTTGTAAAGTAATGCCCTTTTATCATCACCTGTCTGCTGGACACCTCTTAAATGAATCATTAGACTCACCTGTGGTTGAATGCCTGTTAATTAGAAGTTTGTAGTCTTAAGTGTGGCTTTTCTCCTAGGACTATAATTGGGGTGTACTCATTTTTGCAACATGGTCTTGAATTAATTTGTTAGGCAAATCACTTTTTTGTGTGTGCAAATGAACAAATCTCGTTTGCAATCAATGGCCCACATTTGTGGGAGTATTTTGTAGTATAGTAAATCATACAAAATGTTGATTTTGAAAGGAAGCTAAAGGTTTTCTGACAATCGTAGTGGGGTGTACTCATTTATGCAGAGCACTGTATATATATAAACTGCTCACAAAAATTAACCCTTTTTTTATTGGGCCTGGCATGAAATCAATTAAACCTGTCTGATAATTTTCTGGTTGGTTAAGCAGCTGAGGGCATCCTTAATCACTTTCAGCTGTATTGGTGTTCATGGACAACAATTAGAAAACCCTCTAAACGGGACTGGTTTTCATTTCAAGTTTCTCCCTCTTGATCTTTTTTGGCTGGTTCTGGCTTGAGTAATTATCTCTACTGGCAGTATGAGGCGATTCCTTAACCCTACAGAAGTTGCACAGGTTGTCCAACTTCTCCAGGATGGTACATCCACACATGCTGCAGTAAGAAAGTTTAATGTGTCTCCCAGCACAATCTCCAGAACATGGAGGAGATTTCAGGAGACTGGTGGTTATTCTCACAGAGCTGGACAGGGCCGTAGAAGGTCCTCAACCCATCAGCAGGACCGATACCTGCTCCTTTGTGCAAGGCGGAAAAGGCTGAGCACTGTTCGTGCCCTACAGAATGACCTCCAGAAGGCCAATGACTTCATCCTAATGAACAGACTTCATGAGGATGGCCTGAGGGCCCGAGGTCCTGTAGTGGGCCCTGTGCTCACTGCCCAGCACCTTGGAGCTTGACTGGATGCCCGCACACAGATCTGGGAGGAACACCATCCGTCGTCTCATTGGGAGCATGCCCAGACATTGTCAAGCATGCATACAAGCTCGTGGGGGCCACACAAGATACTGAAAAGCATTTTGAGTTGCAGAAATTAAATTTTTGAAAAAGTTGACTAGCCTGCAACATCTTCATTTCACTCTGATTTTAGGGTGTCTACACAATTGAGGCCTCTGTGGCCTGAAAACTTTTATTTCCATTAAAAGACTTTGCTTCCTTTTGTTCCTAAGACATTGCCCTGTCGTTATTTGTATAGATATCCAACTTCATATTGAGATCTGATGTATCTAATGTGTTTCTTTAAAGTGCTCCTTTCATTTTTGTGAGCAGCATATATATATATACACTACCGTTCAAAAGTTTGGGGTCACCCAAACAATTTTGTGTTTTCCATGAAAAGTCACACTTATTCACCACCATACGTTGTGAAATGAATAAAAAATAGAGTCAAGACATTGACAAGGTTAGAAATAATGATTTTTATTTGAAATAAGATTGTTTTTACATCAAACTTTGCTTTCATCAAAGAATCCTCCATTTGCAGCAATTACAGCATTGCAGACCTTTGGCATTCTAGCTGTTAATTTGTTGAGGTAATCTGGAGAAATTGCACCCCACGCTTCTAGAAGCAGCTCCCACAATTTGGATTGGTTGGATGGGCACTTCTTGCGTACCATACGGTCAAGCTGCTCCCACAACAGCTCAACGGGGTTCAAATCTGGTGACTGCGCTGGCCACTCCATTACCGATAGAATACCAGCTGCCTGCTTCTTCTCTAAATAGTTCTTGCACAATTTCGAGGTGTGTTTTGGGTCATTGTCCTGTTGTAGGATGAAATTGGCTCCAATCAAGCGCTGTCCACTGGGTATGGCATGGCGTTGCAAAATGGAGTGATAGCCTTCCTTATTCAGAATCCCTTTTACCCTGTACAAATCTCCCACCTTACCAGCACCAAAGCAACCCCAGACCATCACATTACCTCCACCATGCTTAACAGATGGCGTCAGGCATTCTTCCAGCATCTTTTCAGTTGTTCTGCGTCTCACAAACGTTCTTCTTTGTGATCCAAACACCTCAAACTTGGATTCATCCGTCCACAGCACTTTTTTCCAGTCTTCCTCTGTCCAATGTCTGTGTTCTTTTGCCCATCTTAATCTTTTTCTTTTATTGGCCAGTCTCAGATATGGCTTTTTCTTTGCCACTCTGCCCTGAAGCCCAGAATCCCGCAGCCGCCTCTTCACTGTAGATGTTGACACTGGTGTTTTGCGGGTACTATTTAATGAAGATGCCAGTTGGGGACCTGTGAGGCGTCTGTTTCTCAAACTAGAGACTCTAATGTACTTATCTTCTTGCTCAGTTGTGCAACGCGGCCTCCCACTTCTTTTTCTACTCTGGTTAGAGCCTGTTTGTGCTGTCCTCTGAAGGGAGTAGTACACACCGTTGTAGGAAATCTTCAATTTCTTAGCAATTTCTCGCATGGAATAGCCTTCATTTCTAAGAACAAGAATAGACTGTCGAGTTTCAGATGAAAGTTCTCTTTTTCTGGCCATTTTGAGCGTTTAATTGACCCCACAAATGTGATGCTCCAGAAACTCAATCTGCTCAAAGGAAGGTCAGTTTTGTAGCTTCTGTACCGAGCTAAACTGTTTTCAGATGTGTGAACATGATTGCACAAGGGTTTTCTAATCATCAATTAGCCTTCTGAGCCAATGAGCAAACACATTGTACCATTAGAACACTGGAGTGATAGTTGCTGGAAATGGGCCTCTATACACCTATGTAGATATTGCACCAAAAACCAGACATTTGCAGCTAGAATAGTCATTTACCACATTAGCAATGTATAGCGTGTGTTTCTTTAAAGTTAAGACTAGTTTAAAGTTATCTTCATTGAAAAGTACAGTGCTTTTCCTTCAAAAATAAGGACATTTCAATGTGACCCCAAACCTTTGAACGGTAGTGTATATATATATATATATATATATATATATATATATATATATATACACTAGCATATGGTGCCACCCCAGAAATATCCTTGCCACCCCAGAAATATTTTTCTATATCCGCTCCTGGACAACACCCCTGATTCACCTGATCATTTATGTAAATCTGCTAATGACCTTTTTAATTATCAGCACCGGTGTCAAAAAAGAAAAGAAAGTGTTTTTGGGCCGATATGAGCGGTACTCCTGCTGGTCCTTTAACCATGCCTCTGTAAAAAGTTCTCATTCCCAGATTGTGAAAAAATCGTATTCTCCTTATTTCATAATTTATTCCTGTGTAATATATAACATCAAATATACGTGGCAAAATTACATAGTAATATAAGTACTTGTTCACTGGGACTCTTAACATACCTTTCTTTTGTGATAGAAGTTGGTTTCATCTATCATTACAAATTCCTCCTGTCCTCCAAGAATCAGCATCCCTTGTTCTTTTTGTGTCATTGACTTGTGGCACACTTTTTTCAACCTGCTGCTCATCTTCGAAAGTGTGCAGCTGCTTCCTGCAATCCCATCCTGAATCATGTCAATTTGCCTTAACTGCAGCCCCTGACAAAACCTGTTTCAGAAAATAAAATGGCATTTTATAACAAGTAAATATGTTATTTGTTTAATATATTTGGATAAAACCCTAAAACTATCAATACATTTATGCAATTGGTATTTTTTTGTTAGAATATAAAAATGACTTTAGTAATTATGTTATAGATGTTATATTATGAATGGTGATCTAGTTGTTAAAGCCCAGAATGTCCCTATGTCTAAATTACAGTGTACTGCTGTTTTATATTGTCTTTTAGATATTGCGCTATACAAGGCTTCTCTTTTCCTTGTTACAATTTTACTGACTTTATTACTGTTATTCATTGCTTAATAAAAATAGACTTACTAATTGTATATATATATATATATATATATATATATATATATATATATATATATATATATATATATATATTTCATCCAACTGGATAATGTTGACTTTAACCTGACGAAAAAAGACCAGGTGTTCTAACAAAACAGGATACCCATCAGTGCAGCGCAGCAGTAAAAAAACGTACTTTTCCCTTTGGTGTTTAAAATCTGTTCAAATCAGCCTAAATTAGATATATTTTCAGTTTAGGTTTAGGCATTTAAAAGAAAGTATATTTGTCCTTCTTTGATCTTAGGGTTAGGGCATTAAACTTGTGGGTTGGTTAAAATTGATTGGATAACTTGAGCTACGGTATTCTGCTCTAACAAAGTATGCAGTTTTGTCAAAACACCGGGCGTCACGGATTTCCTCACCAACTTTCTTCTTTGAATGTTAGGGTTAGAGTAGTAATCATGAATAAGATGCTTATAAACTTTTTTTTGCCTCTTAAAGATTTCTGCACAAGCAATGACAGTAACGAGTTTGACTCTACCTCAGGATACAATTCAAAAGGTAAAAATTATTATTTCCTTTTCAATTTTTTTTCCATTTATTGACGTACCAAAGAGAAACTTAATAAGAACTTAACAAGGATGAAGTAGCCTGCATTGAACACACAGACATTTCCTAAAATTTTGAGTAAACAAGAAAATTAATAAATGTGTGTGCATTGTGAGTCCATTTTGCCACCATTTTATATCAAATAGTTCTGAGTCAGGGCACCTCAATGCACAGGCCTTCGGGAATTTCCTGATAGTCCCACGGGCCAATCCTGATAGGGTTTTTCTTCCAAAGTGGTGCCTCCCAGCCGAAGATGCTGTGATTATGGGGCGTGTTTTAACCGAACAGGGAAAAAAATGCCTCTGCACTCAATTGGATAGACCTATAACCAATCAGAGTAATGGAAATTTGTGACGTTGCTCTGCAAAGAAAGGATGTTATCTGTTCCTCTCTTAGAATTCCTCTTTTAAAATGAATGCACTGTCGATATCTTCTAGAACAGACTCGATGGCAGAATCTACACATCTCAGTTCTCCAGCGGCAGCCATCATTGTTGTAAACAAATTCAACCCAGGCGCTCTTTGGTGACGTGGTTAATTATGTTACTGTTGTTCACCTGTCAATCATAATAAGCCCGATTTGATTGGTCCGACCAGATCTTGTTTGGGCATAATTGCTCCTCAATGGGGGAATGCCAGACCGAAATTCCAGACCATGCCGTTGGCGGGACTGAGTTTGACTGGCACCAAGGCTAGAGCTAAGGCATATTTGTGATCAAAATGACATACTTCATAAGTGTAACAATATGACGGCCGAATAGTGATCCTTTCTTTTGACCAAAAGGTTTACATGGTTTAAACATACTGCAAGCTAAATAATAAAAACATCTACTCAATTATATTGAAAGGATTTAGGTTTTCAAGGGTAGTTTCTTGAAATTACAAATATGTGGGGGAAAAAACATAGTTCACTACACAGCAATGTTAAGGGCTGATGTTTGTAGTGAGACTTTATGGAGGGTCAAAGAAGTAACTGCAACGATCTGACTTTTTTCAAACCAATACGACACGAATACTTGGGTCTGAGAATTTACTGATACCGATCAGTGCCAATACCACACACAAAAATGCGATCAGTTGGAAGATTCTATAATTCTCTTCTATGCTTTTTACTACAAATTATTGTGAATTGGATGAAAAATAAAATATTAATTAAAATGACCACAAAACTAAAATATCAAGTGAAAAAAATTCTCTGTGAAATTATTTCAGTTTCCACATTTTAAGGATTGGTTCATGCTATTTGGTTAACTGACCGACACAAGTACATTATTTTGGTATCTGTGCATCCCTAGATGTAACAATATCTTTTTTTCTAACAGTTACTTTAAAAATTTCAATGCCTCAGAAAAATACTTTGGACAAAGAAAAATCTTCATGCTGGATTTTAAAGGTAATGGAACATACATACATCATAAATGTAGTACACTATGAAATGGCAACATTTTATATTGTAGTAAAATTTATGTCCAATAATGTGATTGCAGCTACCGAAGTACTGCAGACAATATTATAAGATGTGGTTCTGGACACTGGCGATAGCGCATACATGACGTTGTCACTAGTTTGCCATCAATTTCATAATCTCGTGAGCCAAGACAGCTTTAGGAAGAAAGGGCACTTATGATGGATCGTACGTAAAACAAACATTGAGTTTGTTTCTAAAATATGTGATATATTTTGCAAGCCAAATATATATTTTAATTACTACATTTGTGTTTGTTAAATACTGGTGTGGACCAGACATGATTTCAACACTCAGAAACATTTGGTGTGGAAATGGATGCTATGTTTTGCAGTTCTTTTTGCACTTTTTGCCAAAAGCAGTATAAAGACTGTTCAGGTTCACATTTATTTAATGGTCTTTTGCACAAGTTTCCAGTTCCGGTCCAAAATAACTATAATCCTGCAACTTTTGAATGCAACACTTGTCCAGCTCAACAAAATCAAATGAATTACTTGTTATGAGGACTCAGCAAAGCTTAATGACATGTATATGACCAAATTTAGCCATCTGATTCAGGTGTGCTCAAGAGTTGCAGTGTTTGTTGAGGAGTTGACTTGGGAACCCCTAGTCTTTTGCATGCAAATGTATTTTTTCAAGTTTTTTTTTGCTCACAAAAATAAGGGTAAAGTACCATTGGGGTCTGGAAGGTTGTACTGTGAACAAAGTGCAACACACCTTGACTTTCTGTCACTTTATGTCTGTTGACTGTATGGAAAATTGATAAATAAATAAGAGGTAACATAAACTATATTTTGGTATGCTTCTGTTAAAAAATCCTTCTTATTTAGTAACGCATACTCACAGATTGGTTGTCAGGAGTTGCCGTCTCAGTAAGGAACAGACCCAGGCGCAGATGTTGAATAAAGGTAAAGGATGGTTTAATGGAGAGACAACAACACATGAACTAAGGGGCTAAGACGCACATCCAAACTTAAATAGTGGAAGGAAAACAAAGGAGAACAGGTGAGTCTGATCCCACAGATGCAGTCCCTGAACTAAGCAGGCTCTGACTTTGGTAGGCATTTGGGTCAATATCACTATAAAGTGCCCTTTGTTGTCCCCATCACAATCACGGATATATTTTGGCCATTTTGTGTAATAATACTATTCTGGTTGGATACAAGTAATGTTTAAGTACTTTAATACACTTTTGTATAATAATAACTGGAATCAGGTTGGTTTTCCTTTTTTTATTCCACTTTCTTCTAATGCATCACTGCCCTTCACTTGCGTTCCTCATGCTGGACAGCAGACATCAACCAAGGCTGTTAATGATAAAATAACACATAATCAAACAAATTTGCACTTTCCCTTGTTGTTGCTATTAGATAATAGCAAATAAAAAAGGTTTTTGCCATTTTATTTGTTTTTTTACAAAAATATCTTCAGTTTCATATGCGTCCCTGAACTTAATGTCCACCCTGTCATTATGGGTCACTTGGCCCTTTAATTACTAATATGATGCAATCAGTGACATCATCACCAGAATGTTGACCCATTTGAACTGAGGTAAGACCAACACCACCAAGAAGAGTAAGTACTTCCTCTTATTTTTCATGTTTATCATCATTATATGTTCATTGTTTAATGTGGTCACACATAAAATGTCCACCCTGTCGGCGTAAAAACCTGAAAAGTAACTATTTTTCCCCAAAAGTTTAGGTATATTTTTTCAAAAAATTGCAATGTCATCTTCAAGTTAGCTGGTTATGCTAGCTAGTGTCTCACCATGTGGTTGATATAAGCAGATTAGCTAAAATTGTCCACCCTGTCATTGTCCACCCTGTCATCAAGGCTGTTATGACAGGGTGGACATCACCCTGACAGGGTGGACATCAACCGTTGAGATGGGTAACATAAGACTACGTTTTACACTAAATACTTAAAAATCTTCACAAACAGTTCCTCTGCGAAAGTCTCGGCCATGTGTCATACACCTCCTTTTGTAGATTCAGGCCTTTTTGGGTAGTTTTTCCTTCGAAATCTGACCGAGAAACGTGTCTTTGCAAAAGGCATGAAAATTTAACGTTCATGGCGAGAGCAATGCTGAACTGTGGCCTGCTGTCCACAGATAATATTGAGGAAATGGCTGAAGTTACCATGTGCAATAAAAACATCAAGGCCTGTGCATATGGGGAATGCAAGAAATGTGAGAAAACGTCCCACCCACTGACCAATCCACCTGGTCCACAAATTATCAATGTTCCACAATGGATGACGGAAAAAACAATGAAGGAGGAGGGGGTGTCAACCATTACCACGAAGAAGGAGCTTGAGATGTCTGAGACGGAATTAAATTCTAAATTTCAAGACAAACTATTTCAGATCAGGGGTCACATTTTTAATGCAAAATGGCAATCAAAAATATATAGAGAAATCAAGGACAATATGAAAAGCAACGAATGCCTTTTGCACATTGATTTTAGTGAGAACTACTCATGCAAATACAGTCAAGAGATCCAGTCAGTGCATTTTGGGGGTTCCCATCAGCAGGCTACTCTGCACACCGGAATGCTGTACCTGGAAGGTCAAAGCAAACCACATAGCTTTTGCTCAATCTCCGCCTCCAGGCGACATGATCCTGCGGCCATCTGGACACACCTGGATCCTGTTTTGAAAGCCCTTAGACAACGCAATCCTGAAGTGGACACCCTTCACTTTTTTAGTGACGGCCCTGCTACCCAATATAGACAAAAGGGAAACTTTCATCTCCTGTCCACCGAACCATACAAGTATGGATTCCAAAGAATATCATGGCACTTCTTTGAGGCTAGCCATGGTAAGGGGGCCCCAGATGGCATCAGAGGGTCACTCAAGAGGACCGCAGATAAGATTGTGGCCCATGGAGAAGATATCCCTGATGCTCAGACCCTTTTTGACAAATTGACTGATGCATCAATTGATACGTCAGTTGAGCTGTTCTACATTTGAGAGCATGATGTCGAATCCAAGCCAGAGGTTTGTTTAGACAAAACGCCTCCTTTACTTACAGCCAACCTTCTTCACACACACACACACACACACACCTTTTTAAACCATACACGCAAGCACCCAGACTTGCGTGTATGTGTTGTGTTGCGTGTTGTGCACTCAAGTCACACACATCCCTGAACACTACAGCTTAGCAATATACTTCATTCCACAGCATGTTTTATCATTTAACTTGTTTTACTGTTTATGACCTTGCATCGTTGTATCCTGCAGGGACCTGCACTTGCTGCAATAAAAGGCACCACTAAGATCCACCAAGCCATCAGTGTGGTCCCTGGAAAGATGAAATACAGGGACATCTCATGTCTGTGTAAAAGGGAGGAAGGGATTCTGGACTGCCACTGCTTTCAACTCCAAGAGGTTACATTGGCAGGTTCTCCTATCTCATCTACATCATCTACTCCAACTGCCATGGACAAGCAGAAGAATAATACAACTATGAGACCAGAGGTTATTGAGTTGAGTCATGTTGGGGAATGGTGTGTTGTCAATTATGACAATGAGGGTTACCCAGGTGTAATTTTGGATGTGGAGGGGGATAGTGTGGAGGTCAAATGTATGCACCGCAATGGTATTAACAAATTTTACTGGCCAAGTCCTCGTCAGGACATTAGCTGGTACAATGATGCGCAAATCATTTGCTTAATGCCAGCACCTCAAGCCCTTAATAGGCGCTCCCTGTCTGTTGATCCATCTGTGTGGAAGTATGTGCAAGTGTGGCATGGTACACAATGAGGGCCTGGGTGGGATTTGATCCCACGACTCCCAGGTGAAAGTCATGTGCGCTAACCAGTCAGCCAAAGGGAATCCCCGTGGCCAAGCAGCCAGGGCACGTCATCTATCGGAGCCACAGTGACAGGACCTCCACACTGTCACATCTCTCCCCCTCTTATCACAAGCACGTCCTCATGCTCCCGTGCAGGGTGCCACCAATTTCAAATCCATGGACTTATTACCAGTCTCACATGGACCCTGCCAGCAACGCCAAATGTGGCATGGTACACAATGAGGGCCTGGGTGGGATTTGATCCCACGACTCCCAGGTGAAAGTCATGTGCGCTAACCAGTCAGCCAAAGGGAATCCCCGTGGCCAAGCAGCCAGGGAACGTCATCTATCGGAGCCACAGTGACAGGACCTCCACACTGTCACACATACATGATAGCATTATGCAGTTGCTGCAGTTTTGTCGGCTGCACATCCATGATGCGAATCTCCTGTTCCACCACATCCCATAGGTGTTCTATTGGATGGAAATCTGGTGACTGTGGAGGTCATTCGAGTAACGTGAAATCATTCAGTATGTTTATAAGCAGCAAGAGAAAGTCGAACTATTACCTTAGTCTGAATGAAATCAGACTTTCAAAATGTGTGTATACACCTTAGTCTGGTTTAAATTGAACTTACTGGAGTTTCAGGATCTCGACCAATGGCCGCTGGCTGCTCTGCTTTGTGACCGCATACCATGGAGGCCGCCATTGCTCCTCCATTGCTGTAGTACCTCCATTTGGCCGCTAGGCCCCCATTGAAAGGCATTGGACTTTAGACACGTTAAAAACAACTTTAATGCCTGGTTTCAATTTTTTAAAACTTTCTATGGCTACATATTCCTCCTGAGATAACGCTGGGCTAGTCAAAAAAATTGAAACCAGGCTGGTTTTCGTAAGATAATTTTTTGAAATCTTGCATAATTAATCAGGGGCCGGACTTTGATTGACAGGCTGTTTCGTTTGAATTTAATTATAGTAAAACTACATTTTAATAATTATTTCAAGTTACTAGTTCTTACCTTTTTGAGGTTTGAGAAATTGGAAAACCGTCGGAGGAGCACAGATACGGCAGCAGTCAGGCATGGGGCTATTAGCCTTTAGCTTAGTTAGCCAAGTTTAGCATCAGAACTAAGGATGCGGGAGCAGAATGGGCGTGATTACGACCGAACTACACGCCCCGCGAGGGCAGAGTCTACAGTAAAGAGCCCGCCCCTATGCCCTTTTTAGGAACATGCTTCGTCAGAGCTGGGGAGGAGGAGTCTGTAAATCCGCCATGAATTCCCCCATGAACGTGTGTCATTCTGGTAAACGGGGAGCAGTGAGGAGGCTTTGTCTATTCTTTTTTACAGTCTATGATCTCGACTGAGCTACACAGATTATGCAATTGGGAATTGGCGGGAGGGGCGATCAATTGGTACTATGGATCGTATACAAATGTTAATACCAAGATAACAACTATAAAAAAAAGGGTGTTAACCAAAAATAGAATAAATAAAAATAAGAAATGTACAAATTTTTCCATCGTATTCCCTCTAAAACAGAAAAATCACAAAACATAAGCAGCTACTTTCGGATAAAAGTTAAAAATAAAACAATAGTCATTAATCGTAATTCATTGTGTAAACAACACTTTTGACTTCTGATGGAAGCACTTTTTTTTTGTTCTCCCATAAGAAAAATCTAGGTAGTCCCTCACACCATCACAACACCACCACCAGCCTAAACTGTTGATACAGCATGGATCCATGTTTTCATGTTGTTGATGCCAACTTCTGACCCTACCCACCAGATGTCGCAGCAGAAATCGACACTGTGCAAATTGTAGCCTCAGTTTCCTGTTCTTAGCTGATAGGAGTGGCAGTCAGTGTGGTGTTCTGCTGCTGTGGCCCATCTGCCTCGAGGTTCGACATGTTTTTCATTCAGAGATGCTCTTCTGCATACCTTGGTTTTAACGAGTGGTTACTTTAGTTACTGTTCCCTTTCTATCAGCTCGAACCGGTATGGCCATTCTCCTCTTACCTCTGGCATCAACAAGGCATTTTCGAACACAGAACTGCTGCTCACTGGATATTTTACCCTTTTTCGGACCATTATATGTAAACCCCAGAGATGGTTGTGAGTGAATATCCCAGTAGGTCAGCAGTTTGTTAAATACTCAGACCAGACTTTGGTTCCAGTAACCATGCCACTTTCAAAGTCACTTAAATAATATTTTCACCATAAATCACCCCATTTGATGCTCAGTTTAAAATACAGCAGATCGTCTTAACCATGTCTACATGCCTAAATGTATTGAGTTGCCGCCATGACAGGTGTGCTTAATAAAGTGGCCACTGAGTGTGTGTGTGTGTATGTATACAGGTGCTGGCCAGTAAATTAGAATATCATCAAAAACTTGAATTATTTCAATAATTCCATTCAAAACATGAAACTTGTACATTATATTCATGCAATGCACACAGACCAATGTATTTCCAATGTTTATTTCTTTTAATTTTGATATTTATAAGTGACAACTAATGAAAACTCCAAATTTGGTATCTCAAAAAATTAGAATATTTTAAAGGCCAATGAAAAAAAATGTTTTTTTTTAAATGTTGGCCAACTGAAAAGAATGAACATGAAAAGAATGTGCATGTATAGCACTCAATACTTAGTCGGGGCTCCTTTTGCCTCCATCACTGCAGTAATGCGGCGTGGCATGGACTCGATCAGTCTGTGGCACTGCTCAGGTGTTATGAGAGCCCAGGTTGCTCTGATAGTCGTCTTCAGCTCCTCTGCATTGTTGGGTCTAGCGTATTGCATCTTCCGCTTCACAATACCCCATAGATTTTCTATGGGGTTAAGGTCAGGCGAGTTTGCTGGCCAATCAAGGACAGGGATACCATGGTCCTTGAACCAGGTACTGGTGGTTTTGGCACTGTGTGCAGGTGCCAAGTCCTGTTGAAAAGTGAAGTCTGCATCCCCATAAAGTTGGTCAGCAGCAGGAAGCATGAAGTGCTCTAAAACTTCCTGGTAGACGGCTGCATTGACCTTGGACCTCAGGAAACAGAGTGGGCCAACACCGGCAGATGACATGGCACCCCACACCATCACTGAAGGTGGAAACTTTACTCTGGACCTCATCCAACGTGGATTCTGTGCTTCTCTGCTCTTCCTCCAGACTCTGGGTCCTTGATTTTCAAAGGAAATGCAAAAATTGCTTTCATCAGAAATCATAACTTTGGACCACTCAGCAGCAGTCCAGTCCTTTTTGTCCTTGGCCCAGGCGAGACGCTTCCTACGCTGTTTCTTGTTCAAGAGTGGCTTGACACACGGAATGCGACAGCTGAATCCCATGTCTTTCATGAGTCTCTTCGTGGTGGTTCTTGAAGCGCTGACTCCAGCTGCAGTCCACTCTTTGTGGATCTCCCCCACATTTTTGAATGGGTTTGTCGTCACAATTCTCTGCAGGGTGCGGTTATCCCTAGAGCTTGTACACTTTTTTTCTACCACATTTTTTCCGTCCCTTCGCCTGTCTGTTAATGTGCTTGGACACAGAGCTCTGCGAACAGCCAGCTTCTTTAGCAATCACCTTTTGTGTCTTGCCCTCCTTGTACAAGGTGTCAATGGTCGTCTTTTGGACAGCTGTTAAGTCAGAAGTCTTCCCCATGATTGTGGAGCCTTCAGAACAAGACTGAGGGACCTTTTAAAGGCCTTTGCAGGTGTTTTGAGTTAATCAGCTGATTAGAGTGGCACCAGGTGTCTTCTATATTGAGCCTTTTCAGAATATTCTAATTTTCTGAGATACTGAATTTGGTGTTTTCATTAGCTGTCAGTTGTAATAATAAAATTGAAAATTAATAAACACTTGAAATATATCACTATGTGTGGAAGGAAAGTATTCAGTATAGAAGTTTCACGTTTTGAATGGAATTACTTAAATAATTCAACTTTTTGATGATATTCTAATTTACTGGCCAGCACCTGTATATACAGTCGTGGCCAAAAGTTTTGAGAATGACACAAATATTAGTTTTCACAAAGTTTGCTGCTAAACTGCTTTCAGATCTTTGCTTCAGTTGTTTCTGAGATGTACTAAGATCATTATGTCAGGTTTATTGGGTTAGAATGGCAGACTTGACATGTTAAATGGAGGGTGATGCTAGAATTTATTGTTCTTCCATTGTTAACCACGGTGACCTGCAAAGAAACGTGTGTAGCCATCATTGCGTTGCATAAAAATGGCAAGGATATTGTGGCTACTAAGATTGCACCTACATCAACAATTTATAGAATTATCACGATGCTCAAAGAAAGAGGTTCAATTCTTGTTAAGAAAGCTTCAGGGTGTCCAAGAAAGTCCAGCAAGCAACTGAAACAAAGATCTAAAAGCAGTTTAGCAGCAAACTTTGTGAACACTTATATTTGTGTCATTCTCAAAACTTTTGGCCACGACTGTATATATATATAAAAACGCTGCATGATATATTTTAGATTATCAGGTACATGTTTTTTATGGGGGGTGAGAGATGGTTGTGCAGTATGTTTAAACAATCCAAAAAATCAATCATGTTAAGACAATTAAACAGATGTTCAAATTACTATTTTTTGATTGCATGTGATATCAGGTCTTATCCTGTCTACTAATGCTCATGTTATGAGAAATTTTACATTAGAGTGATACTCGAAATTTAAATATAAACTATTTCCAGGGCTCTACTGATACACATGTTCAGTATTGTATCTCCTGTCTGTGAATCTCTGCTCTATTGCTCATTTCATGCATGGTGGATACTTTCTGATTCATGTCGCGTAATGTATTGTTAATGCGTCAAAATAAATAATTCAGTAATAATTGATCGTTCTCATGTTCCTATATTTATATAAAGATTAAATCTGCTTAAAATGTTCAAGCAATAGGAAATGTAATAATCAGACTTACTAGGGCTTTGCGGTATACCAAAAATTACCATTACCGAAATTTCTGACTGTTACTGACATCATTTTGCCCATGCCGGTAAATTCGGTATTTAAAAAAATGAAAATATGTGTTTTACATTAGCGGTGCTCCTGTCCCTTTTAGATGTGAGCTTTGCCTTGAGTCAACGTGACCACGCACAGTCATGTGACATACAGAGGGAGGCAGCTGCTCACGCAGCAACTGTGTATCTACAGTATATTTAGCAAGTGTTAAGACTCATTTAGCGACTGTTTTTCAGAAAAATTCAACTGGTGACAAATAAAAAGACTTTTTATGGTGTTATTGGAAACTCAGACTGTAACGGGGAGCACATATCTTTGTTACTGCAGCAACGGAGCTGCAACCAAACCAGAGCGTTTCTAGTTCAACAGCTTCCTCTGCCAGGCGGAGCAGATATTAACCCCGCTGAGTTCTTGTGCGCCCTGTTCCCACCTGTGCTCCGATGTAAAATATTTTCTGTCTAAAATAAACAACTGCACATTAAATCAGAGATTTCACTCAGCCCCCATGACTTCTAAGTTTAAACCAGACTCTAAGAAATACAGAGTGGAGTGGGAATCAAGTACTGAATTAAAAGGCTGTTTGAAGCAAGGTCTATAGCAAGCCATTATATTTTAAAGAAAATTTTGTACATTTGGCCCCAAGATAAGAACCAACAGACTTAAGAACTCCTTTGTCCCACATGCCATCAGACTGTTTAACTGCTCTCTGGAGGGGGAAGGGAGGGGAAACAGGAGGACAAACGAGGTGGGAACAACTAAGCTGTAGTGCCTCTTCACTTCACTGTGTAATACTTACTGGCAATTCTTTTTCTTTTTGTTAATAGTCAACGGTGCAATAGACATCAATATCTATGTGTAATTTAAGTGCAATTTCCTTGTATTTTTTATTTTACTTTTTATTATTCTATCTATCCCTTTGGTATATTTTATTTATACATGTCTTGTATTTATACATGTGTACTTTCTGTAACTTGTCGGTGCTGTGCTACTGGAAACCGAATTTCCCAGAGGAACCCGCCCGAGGGATTAATAAAGTTTTATCTATCTCTATCTGTCTCTGCCAGACACTGAATACAGAAAAGGACGGGGGGTGGGGGGGTGTAATGTGGTCATTGTTATCGTCCACTGATCGTTATCGACGTGAAATTCTTAATTTACTGTGATATTAATTTTAGCTCATATGACACAGCCCTAAGACTTAGTCTTTTTGATGATTTAGAACAAGACTTGGCAGCCATATCTAAATAGCGTATTAAAAACAATTATAAAGTGAAATAGCCCAAATATCTCAGAATTTTTTGACTATTTACAATAACTAGCTTAAGCACACATTACTAATAAGCAAAAATAATTCAAGACCAGTCATATTTGCTTGATGGTCTGTACTTTCAAACTATATGAAATGTTATTGTTGTAATGATAGATGATCTTTGATTCTGGGCTAGGCTATGGTTTAAAGGGGGCGGGGGGAGCGAGCGCCATAGGAGGTAAATTACTAATATACGCGATTCGGGTTGGGACGGGAGTCTTTCTCTCTGGATTTTTTCGGGACAAGATTTTTTTTTGTGGGGCTGTCACGTGATCAGGACGTGATGGACGCGAGTATTTTTTTGGGCTTGGGACAGGATGGGAGCGACAATTGATTCACGTGTCACCCTCTAATCCAGAGGTAAATGATGGTGTTGATGGCCACACAGGACGGGAGTATCCCATTGGCAGCAACCTTCAAAAAGATCGGCATGTACTGTAAAACCATAGCAGGCACAGCTGCAAAAGCTGAGCTTGCAGGAGTGAGCAAAGAAAAAAATGATGAAATCAGAAAAGCATTTAGCGCAAAGGAGACTTTAGTGTCCTTTGCAAAAAAATGCAAGGAAGTCATTCAGTCGGATGGTCTTGTTGGGGATGTCCTTCAAACGAAGGAGACAGTAACACTTCTAAAAATGTTCCCTAAAATGTAAAGAAAAGCATTGGTTTTTTTAATTGTTCCGAAAAGTGTGAACTTTGTGTCTGTTTACAAGAATTATGTTCATTGTATTTTTTCATATACCACCTTGAAGGTGCTGTTTATCAATTACCATCACTGACAGTAAATGGACACCCATACTCAGGAATTTTTTTTTTTTTTTGTGAGAAACAATCTCTCCGTGATGGACTGGCGACCTATCCAGGGTGTACCCCGCCTCTTGCCCGTTGACAGCTGAAGATAGGCACCAGCCCCCCCGCGACCCCTGGAGGAATAAGCGGTTCAGAAAATGGATGGAAAATATCTCTATGGCTTATTACTACACAAGATAAAGAAAGATGCTTTGTGAAAATGCAAAAATTCTCTATAGCAAATACCCATGTTAGAACATAAAAAAAAGTTAGATACAAAGTAAGTTGTGATGTGTTCCTCAGTAAGTACATGGGAGATGGCTTCACTTTACTTTAGGGTACACAAATGTAGTATGTAATGGTTAGGTACTGAGTGAGTAAGGATTCATTCCTTGTTAGGTACCTTGGAGAAGTCTTTACTTTACTTTAGGAGTACATAATTGTAGTATGTAATGCTTAGGGACTGGGTAAGTACTATTTTATTGTATTTTAAATTCTAAATCAATTTAACTCAAATGCAAAACTATCCACATATCTCGCGTATATTACATGTTAAATTTTAACTCAAATTAATAAATTTTTCCAAGTGGTCTAAATTAATATTTTTACAACATCTAACCTGATATTTTACATCTGATATTTAGTTTGCCTTTTAGGAAGTGATGACCTTGTGAAAGAACAAACTGGCCGAACCCAGACACCAAATTTGAAAGTTAATTGTCTACATAATTCCCTTCATGTAAGCCAACTTTTTGTATAGATATTTCCCAGTAATCATTCATGGCATTTTTTGTATTAATGATTTCATCGTAATCTGGAAATATCTGGAAAATTTAGGGCTGAGACAAACCTGAAAGTGTTAACAAATGATCTAGCTCCATTTAAACTAATCTAATTAAACAGAGAAAACATATCCACCTTATGGTAAAGAAGCTGGTCAAATTAAGCTGGTCATTATGTAAAGTACCTACATTGGGGTCCACAGGGCAATAAGTACCCTTTCCACAATAATTAGTCCGATATTGTTTGTAGCTATGTCTTATTTTTTCACTTCACTTTTGGAGTACACAATTGTGGTATGTAATGCTTAGGTACTGGGTAAGTAATAATTCGTTCCTCAGTAGGTATTTAGGAGGAGCCTTTACTTTACCTTATGGCTCACCGATGTTCCCCATCCAGCAGGGGACTTTATAGTTGAGCAAGTTGAAAAGTCCAATAAACACGAAGTTTGTATCTTGAACAGCATTTATTCTGCCACCACCATATTCAGACAAACTCTTGCGATAACAAAATGAGAATATCCCAGACTAAACAGAGTTAACAATCTCCCTTTTTCTTAAAAGCACAAAAAAATTGTTGCATCACATACGCAAATGAACATAATGTACCACTTGAATATTTTGTTGGTATTTTGACGTTTTACAAACGAATGTTATAGAAATGAACAAGTATATTACTGCAAAGAATTTCATTGCCTCCAAATACCCTCATCTATTGCTTTCAGGAGTACAAGAGGATAGGCACCCTTTTTTGTCAAACAATCAGTAAGTTTTGACTTTGCATCGGCCCAACATACCTCCTTAATTTTGGTAGTTTGTATTAGCTCTTTGATGCTACTCATTTCTAACTTCTAACTGTAGTGCTTCTTACTACACGTCTGATTTTCTTAGATTGCGAGAACAGTGGACAAAATTTTCCTTTCTTCCGCATGAGAGCAATGAAAACTCCTCCCTGTCTGCCTCCATCTGGAAGATTGCTCAGTGAAGCATCACTGAAAACAACTAAGCTTAAATCGTCACTGTTACCGATGTGTTGGAACTTGAGTGTGTCCTGATCTGATTTTAGTTTGCAAATCACTTTGTTCACTTCATGCATGGAATGAACAGTAGCATCGTGGATCCCTCGATGACTGTTCCCCTAGAGATCGACCGGCGGAATCCTTACACGGAGCACTGGAGGTCGTCCAGACCGAGGCGTCCGAGGAAAAGGGGGAGACGCGGCGGACTGCGGCAGCGGCTCAAGCGGCAGGGCCATCGTCGGATACCTCTACCCACTGTCATCCTGGCTAATGTTCAGTCGCTCCGAAATAAAGTGGATGAGCTACAGGGTAACGTAAAGTTTCTGGCAGAGTACAGAGACGCATGTATCCTGGCCTTCACTGAGACCTGGCTTAAGGAGCAGGATCTTCAGTCAGAGTTGGAGATCGATGGCTTCGGAGCTCCATTTCGGTTTGACAGAGACCCTGCAGTGACCGGCAAGTCACTCGGTGGGGGTGTGTGTCTTTACGTCAATAGGAATTGGTGTAAAACAGTGATTGTCAGGGAGACAGTGTGCACCAAAGACATCGAACTTCTGTCCGTATCCCTGCGACCTTTCTATCTTCCCAGAGAATTCCCTCAGCTATTTATTACAGTTGTCTATGTTCACCCGAAGGCTAATGCTGATGTAGCCACACAGGTCCTTCTTAAAACAGTGCAGCGGCTGCAGGGTTTGGCGCCGGATGCACCGCACCTTATTTTGGGTGATTTTAATCACTGCAAACCGACAAAGTCCTTGGGTAACTTTTACCAATATGTAACGTGTCCCACTCGACATGCGAAGTGCCTGGATCTTTGCTTTGGATCCGTAAAAGGGGCTTACAAGTCATTTAGCAGAGCTCCACTCGGCATGTCTGACCATAACATGGTTTATTTGGTTCCGTCCTACAAATCCGTCCTGAAGAGGAACAAAGCTGAGAGAACAATGGTTCCGGTTTGGTCGGAGGAATCAATTCAGGGTCTCCAGGACTGTTTTTATTTCACAGATTGGGAGGTGTTTACCAATGCCTGCGAAGATATTGATGAACTTACTGTTGTTGTCTCATCATATATTTCCTTTTGTGAGGCTTCCATCATTCCACGGAAAGAAAATTTTCTTTATCATAACAACAAGCCATGGGTGACAAAAAGTATTAAAGCTGTGATTAACCAAAGGAACATTTGCTACATTCAGGGGGATACTGCTAGATGCAAAGAGCTTCAAAAACAGCTAAGGAAGGAGCTGAAACTTGCTAAATGCAGGTATAAGGACAAGGTTGAGAACATGCTTAAGGCAGGCAGCTCTCGTCCTGCATGGGAGGGGGTTAAATCCATGTTGGGGATGCGACCCAAGAAGACCCATGTCTCCCTTAACAGAATGTCTGATTTAGTGCTCTCAAACGAACTGAACATATTTTATAATCGTTTTAATAACCATAATTTTAGTGAAGAATTGTCCGTTTTTAAAAATGTTTCTTCACAGAATACTGTTGTTGACAGGAGCAAGGTGTGTAAACTTTTCCGTGGAGTCAATGAAAGGAAAAGCCCTTGTCCGGATGGCATTGGAGGACGTGTTCTCAAGAACTGTGCTGACCAGTTGGCAGACATTTTTACTTTCATCTTTTCAATGTCCCTCCACTTTCACAAGGTCCCCGCACTCTGGAAGGATTCCATTATTGTTCCAATTCCCAAGTTTGCTTCCCCTAAACTATTAAATGATTTTAGACCCGTGGCATTAACTTCTCTAGTTATGAAGTCCTTTGAGAGAATTGTCAAGGAAACACTACTGACCTGTGTTGAAGATAACCTGGACCCACTACAGTTTGCTTACAGGTCAGGCAGAGGTGTTGATGATGCTTTAGCCACCCTTTTAAATCTAGTTTTGAATCATCTTGAGGGAGCCAAGTCTTTTGCCCATCTCTTATTCATTGACTTTTCATCTGCTTTTAACTGCATCCAGCCACATATTTTAGCAGGAAGATTAAGGGACTTCCACAACGTAGACCCTGGTCTAATAGCCTGGCTAATGGCTATTAGACCAGGGTCTATTAGGGTCTATTAGGGTCTATTAGCCTTTTTAACAGAAAGACCACAACGTGTGAGGGTCAACGGTGTTCTGTCAGACACCCTTGTCTCCTTCACGGGATCACCTCAGGGCTGCGTCCTTTCCCCCTTGCTGTTTGTTCTGTACACGAACGAATGCCATAGTCAGCATGCGGGACGTCACATTTTAAAATTCGCAGACGATTCCGTAATTGTGTCCTTGCTGACCAGTAACGACCCTGACCATGGCCCTGTAGTGAGGGAATTTACTGACTGGTGTTCCTCATCCTTTATGAGTATCAATGTGGCCAAAACAAAATAAATGTTAATAGATTTTAGGAAAGTTGTCCCAGGCACACCTTCTCTGGTCATCGAGGATCAAGTTGTCGCAAGGGTCCATAATTACAAATACTTGGGAACAAATGTTGACGACAAACTGACTTTTAATGACCATGTTGATGCTATCTGCAGCAAGGCTCATCAACGGATGTACTTTTTAAGGAAATTGAGGAATTTTAATGTCGACAGCACTTTTATGAAAATGTTTTATTCTTGTTTTATTGAGTCTATTCTTACCTTTTCTTTTATCTGTTGGTATGGTTCTCTTTCCCTTAAGAACAAGAACAGATTGCAGGGCATAGCGAAAGTGTGCAGCAAAATTGCAGGCATTAGTCTTAACACTAGAAGACCCAGGATTTTTTGCTCTACCTATAAAGCCCACAGGTAAGCCGAAAGGCTGGATGGCCCCCTGTGAACCCTCCTTTTGTTATGTAAACGGGGCAATCACTGGGACACCACAGGAGGGGGGATATGCAGAGCCACTTCACTCAAAACACCTTGACATAAAATGGGGGAGGGGGACAATCAGGTAGGAGCAGGATTGCTAACTGACTGTCTGAGCAGAACATATGAGCTGAATCAAAATGTAATATATGTAGAAGGATGTAGACGTTATCAGAACCCTACAACACTGGGCTTCCAACATCCCCACCAGACACATAAGAAAAGTAATAGAACAGAACCACATCAAATAAAGCACTCAAAATCTGTGGTAGCCCCACTAGTCATTTACAGAATTGCTCATCAAGTTGATATCTGTACAAGATTTATTTTATGTAACATTTTTTTCAAACTGAGATACACCCGAAACACATTTGATTTGTTATATTTAAGAATTTGTACATTGTTTTTGTCTGTTTTGCTCTTTCCCTCTATTTTCTCTTTTCCTGTCTCTCCCTGTCTCAACTCATAAAAACCAGACTGACTGTTGCTGTTTGCCCACACTGTGATGTTATGTTATGTCAAAGATATGATATTATTGAGTCGTCTTCAGAGCTTCCTGTGTTTTATCACTCTGGAAATGCTAAGTTCCATTCGACACTGTACTGTTGAACATGCACGGCAAATGGAGCATGTGGACTGGTTCATGGCCCTCCCTGAACTAATGGCATTTATTGCTATTGTTATCTTGCGGGGGCTGACCAAGGTTCCATCACTGCATGACTGCTGGTCAGCAAACCTGGGAAACCCCCAGATCATGGCAACTATGTCCCGAAATCGCTTCCAAGAAATCATGCAACACCTACGCTTTGACGACAAGGACACCCGCAGTGAGCGAGCAAAGACGAGCAAATCAGTGTAAAAGCAATCATGCCACTCTGCGATGTATAGGCTGTTACAAATACACATGTGGCAAATGCAGAAAGGAGACGGCTTGGCAGTGCATGGATTGTGAGTGATTATTGAAATGTACTCACCTCACTCATTGTTACATACTGTTTAGTTTTCTCTGTGTGCTTGAAAACTCAAATTTCCCTGAGGGAGTCACCCCAAAGGGATCAATAAAGTTTTAAGCCTAAGTTCTAAGTCTCACTCACTTCCACTCTCTAACACTGTATCCTGATAATACTTTTTTATTATTATTATTATTAGTAAATATCATGAAGGCCCAGTTGGGATAACCCCAGATTTTGAGTGCTTTATTTGATGTGGTTCTATTCTATTACTTTTCTTATGTGTCTGGTGGGGATGTTGGAAGCCCAGTGTTGTAGGGTTCTGATAACGTCTACATCCTTCTACATATATTACATTTTGATTCAGCTCATATATTCTGCTCAGACAGTCAGTTAGCAATCCTGCTCCTACCTGATTCTCCCCCTCCCCCATTTTATGTCAAGGTGTTTTGAGTGAAGTGGCTCAGCATATCCCCCCCCCTGTGGTGTCCCAGTGATTGCTCCGTTTACATAACAAAAGGAAGGTTCACAGGGGGCCATCCAGCCTTTCGGCTTACCTGTGGGCTTTATAGGTAGAAAAGCCAAATGGCTGCTCTCTGGTAGTTCTAGTGTTAATGACCTGTCTGACCTTTACAGGTACAGAACCTCAAGTAAGGCCCGCTCACTCCTCACCGACTTAAGCCATCCCCTGGTTGGTGAGTTTGTACTGCTCCCGTCGGGCCGCAGGTATATCATGCCAAGGTGTAGAACAAACAGACTCAAGAAATCTTTTATCCCTGCTGCCATAGCTTTTCTTAACAAGTGACTTTTTATCTTTCTTTTGTACTTCATGTTTGTTGTTCTTTTTTTTTTTTTTTTTTCTCTCCCTTTGTATTGTTAATGATATCGACTGTCGACTGTGTCTGTTACTGCTGGCTGCAGAACAAATTGCCCCTCGGGGACAATAAAGACTCCTTGATCCTTGATCCTTGATCCTGTACCATATTACCCACAGTAGAAATGTGCATACCCACATATGAGAAACTTCCATGTTCTTCACGCCCCACATGAAAAGCAGACAGGGATAACAC
This sequence comes from Apricaphanius iberus, assembly GCA_028564705.1. NCBI lineage: Eukaryota > Metazoa > Chordata > Actinopteri > Cyprinodontiformes > Aphaniidae > Apricaphanius > Apricaphanius iberus. The sequence goes on along the minus strand of JAPXFQ010000216.1, from coordinate 2,871,345 downwards.
TAGTCACAAAATGTTCTGTTCCTGCCCAAAGAAAATCATCATGACATGCCTGAACTCCTGTTATTTCAGCATGCTCATTCTGCCAATAGAACACAACAGGATCAATTTGTGATATTTTACCACCAATGTTCAACAGAAGTTCTTTGACCTTGTTGTACCAGTAGAGGGAAGCGTCAGCAAGTCCATACACACATTTCTATAGTTTCCACAAAATATTTTTCACTCCAGCTTCAGGGGGAGGACAAACGTGAATGTTCCTTGAAAGTTTCATTCCCTGCAAAAAGGCAGATTTAATGTCCATAGAATGAACTTTCCATTTGTTTTGACAGATCACAGCTAGTAGCAGCTTGAGAGACTCTGAGGCACACGTGGGAGAGTTCTTTTTTTAACTCATGAATATCGACTTCTCCAAAGCCTCTCGCCACAAGGCGTGCTTTGGGAATAATACCTATAAATGTATTATATTGTTTATGCTGGCGTACACAGGCTGGCCTTAGTTTTCGGTGAGAAAAACTGCAGCTACTCCAGAGTGTTCCTTAAATCTTTCTTTATTACTCCACTTCAAATTGCACAAGATGTGTTGTGTTGTGGTTGCCTTCAAATATAAAAACAACAATAAATATATTATTATTATGCACAGATAAAGTTAAAGTAATATGACTAAATAAAGACACATGCTTACATAATGCAGTTATAGACCACGCCATTAAAGGGTAACACCCAACTATAGAAAACGTAAATACGGTCAGATAAATAACCCATCCGCAGCACTAAACACTCAATCCGAAAAGTATTGTGCTTTGTAACATATATATGAAAGAAAATAAACATATTAACCAACTTGTGGCAATATATCTTACATAAACAATTCTGCATATGGGAGCACACATAACAGCATGGTGGCTGGCAGTTCGGATTCACTCTAATTTCGTTAGAAGCTGATAATAAACAAATAACTGATCCAAACTTACTTTGTACTCACGCACAACAAACACAAAGTATCAACGTGGGCAGCTACAGTCCGGCTCTGCTGCGCGCAGTTATAATCAAAGCTGATATTTACAGCATTCAGCAGTTAACTTATCTGCCTCCGAGCGGCGCCGCTACTACTCAGCGTGACTCGGGACCTTCCGGTGACGCTTGGCTCGGCTCGGCTCATGTTGATGTTCGGCTCTGTCCACACACAGCAAAGCGGGGAAGTTTGCACAATACCATTAACAGTTTCTTTTAGTGTACAGACCCATCTAGTGGAAATACATTTCTGACCAATGTTTGTAACATCTTCATAAACTTTGTTATTTTGCCAGTTTTCCAACTCTTGTTGTTTAGCTGCATCAAAAGAAATACAGCATATATTATCTTGTTTCTAGCCCAGAGGCTAGATGGTGCCCCGATTAAATTATTTAAAGGATAATTAACTACTAATCTACAATTATTAGTTAATATTCTCAGCATCACCAGATAGATCATAACAATTATCAATTAATTAATTACTTTTAATTTATAATTCCTCAACATTAAATATCAAGTGGAGTACTATAGCAAAGCTGTGATGCTCTGCTTGGGAAAGTAAATGTGTTGGGCTTGTACCTGGTACTAAGACACCAGTTCTGAGTTGCAAACTGCTAGAGAGGATACGTAAAAAAAGAAGAAGAAAAAAGAAAGTGTGCTATACAAATAAAATTGCCTTGCCTATTTAGTTTTTATTTTAATCAACAAACTCATTAAGCTAGCAACGCTAAACTAAACTAATAACTAAAAGAAGAATAAACAATTAACTACCAAAAGTAAAAACATAAAAAATGTTTAAGTCTGTCTAAAAGTTGAGACAGTAACCAGTAAATTGATGGTGATGCCATAATCCAGAATGAATATCTATGCTTAAAGACCAAGGTTTCCTTTGAAAAGTTTGAAAGTGAGGCTATGTTAGTTTTGAACTAACTGTGATTAGTTTTAGACTAATTTGCTCCTCGGTTTGCATTCAAACCAGTGGCATAGCCAGAAATATCTTTTTGGGTGGGCGCAGCAAAAAAATGGGTGGGCCAAATAAATATTGATATTAAATCATTTCCACTCTTCCGCAGTAACTTCAACAGATTTGTGTCTGTATACATCAGAAATGGCTTAGAACAAAGCATTCAGGCAAAATAAAACTTATTAAAGCTTCAGCCAAAAACAGGTAGCTTATATCATCGCTCTGACATAAACAATAGTCATTTTTAGGTGGCAGTTCAGCCTTATTGGACTTCCCTCACTGTTGATGTCTGTTGGTTTCTATATGTTATATCTAATCAGAAGCAGTCATATGCTGATGGACAAACTCTATAAATTATAAACAAAACCACTGTCAGATGCCCAAACCTTTAAATAATTACTTGATTCCATTAAGGAGCAGTGTTGCATTACATCAAAAAAGGAATTAGTTATAGTTACAAATTACTTTTTTCCAAAAGTAATTGTGTTGGTAACTCAATTACTACACTTTAAAAGTAATTAGTTACTCAGCAAAGTAACTATGGCCTTATTTCTGTAACACAGTTACGTTCTATGATATCTATAAGGTGAAATATTCTTATAACTCAATGACGAATGATAAAACACCATATAGACAGTATTTAAGAACATTTAGTATAAATAACTTGACTCAATACAATTAAGGCTGATATGCAGAAAAATAAAAATATCCATCCATCCATCCATCCATCATCTTCCGTTATCCGAGGTCGGGTCGCGGGGGCAGCAGCCAAAGCAAAAATAAAAATATGCAAAAATTTAATCCATCAAGCTGTGCAAATCTATTTCTGTAATTGGACAGTTAACAGAGCACTATCAAAGTAGTTGTAATAAGACATTTTGAGATTGATTTCGTATCACTTGGTCACATGACCTGGAAGCTACTGAAGGAAAACCTGAAATATAACAGTATAATTATTATTATTATAATTGCATCATCACCGACACCTCTCTTCCCCTCTTCCTGCAGCTGCAGTGTCTGTCAGAAAGCCTGACACCGCTGTGCTTCATTCAACCACGTTGTAGTAACGCGCCACTGTACATCCCCAGGAACGGTAACGGCGTTGTAACGGTGGGAACAGTAATTCATTAGATTACTCCGTTACCCAAACATTAACGCCTTATTACCGCTGTTACACTTAAACGCCATTAATGGCGTTTAAGTACTTGCAATAGATTTAGAAGCTGTAGCTGTGACGCACCATTTTTTGCTAACTAGAAATAGCACCACAAGTTAAACAGAGCGGGATCATCTGCGCTTTGTGAGATTAGTGGTTGGTTAGCTTTTCCCAATGGACTGTGGGAAAAGTAGTACAATCGTGTTTCAAAGTAAACTTCCTAAAATAAATGTAATTATTTCATTTATTGTGAGATTCAAATCGTTTTCATGCATGAAACTGTACTTTAATCGACTAATCTGGGGTGTAACATTTTCAATAAAAGTACAAGTTTAAAATCTATAATCTTACACTTGGTTTCACAAAGCAATCTCATAGCTAGCCCTAGCTTGCATGGAGAGTTTATAAAACACGCTATTCAAACAGCCAATGACAGAAAGTCTTGCAAAGTAGTTGTCACCTCCAGTTTTATTTTGTTATGTTAACACTCCTCAAAAATAAAATGTAATTATTTTAGAATTTGTTTTAAGAAAGTGATTTATGTGGGTAGGCCTAAGCTTCGTCCATCTATATACAGTTAATGGTGAAATTATTAGTCCTTACATCTGAAGGTATTTGTAGTCCAGTTCTGTCACCATGGCTGTGGCCCAAATTGGATGACGTAGGCCCCACAGGTTTCTACAATTTATGAGATGATAGTGCTTGCTGGACATCTTCCTATTTTGAAGTGTAATAAACTTGATGTGACTTTAATCTGCTGCAATTTACCTTGGCCAACCGCTGCGTTTACAATCCACATAGTTGCTCATTTCTTTGTGGATTCTTTTTTTTTAAGGAGCCTGAACAGTTCATCTTGAAACCCCAGTCTCCTTTGAAATCTTTTTCTGGAAGAGACCTTGCTGACGCAGTAGAACTAAATTGTGTCTTGTAAATCAAACAGGATTTTCCATCTAACCTTATGATACAGTTTAATTTAATAATGATGATGAGTCAAAACAGAATCGGATTTGTTTTAATCTGGTGTGGAGAGGCATGTGTACAATTACTTCATACCAAGAAGGTAAGTCTGTAATGACTACATCTATCAATTTAAACAGGATGGAGCTGAATATAGAAAAAAAGATGACAATGAAATTGACAGCTATTTGCACAGTTTTTGTTAGCAAACATGATTTAGTTACAATTCTATTAAGCAATTTATCTTACACAGCATTTCAGTAAACCTTGAGCCCCTCATCCTGCAGCAAACAATGAATCATCAAAACATCAGGTGGGACGATGCCGCTTGTGCCCAGTTAAAATGGAACTGAATCATGCCATTGAAGTCTTTTCACGTCCCATGCATCAGAGAGACCTCAAGAGAAAGAATAGCATAATTTCCTCTGCATGTCTGTGTCTCATTGGGACTATTCAGTCCCTCCTGATCAGTGGCATCCAGACTAATGTGAAGCCTTTGTTGGGCTGAACTGTTCTTATCAAAAAGCTCCATCACGTGCACGGACTACCATGACAACTAGCTGTTTGATGAGTTTTATTTGGAAAATGCTAATTCAGATGAGGACAATGTATCAATGATAGGAGCTAATTAATTCGTTGGCTTGTGTTGTACAAATAGACCAAAACAAAAGCTTGTCCAAGTGTGAAGCTGCGCTGATAGGTTCCATTTCTGTTTGAAGCGAAGTTAGCAGCTTGCTCAGTACATTGTTTATGTGCATATTTTAACATGCAATGGAATGAAAAGGTAGCAAACTACACAGAAAAAACCCAACAATTTCCACTCAACTGAATTTGGTTGATTTAGCAGTAATGAATCTTTTTGAGTGAACTAAACTGATTTGGGTTGATTTAGCAATAATGAATTTTGTTGAGTGAACTAAATGTAAATATGTTGGGTCAACCTCATAAATTCAGGTTCCTGTAAGGCATATCTTCATTTCCAGTGTTGTGCCTTATAGCAACCTAAATGTATTAGGTTGACCCAACATGTTTACATGGCCAGAACATATTTTTGTAATAAATACTAAATACTAAAAGGATTCTGTCTCACCTTATTTTTAGAACCCTGCATAAAATTTCCCCATAACATTTGCCTATAAGAAATAAATACATAAATAAACTTGACACAATGATCAATAACCCAGCAACTTTTTTGGAAGGCATAAGGTTCTTTCCAAAAGAAAAATACTTTTGATAATAAGAAAACATTTTCTTCAAGTAAAAATTAAACTTCCATTGAGTGCAAAAAAATTATAATGTAAAGCTGTTGCTTTACTGAATTTCAGAAGAAGTTCTCATATACCTTATGGAAATACAGTATGTACCCTAAATTGAGTCATGAAATTATTTCGTATTCATTAATATGGATATAAGGAAATATGCAAATATATGTTGATATTTTGATTCAAAGTATCAATTTTTATTTTTTAGAATCTGAATGGAATCATTAATGATGACAGTCATTTTTGAAGTAAAATTATATGACTAGTTGGTGGCTGTTTTCACATTCTTTGTTCCAATGCATCAACTAGCTCCAGAAATAAAACAGGATGTTTTAAGTATGAAACGAGTTGATGTGTTTAGAGTGGTTTTTCTAAAGTTGAATTCAGTTTAAAAAAATCTGAATATATAGTCTATATAGAATATTTTGTATTGTCCCCCTGTATTGTGAAACATATATCACCAGCCTCTTGCCAATACACATTCCTATTCATTATAATTGCTTACCTTTAATGTCTATCTATGGACTTCACTGGGCTCCTGATATACACATTTTCCCACAGAGCAGTGTTGCCAACTCCTCAGTAAGGAAAGTAGCTATTGGCTGTCCCAAAAGTCGCTAGAAGTCGCTAAATGACGTCATCGCCTAATTTGCATAATTGGCAATTTGCAAATAACTGTAACGGACGCTGTAGGAGAGAGGAATAACGTCGTGGGAGAGACAAAAGTGAGTAAAAAACACCCTAAATATGTTTAGAACTACAAATGTACAAAAATAATTTCAACATTAACATTTAATGATTTTAATGCTTTGTCTAGATCCACATTACACACATCAGTTTTGTCCTGTATTGTTAAATGTTATAACAGCAAATTTAATCAAAAGATTGTTCTGTAGGGTGAAATTGCTAGCTCTACAACCACCCCTCCTCCTTTATCCGGGTTTGGGACCGGCAAAGTGACCCAAAAGACACACTCTGGCAGAGTTACTTAGGTTTTTTTTTTTAAGTTGTCCATCCATCCATCCATCCATCTTCCTCCGCTTATCCGGGGTCGGGTCGCGGGGGCAGTAGCCTAAGCAAGGAGACCCAGACTTGCCTCTCCCCGGCCACTTGGGCCAGCTCCTCGGGAGGAATCCCGAGGCGTTCCCAGGCCAGCTGGGAGACATAATCTCTCCAACGGGTCCTGGGTCTTCCCCTGGGTCTCCTCCCGGTGGGACATGCCCGGAACACCTCACCAGGGAGGCGTCCAGGAGGCATCCTGACTAGATGCCCGAGCCACCTCAACTGGCTCCTCTCGATGTGGAGGAGCAGCGGCTCTACTCTGAGCTCCCTCCGGATGACCGAGCTTCTCACCCTATCTCTAAGGGAGAGCCCAGCCACCCTACGGAGGAAACTCATTTCAGCCGCCTGTATCCGCGATCTCGTTCTTTCGGTCACCACCCAGCGTTCGTGACCATAGATGAGGGTAGGAACGTAGATCGACCGGTAAATCGAGAGCTTCGCCTTTCGACTCAGCTCTCTCTTCACCACGACAGACCGGTACAGCGCCCGCATGACTGCAGACGCCCTACCAATCCGTCCATCGATCTCCCGCTCCATTTTTCCCTCATTCGTGAACAAGACCCCCAGATACCTAAACTCCTCCACTTGAGGAAGGACCTCATCCCCAACCCGAAGAGAGCACCCTACCCTTTTCCGACTCAAGACCATGGTCTCGGATTTGGAGGTGCTGATCCTCATCCCAGCCGCTTCACACTCGGCTGCGAACCGCTCCAACGAGAGCTGTAGATCACGTTCAGACGAAGCCAACAAGACCACATCATCTGCGAAAAGCAGAGACCCGATCCTGAGGTCACCAAAACGGATCCCCTCAACACCTTGGCTGCACCTAGAAATCCTGTCCATAAACGTTATGAACAGGATCGGTGATAAAGGGCAACCTTGGCGGAGTCCAACTCTCACTGGAAACGAGTCCGACTTACTGCCGGCAATGCGAACCAGACTCTGACACCGGTCATATAGGGACCTAACAGCCCGTATCAGAGGGCCTGGTACCCCATACTCCCGGAGTACCCCCCACAGGACACCCCGAGGGACACGGTCGAACGCCTTCTCCAAGTCCACAAAGCACATGTAGACTGGTTGGGCGAACTCCCACGCACCCTCCAGGACCCTGCCGAGGGTGTAGAGCTGGTCCAGTGTTCCACGGCCAGGACGAAAACCGCATTGTTCCTCCTGGATCCGAGGTTCGACTATCCGTCGTACCCTCCTCTCCAGAACCCCTGAATAGACCTTACCAGGGAGGCTCAGAAGTGTGATCCCCCTGTAGTTGGAACACACTCTGTGGTCCCCCTTTTTAAAGAGGGGGACCACCACCCCGGTCTGCCAATCCAAGGGAACTGCCCCCGATGTCCACGCAATATTGCAGAGCCGCGTCAACCAACACAGCCCTACAACATCCAGAGCCTTGAGGAACTCCGGCCGAATCTCATCCACCCCCGGAGCCTTACCACCGAGGAGCTTTTTAACAACCTCGGCGACTTCAGCCCCAGAGATTGGAGAGTCCGTCCCAGAGTCCCCAGACTCTGCTTCCAAACAGGAAGGCGTGTCGGTGGGATTGAGGAGGTCTTCGAAGTATTCCATCCACCGACCCAAAACGTCCCGCGTTGAGGTCAGCAGCACACCGCCCCCACTGTAAACAGTGTTGGCGGCAGACCGCTTCCCCCCCCTGAGACGCCGGATGGTGGACCAGAATCGCTTCGAAGCCATACGGAAGTCGTTCTCCATGGTCTCTCCAAACTCCTCCCACGCCCGAGTTTTTGCCTCAGCGACCATCCGAGCCGCACTCCGCTTGGCCTGCCGGTACCTATCAGCTGCTTCCGGAGTCCCACAGGCCAAGAAGGCCCGATAGGACTCCTTCTTCAGCTTGACAGCATCCCTCACCGCCGGTGTCCACCAGCGGGTTCGAGGGTTGCCGCTGCGACAGGCACCGACTACCTTACGGCCACAACTACGGTCAGCCGCTTCGACAATGGAGGCACGGAACATGGCCCATTCAGACTCAATGTCCCCCGCCTCCCCCGGGACGTGTTTGAAGTCCTGTCGGAGGTGAGAGTTGAAACCCCTTCTGACAGGAGACTCCGCCAGACGTTCCCAGCAGACCCTCACAACACGTTTGGGCCTACCAGGTCTGTCCGGCGTCTTCCCCCACCACCGGAGCCAACTCACCACCAGGTAGTGGTCGGTGGATAGCTCCGCCCCTCTCTTCACCCGAGTGTCCAAAACATGCGGCCGCAGGTCAGATGAAACGACAACCAGGTCGATCATCGAGCCGCGGCCTAGGGTGTCCTGGTGCCAAGTGCACACATGAACACCCTTATGCTTGAACATGGTGTTCGTTATGGACAATCCATGACGAGCACAGAAGTCCAACAACAAAACACCGCTCGGGTTCAGATCGGGGGGGCCATACCGCCCAACCACGCCTCTCCAGGTCTCACTGTCATTGCCAACGTGAGCGTTGAAGTCTCCCAGGAGAATGAGGGAGTCTCCAGAAGGAGCACTCTCCAGCACCCCCTCCAAGGACTCCAAGAAGGGTGGGTAGTCTGATCTACTGTTCGGTGCATAAGCACAAACAATAGTCAGCACCCGTCCCCCCACCCGTAGGCGGAGGGAGGCTACCCTCTCACTCACCGGGGTAAACCCCAACGTACAGGCGCCGAGATGGGGGGCAACAAGTATGCCCACCCCAGCTCGGCGCCTCTCACCGGGAGCAACTCCAGAGTGGAAGAGAGTCCAACCCCTCTCGAGGAGACGGGTTCCAGAGCCAGAGCCATGCGTCGAGGCAAGGCCGACGATGTCCAGTCGGAACCTCTCAGCCTCGCACACCAGCTCCGGCTCCTTCCCCACCAGAGAGGTGACGTTCCACGTCCCAAGAGCCAGCTTCTGCAGCCGAGGATCGGACCGCCAAGGTCCCCGCCTTCGGCCACCGCCCGTCTTGCACGGCACCCGACCCCTATGGCCCCTCCCACAGGTGGTGAGCTCATGGGAAGGGGGGCCCATGTTTCCTCTTCGGGCTAAGCCCGGCCGGGCCCCATGGAAAAAGGCCCGGCCACCAGGCGCTCGCCAACGTGCCCCACCTCCAGGCCTGGCTCCAGAGTGGGGCCCCGGTGACCCGCGTCCGGGCGAGGGAACACTAGATCCATTTATTTTATTCATCATAGGGGTCGTCGGGCTGCGCTTTGTCTGATCCCTCACCTAGGACCAGTTTGCCATGGGTGACCCTACCAGGGGCATAAAGCCCCAGACAACATAGCTCCCAGGATCATTGGGACACTCAAACCCCTCCACCGCGATAAGGTGGCAGCCAGGGAGGGTTTTTTTTTTTTAAGTTGTTTTTTTTTTAAAGTTTTTTTTTTTTTTTTGCTGAGCTAGCTAGCAAGATCTTATGTCACAGAGAGGTAGGCTACACACACAGTGGACGAGGTGAATAAGTGACTGAGCTGCTGAGGTTGTGTGAGTCAAATGCAGTGATTTATTTGTGTGACAGCGTCACAGCAAAGAAACGTTTACATTTAAATCCCGCTCTGCAAGCCAGCGGGGGCTTTCTTTTGCGCAAGCGCATTTCATTTGCAGTCCGGACGCCGAGTGGTGAGGGTCTCCTCTCTCTCTCTCTGCTCCGCCCATAGACTGTAGATGGGACTGCTGCGCAAGGCTACTGTGAGACTGGCCGCCTGTAAGTGCTTTGGGACGGGGGAGGGGCTCACGTTGAGGACAGTAACTGCAGAACAATACGTGCTTCACGTCAGAGTCTCCAAAACACCAGATAAGTCTCCAATAACACCAGAAAAGTCGCTAGATTTGTCGCTAGTCGCTTTTTTGAAAAAAAGTCGCTATAGGGGTCTGAAAAGTCGCTAAATCTAGCGACAAAGTCGCTAAGTTGGCAACACTGCCACAGAGGAACAAATAAAGTAAAGTTTTATTCTGTAACTGTTTTTGTAGGTGAAAATAGATGTGGTTTATGCAAAAACATTTTATATAAACAAGGCTAGGATCACATATTGGGTCAGACAAGGAGGCTCGTCAGAGTTGATGGGACGATATACGCAGCAAAACACAGGACAGTTCTGGAAGAAAACCTGTTGGAGTAATGAAAAGACTTGAGACTGGGATCTTCAAGGAGGTTCTTGCTTCATCATCTCAGAGCATTTTACAAAAAAACCATTTTATTCAGTCTAGGGCTGGGTGGTATACCAAAAATTATCCAAATATATGACTGTTACCGATGTAATTTTCCCATGTCAGTAAACATTCTATCACCTTCTTCTTGTACCCACTCGTGGGGTCTCGTTTCAGACATGTTAAAAAAACATGTTAGAGTCATTCAGTAGTGCAAAGATCTTGGTGTGATAATCAGTTGTATTGAGCACAACTGTGCATCTACCTTTGTCTGCTGATAGGATTGTGATGTTGTGCTCCTTGCTCAGTGCTGATACTGCTGCATGGACTCTGCTGTTCATTTACATCTCAAGGAGAAAGCCCACTCCTTTGAGGACAGCAATGTCCAGATATTAGACAGAGAGGACAGATGGTTTGAAAGAGGAGTAAAAGAAGCCATCTATGTAAAAGTAGATAAACCATCGCTAAATAGAGGAGGAGGCCTGAGACATCACCTATCTCCAATTTACAATGCTGCCCTTTCATCCCTCCCCAGGAGACTCAACAACTTAGCCTCTAATAACAGAAACAACTGTGACTCCAATGACTGTCGTTATAACACAATAGGGCACTAATGAAGCTGAAACCTAACCTCCACCAATAGGCGACACGCCAACGACCGTTGTTAAGACGTGGAGCACAAAGGATCCAATGACATAATCAGTCTTGGAAAAGCCCTCCAAGCGGTTAAATAGCTGAGTCTCCACACCAGTTAGTTGGACCAGTCCCAGCCTGGTCAGCGGCGAGCATGAACTGATGAAGCCTCTTGGATAAGAGGTGAAACATCTTCCAAAACAAATTACCAAGTCCAGTTGCGTTCGATTGAAATTTCCTTGAGATAACCATGACCTGGATGAATGAGAATATTCACAGGCCTACCTCTTGTAAAGTGCCTTGAGATGACATCTGTTGTGAAACGGCGCTATATAAATAAACTGAATTGAATTAAATTCCTGTTTTTAGAATAGTTTCTGAGAGGAGAGTTAATCAGTCACCAGGTTGGAGGAACTTCCCAGTTCTGTCTGTGCTGGGGTGATGCAGAAGTTTGTTAGTGGAATGATGGCGGGCTGGAGCTGGCTGGTTCATGAGGAGGTTGTCAAAATAAAATCAAAATGATCAGAAATGACGTATTTTACATACCATTGCAATAGGCATTGCAATATTTGTTTTACATTTCCTGAATATGTAAAGACTAGGGGCTGCACGGAGGCGCAGTGGTTAGCACTGCTGGCCTTGCTGCAAGAAGGTTGTGGGTTCATATCCCCTTTTTGCATGGAGTTTGCATGTTCTCCCCGGCTTCCTCCCACAGTCCTGTCAGGTCAATTGATCACTCTAAATATTCTAAATTGTGGGTGTGTGCATGGTTGGTTGTCCTGTCTGTCTCTATGTGGCCCTGTGATGGACTGGCAACCTGTCCAGGGTGTACCCTGCCTCTCGCCCGTTGACAGCTGGAGATAGGCACCAGCCCCCCCGCGACCCCTGGAGGACTAATCGAAAATGGATAGATGGATAGATGTAAAGACTATGTATAATAAAAAAAGTATGTAGAATCAATGAAATGAAATGAAATCAACGGGGCCAAAGACATCCCTCCAAACATACCATACTATATATTGGTTTGAAGCTGCCGTGGGTAGGGGCCGGTTTGCAAAAGAGAGACATAGTTCCTCCATGGCAACAATTAAGGTATTTGCCGGTGGCTTGCTGTGCCACCATATGCTGTTTTGCATTGCTGTTTTTTTTGTGGTATTTGTTTGGCTTTTACTGACCAAGATGCCTATGGAATATCTGTTTTGCAGCAATTCTTAGTCTCAGCCTGATGAATCTGCTGATTAGCTTTTTTTGCACATTATGACATGCAGGGAGCAGACCTTGCTTCTCCCTCTAGAGTGTCCATGGCATTTAGGAGCTCCATGAAAGATGTAGGAGACCCTGTTTTGAAAAGTTCATCAACATTCTGGAACAGACTCAAAGCCTCATGAATGCCTCATGTGATGGTCGATATGTGATCGTCATGGTACCCTACTGACATTGAATACCATGCTCTTGCTCGGGACTGTCATCATTTTGCATTATTTTGCATTATAGAGCATTCATCACATATGTTGGAATGTTTGATGACTTTGTTTACAATTTATCCTGTAAAATGGTACAGAATACAGGTTTCACTGTTGATGAGATCAGGAGTAGCTGTGTTTCCAATCAGCTGGTCCACATTCAAGCCAGGACTGGGACATGTCTCCTGAATGTCCAGGAAGTCTGCCAGAAGACTGCCGTCATCGTCCTGATAGCTTCCCGATTTGCCTGCCGTAAGAAACTGCCCAACAATGATTGATCGCAGTGCCTGGTGAAAAGCCACTGGTGTTGGAATAGGATTCTTTTGCCGAATGCAGCTGAACAAGTTTTCAAGACAGTCTTGGGTAAACCTGCTTGTTAATACAAACAGATGTCAATGGTCAAGCATGTCTTTTTGGATTGATAGAATTGTAGATGTTGCCATCACAATTCCTGTTTGCACTGGTTTCCAGCTACCTTTTTGACCAATCCTAAATCCATTGAAGAGTTTTATCATCTCTTGGAGGAATGTGATGGCTTTGTTGTATTCTTCCATCTTGTGCCTGCTTCATGCCATCACAGGTTGGCGTGATGATATCAGGTCAAACCAGTGGTTCACCTGCTCCAGAAACCAGGCTGTTGTCAGGTTAGAGGTGGGTCACTGCTCCTTCTCCACCATGTATTTGCTGACTTACTGAAGACATTCCTTGCTGGCCCCACCTTTATTTTTTTCGAAATGGCTTGGCTGAAGTTTTTCTGACAGGTTTGGAGCACCTTTTAATGCCATTCCTTCTTGGAAATCCACCAAATCTTTCAGGGGACCAACAGAAACTTCATTGTGTGTGAGTCTCTCTTTTTTTGTGAGTCTTTTTCTGCAATCTCATGTGGAATTCTAAATGTCTGTCCATGAATAAGGCCAAAAAGGGTGGGGACAGCCTTAAGTCTCATCTGGCCTCTCTCAGTCTTTCTAAACTGTCCTCCCTCAAAATGCCTGCAGAGTGTAGTATTAGTTTATTTCCTGCCACATTTAACAATTTCATTGCAGCCTTTTCCATTTGACAGTAAAACATGTGGAGCCCTGATTGAAAACATTTGAGACTCCAAATGAAACATACTGCACACAGCATTTTGTTATTATAATCTCTGGTGGTGAGGTTGCTCCTGCTGACTTAAGCCAACCATTTTCTTCTTCTCTCTACGTCTTCAGGGAAGCAATACAATCTGATCTCTTTCTCGGACTGATTGCTGCATCCAAATGCAGCACAGCCTCATGGTAAAGCAATCACCCTATAAAGGTATGATTTCAATACACATTTTATACATATAAAATTTGGTAAAAACCCAAAAATACAGTAACACGTACAATCACTTTTTAAACCTTTCAGTTGTTCCACTTTAAACATCTTAATTTGTAATTTAAGAATTTCACCTATCAAGTCTTTAAAAGCAACACATTTTATCAATTAACATTTTCTCTGTTTTGAGAGAGGTCACCAGAGGATGATATCAAGGGAGCTGCTATTAATACAAAAGATGAACCTTCATCAGGATTTCAGCACATTACCAAATTTTGATCACATGTAATTTATTGATGGAGAAAGTAACGACTAAACAGTGTAAATGGTAATAAAAATACTTTACAAAAACTTGTTTTACATGAAAATTGTAAAAAAAAAAAAGTTTTCTTATTTTTTCACAATTACCACACATTTTTCTACCTACTGCTTTTGACCATACAGTTATATTAAAATTACCATTTTTATTAATGAATTACTATTTAACAGTAGTCAGACTAGAATCAAAATCAACTGGGTTGTAGATACATTACATGTGTTACATGAAAAATAATTATAAAATGATATCTTCCATCATAAAGAAAAAAAATCAACGGTCATCAGTGAACACAGATGGCTGCGTATTTTCCTCTATATGTATCTTAGATCAGCTCTGCCATTCAGCTAAGTTTCCATATAGGAAGGCAACAAAGATTGAATGTTGTCTATTAGACAATGGGTTGTTTTGGAAGTAAATCATGGGAACAGTAATATTTCATGCTTTGAAAGATGAAGATCTGAAGGTAAGCAGAGGTCTTAGACGCTGGCATGTTTAAGTGTAGTCTACAGAAGGACAAAATATAGCATTATCATGCTAGCATTCAGAAAATGAAGAGCTTTAAACTGGATATTACTCTGGTTTAGGGTTTCTTAGACCTGCTTTTATTGAGTGACATATCGCATTAATTTCTAAAGATCTGTAGTCTTGATGTTTTGTAAAATTAATAAGCACCCCATTTTCCCTCTAAATGTAGAAAATTGATAAATACATCTGTTCTAAAAATGTTTTGTTAAAATAAAAATGAATAGGCTACTCTATGAACTAAGTACTTAATACACAGTATTAATAAATAATTACCAAAAATCGGCAGGAGAAATGTGAAAATAATTTGATTTAGTGTCCTGTCCCGCCAGAAGCTATTCAAATTGACTGATAGCGCTGGGATGTTTTTTTTTTACGAACTGTGAGCTTTTCAGCGAGATCAGTTAGTGAATAACAACTGTGAGCTTTTTCAGCAAGATCAGTTAGTGGAAGAAAGGACTCAATTCAATTCAGTTTATTTATATAGCGCCATTTCACAACAGATGTAATCTCAAGGCACTTTAGAAGAAAAGTTACTACAATACAATGTTTAATCTAGGAATCAGAGAACCACAGAAAATTGCGTCGTGACTTCTCAGCAATCCCTCACACTGAGCAAGCAGAAGCGACAGTGGAAAGGAAAACTCCCTTTTAAAAGGAAGAAACCTCCAGCAGAACCAGGATCAGCATGAGCGGTCATCTGCCGAGACCGTCTGGGGTTTGGAGAAGGCAGCAGAGACACAGAAAGAGAAAGTGTAGCTTGTGGTTCCCGATAGGTTGACGACTCTGTTCTTGGTTGTTGGTGGTGAGAGGAAGGGTTCAAAGATAAGAAGTTTACATGATTAAATTTAAATGAAAAATAAGCATGATTTTAATATTGCATTAGCCCTGCATCAGTATTTTTCTGTATCTTATTCATGTCCACTGTTCTTATATTAAGGATCAAATTAGTTTAATGTGGACACTGGTGAGGGTGAGACCGAAAGACATGGCCATGAAGCTCTGCAGGTAGGTGATACAGCCTAATGAATGAGGTGGTGATTTGAGAAAGTTGGTGATTAGATCATAAGAGAACACGATGATATTAAAAAAGTAATACAACAAACATGACTACATTCCTTGTTAAAAGAGCTTTTCTGTGTTGTTTTTTTTAAATGATGCTGCATTTTAAAAAAAAGCATCATGTGGTAGATCTTGTTTTTGAGAGCAAACTGATTTGCCATGATTTTGAAATTGCTCTAGCGCTCCATCACCTCTAAACCTTAATCATGTCTGCTGTTTCATATTAGAAATACGATTAAATTCATCCTTAAATCAATGAAGGTGAGACAGGGAGAGCCAGTGATGCAGAGCTGCTGGTAGGTGGAACAATGGAGGATAGATGAGATGTAGTTTTGCTTATATTTTTTTCCACATCTTTGTGTCATGTCGTAGATCTCTGCTGACTGATGAGAGAAAGTGTAGCTTGTGGTTCCCGATAGGTTGACGACTCTGTTCTTTGTTGTTGGTGGTGAGAGGAAGGGTTCAAAGATAAGAAGTTTACATGATTAAATTTAAATGAAAAATAAGCATGATTTTAATATTGCACTAGCCCTGCATCAGTATTTTTCTGTATCTTATTCATGTCCACTGTTCTTATATTAAGGATCAAATTAGTTTAATGTGGACACTGGTGAGGGTCAGACAGAAAGAGACGGCACTGCAGATGTAAAGACACCCTGAGGGGCATGGTGCCCTAGGCCAAAAAGGATTTTGGCGCCCTCTACTGCCCAGAACAGAAACAACGTCACTCAATAACTGGATTACATTGTATAAAATATAATTTTTTTTACTAAAATGCAATAGGAAAAACACACTCAAAGCAATATTAACAGTAAATAATTACAAAATTTAGCAACTATTATGAAGACATCTAGATACATAACGTTTTTAGAAAAGTAGACAACAGTTTCAAGTTTTTGACAGTTCCTAAAGCCTTAAAATGTTACCTTACAATATTTTATTGTCTATGATTACATATACTACTAATGAATTAACAGGGCATTATTGTAATTCAATTCAGTTTATTTATATAGCGCCGTTTCACAACAGATGTCATCTCAAGGCACTTTACAAGAAGAGTTATTACAATACAATGTTTAATGCAGAAATTAGAGAACCACAGAAGATTGCGTTGTGTAATTGTGTAAAAAGCAACAGAACTGATGCGGGAGTTTGTTGCAGGACGTGGAGAACTTTCCGTCACTGCAATGCCATCTTAGTCAGGGTCGTCAAGCAGGGCAGGTCAGGAGCACCTACTATAGGAAGAGACTAAGAGAAAGCAGGTTAGCGCTTGAACTGATAGCACATCATGCAGTTGGGGAGAAGTAGGAGAGAAAGTAGGAACAGACCCTAATAATGTCCTCCAACAGCCTAGCCTAAAACAGCATAGCTACTAACATTAACCTGTCTCCTAGCTACTAGGAGACCTAGCAGTGGTGTAGTCCAGGGTATACGCTGGTATATGGCGTACACCTACTTATTTTTCAGTCAGCATCGCGTATACCCACTTCTAAATCCCCCTTGATGCGCATCGTTCAGTAATATCTGTGAGCCAGATTGCCCATTTTTGCCTCAAGGATGGTGAAGCCATGACCCACCCTCCTCTGCCTCTTAATTGGTTGCTACTCGCTGCTCTCACTGATTAGATTGGTTAGCTTTAAGCATGAGGACTGATGAGCCAATCAGAGGCAGTGTAGGCGGGTGAAAGCGAGGAAAATATTGCTATTACCTCAGGTGCCAGTGACAAAAACCCCCAGAAAAACCTCTCAGGTGCTCTTGACTACGATAACGGCAACAGCAGGCTAAAGTAGCCAGGCTGGTAGTTGATTTTTAAGTAAGTTAAAACACAAGAATGGGGACAGATAGTTTAAGATTCAGCCTAAAACAATATTGAAGTCTGATCAGGCTCTCTAATTTTGTATAGGGACAGATAACAATGAAAAGGAATGGAGATATTGCTGACTTTTTTGTAAAGAGGCACAAATTAGGCCCAGACCAGGCCCAGGCAGACCCCACCACTGAAACCAGCAGCCCTGGCAGCTCTCAACCAGGAGCTAGCCAGGCAAGTCAGTGTGAGCATAGACAAGGAGCCAGTCTACCACCACCAGGTCAGAACATAGAGGCAGTAAATTGTATTTCCAGTTTGTTGAAAAGTGAGACTTTGTGATTTTGATAGAATAAGCCTAATTTTGAATGTTGATTGAGCTTGTAACAATAGATTAACTTCTGTGTGATGTTATTTTATTGCCATTCTATTCATTTTATCTGTATCAATGTTTTTTTTTTTGCAATGCTACTGTTATATGATGTTTTGTACATTTTTTGTTAAACAAACTCCCAAGTATTGCACTCACTGATCTCCTGTATGCTTCAGCTTTACTTGCTGAAATATTTCCACTTGGTTATGCAGATCGTTAATGTAAAGGGGGGGACCCATGTCTTTCTGATGAGTATTGTGATCACAGTTGTGTGTGTGTGTGTGAGAGAGAGATAGGGAGAGAGATTAAGATAAAGGGAGATGAATAATTATTTTAGATTTTTCTGTAGACTTCAATAATGACTGGCCAGACCTGTGGAGTGCTAAACAAACAAAGGACTTCAAATCAAAGAACCCCTAGTTGGGATCCAAAAACAAAAAATTGGGTAAGTTTAGGTAGATTGCTAGTGTGGGTAACTTCTGAAATAGTGGGCACTGATAACTTGCACATAACCATTCAAATGTACAACTGTGGATACACATGTAGTTACATTGTTTGTTTATGCTTCACAGGATGTCTGATCTGTAGCAGTGTGATATCTATTGAGATCAACAAGGAGCAAGGTGTATCACTCTCAATAGACTGGATGAACTTTGAAATTCAAGTGGAGACGTATCGCGTTGGTAAGACGTATCGCGTCATTTCCTGTTTTGTGACTAACTCGTTTGTAGCAAGTCGGTGTTTCTCTCTCTCTTGAACTGATCTAACTTTCTCTGTCAATAAGTTTTTTCTGAGTTGCTTAACACACAAACACATTAAAACGTTAAGTTTCTTCACGGTTTAGGACTCTTTAAGCGTTTTACTGGGTTAATTACTTTGTTTTTAGGTAAGGTAAGGTACCGCTTGGTTAGCTTAGCTTTACGGCTAGCATGGCTTCGGCAGCTTTCTCTCTTGTCCCTCCATCTCTCTCTACACCTCCTCCTCTTTCCTGCTCTCTCTGTCAGATGTTTAGTTACTCCTCCGCCTCATTTAGTGAAGTTGGTAGGTGTAATAAGTGCAGCATTTTTGTAGCTTTGGAGGCGAGGGTTTCTGAGCTAGAGGCCCGGCTCCGCGCTGTAGAACAGCCAGGCCCAGCAGTAGCTAGCGCGGAGTCAACTAGGACAGGACCTAGCCGTCCTTCAACAGCTCCCGTGCAGCCGGGACCTCAGGCGAGCTGGGTGACTGTTCGTAGGAAGATTAGCGCCAGACCCCAGTCCGCGGCCAACCTCCAGCCCCTTTCTCTGAACAATAGGTTCGCCCCGCTCAGCGACGCACCCGCCGAGCAGGAGAGGCCGATTCTTGTAATTGGCAGCTCCATAGTTAGGAATGTGGCTCCAGAGACACGAAAGACCACCGTCAAATGCCTTCCAGGGGCCAGGGCTGCGGACATTAGGTCCCATCTGAAGCTTTTGGCCAAGGACAAACGGCGGTATAGCAGGATCGTTATCCATGCTGGTGGCAACGACACCCGGCGACGGCAGTCGGAGGTCACTAAAATTAGCGTAGCTTCGGTGTGTAGGGCTGCCAAAAAGATGTCTGACTCTGTAATTTTTTCTGGTCCCCTGCCTGATCGTACTAGCGATGACATGTACAGCCGTATGCTTTCGTTCCACCTTTGGTTGTCAAGGTGGTGTCCAGAAAACGATGTGGGCTACATTGATAACTGGGGGGCCTTCTGGGGAAAACCTGGACTGTTACGTAGAGACGGCATCCATCCCACCGAGGACGGAGCTTCGCTTCTTTCCAGGAACATTGATAGGGTTATCTCTAGTTCCCCAAAGCCGTGACAACCCAGAGTCCAGCTCAGGGAACCCAGAGTCCAGGTCAAGGAACAGGGACTACTAGAGCAAAGTATAAAAATCTCATAAAGATAAATAAAACTCGGACTGAACATAAAAACAAATCAATTAAATGTGGTTTACTAAACATAAGATCTCTCCCCTCAAAAACACTCTTGGTAAATGACTTAATTTGTGAAAATAATATTGATTTGTTTTGTCTTGCAGAGACATGGTTGCAGGAAGAGGACCATGTCACAATAAATGAGTCAACTCCCCCTAGCTACTTAAACTTTAGTGTCCCTCGAAGTACTGGTCGAGGAGGTGGAGTAGCAACTATCTTTCATTCCGATTTACTAATTAATCTCCAAAAAAATAATAGTTACAGTTCCTTTGAGCATCTAGTTTTTAGCTTTCCTCATACACATAACAAAGCAGTAAAGCCACTTTTGTTTGTGGTCTTATATCGTCCACCAGGACCTTATTCTCAATTTTTAGATCAGATTTCAGATTTTCTATCTGACTTAGTTTTAAACACTGATAAAGTCATTATAGTCGGAGACTTCAATATTCATGTTGATAATGAAAGTGATAGTCTAAATACAGCTTTTCACACTATCCTAGACTCAATAGGCTTTACTCAAAATGTGCAGGGACCAACACATTCTTGTCACCACACTTTAGATCTTGTGCTGACTTATGGCATTGACTGTGAAGAAATAACAGTCTTTCCACATAACCCTATCCTGTCTGATCATTTCCTTATCACTTTTAAACTTACTCTAATGGATCATATCAAACCTGAAAGAAAACTTCATTATACCAGAACGTTATCAGACAACGCTGTAGCAAATTTTAAAGAAGCTCTTCCAACTTTAATTTCCTCAGTTTATAAATGCAGAACAGAAAACAGTGATTTAACTCGTGACCCCTCACAACTTGACATTTTAGTTCATAGCGTTAATTCCTCCCTGCGTCGGGCAATAGACAAAGTTGCCCCCTTGAAAAGGAAGGTGGCTAGCCATAGAAGATTAACTCCCTGGTTTAATTTAGAGCTACGTACCCTAAAGCAGAATGTTAGAAAACTAGAGAGAAAATGGCGCTCCACGCATTTACATGATTCCTTTTTAATATGGAAAAATAGTTTATTGCTATATAAAAAGAGCCTTCACACAGCTAGAACAGCATATTATTCATCTTTAATCGAGGAGAATAAAAATAATCCTAGGTTTCTTTTTAATACAGTTGCCAAACTCACACAGGATCATAGCTCTATCGAGCCAACCATTCCCCAAGCTCTAAGCAGTGACGACTTCATGCAATTCTTTATAAATAAAATAGACTCCATAAAGAATAAGATAATTGGGAACCTTCCCAATATGCTTGCTTCCTCCTTAGTTAATGAGGCAGCCTCAAAAATGGTGGAACCTAATATATGCTTAAACTGCTTTAATGCAGCCGAACTTTGTGATGTACTAAAATTATTAGATTCATCTAATACTTCAACTTGCGTTTTAGACCCAATCCCAACTAAACTCTTAAAAGAAGTTTTCCCTCTGATCGCTGCTCCAATTTTAAATATAATGAATCTTGAATGAAGAGACAGGTTAATGTTAGTAGTCAGGCAGAGTGTCAAAAGTTAGGAAGAGATAGGAAGATGTAGAGTAGCTAGGTAGAGATAGATTAATGTAAGCCAGGTAAAGATCCGGAGCCGGTCGCGGCTTACCGCCGCGGAAGAAATGTGCCCCACAGGGGCCAGCCAGCGCCGGAGAGAGGTCCCTCAAGGGGATCCTCCCGCACAGTGCGGCCGCCCATTACCTGCC
Organism: Apricaphanius iberus; assembly: GCA_028564705.1. Taxonomy (NCBI): domain Eukaryota; kingdom Metazoa; phylum Chordata; class Actinopteri; order Cyprinodontiformes; family Aphaniidae; genus Apricaphanius; species Apricaphanius iberus. The sequence goes on along the minus strand of JAPXFQ010000216.1, from coordinate 2,849,708 downwards.
GGGTTGAATCCCCCGGGCAGACTGTGCGGACCCCACCCGTTTATCTCTTAAACGTTTCTCGCCCTCTTCAACTCTGTCCTCTCAGTTCTGTCTATTTTTCCTTAAGATAGTTGTCGACTATCGGTCTCGTGCCGGTATTTAGCCTTAGATGGAGTTTACCACCCACTTTGGGCTGCATTCTCAAACAACCCGACTCCGAGAAGACCCCGGCATGACGGGGGCCGTTACCGGCCCTACACCGTCCACGGGTCAGGAGGACTCAGACAGAGTGTTGGTAGCCAGGTCTCCTAGTAGCTAGGAGACAGGTTAATGTTAGTAGCTATGCTGCTTTAGGCTAGGCTGTTGGAGGACATTATTAGGGTCTGTTCCTACTTTCTCTCCTACTTCTCCCCAACTGCATGATGTGCTGTCAATTCAAGCACTAACCTGTTTTCTATTATAGTAGGTGCTCCGGATTAGCCCTGCTTGACGACCCTGACTAAGATGGCATTGCAGTGACGGAAAATTCTCCACGTCCTGCGACAATGAGTATTCTCTTCATCTATTGCTCTTTCTGTGTCTCTGTTATGTATTCTCCAAGCCACAGACGGTCGCGGCAGATAACCGCTTGTGCTGAGCCTGGTTCTGCCGGAGGTTTCTTCCTGTTAAAAGGGAGTTTTTCCTTCCCACTGTCGCTGCATGCTTGCTCAGTATGAGGGATTGCTGAGAATTCCACGACGCAATCTTCTGTGGTTCTGTAATTTCTACACTAAACATTGTATTGTAATAACTCTTTTTGTAAAGTGCCTTGAGATGACATCTGTTGTGAAATGGCGCTATATAAATAAACTGAATTGAATTGAATTATTGAGATCAACAAGGAGCAAGGTGTATCACTCTCAATAGACTGGATGAACTTTGAAATTCAAGTGTCTGGCCAGGGAAGTAGAACAACAAGTCTGTCGGTCTTGAGAAATAAGGTGAGAAAACATGCGTTGTCCAAGGCCCACACTAAGGCTGTGAAGGTGGCAGAGCAACAGAAAGAAGCTGCCATTGATAATGCAGTGGAGACTATGACTGAGTCCTACATGAAGGAAACTGAAGCTGTGTTTCGAACAGCCTACAATCTAGCAAAAAAGAACCGACCCTTTTCTGACCATGAGAGCCTCATTGAGCTACAGGAACTGAATGGTGTAAAAATGGGCTCAATTCTTCAGTCACGTTATAGTGCAACACAAATAATTAAACATGTTGCTAGTGAGATGCAGAGGAAAATCGTCAGTAGCATTATAGCATCATCCAGTAAGTTAGCTGTCCTGATTGACGAGGCATCTTCTTTAAGTTGCAAAGCTGTCATGACAGTTTCTATTAAAGCCTCAATTCAAGAAGAAAGCCCTGAGTTCGTATTCCTGGAACTTGTTGAACTGGAAAATCAGAGGGCAGATAGTATAGTGCAGGCGTTACTCACCTGTTTAACTAGTGCTGGATTTACAGAAGAGTGGCTTCATGAAAACTGGGTAGCATTTGTATCTGATTGGGCCAGTGTCATGCTGGGAAAGAAGTCAGGAGTAGCAACCAGGCTGACTTTGAGATTCCCAAAGCTTTTTCTATGTCACTGTATGAACCACAGACTTGAACTTGCTGTGTCAGATGCAGTTGATGAGGTAAACTCTGTCAATCACTTTAAAACTTTTATCCAGAAGCTATACTCTCTGTAAAGTGTGTCAAACAAAAATGGATGTGAACTTGTAAATGCAGCAGCTGAAGTAGGCGCACAATAGTGATGCGCGGGTCGGATATTTTTCCAACCCGCGGGTCCCGCTTTTATGAAATTATTCGGCCCGCCCCAGTCCGCCCCGACCACTGTATCTATTTTTACAACCCGCCCCGTCCTGCACCCGCAACCATTTAATAGACATACTAGGCACTGTAATTCAAATGTAAACAACCTTTATTTCAGCCTGAAAGTATTTGGAAACATCGCCGTGTAAACTGGCAACAACATATGATTATGAATATGAACGATAAATCAGGTCATATTAATAACAAGAATGCTACACATTTTAAACATTTACAAAGCAGCGTTTGTAATCTAGGCTAAACATTTTTTTATTTTAGATGTGTATAGGGCAGGCGTACTGCGCCTACGCTAAAGAATCACTGAGATTTATTTATTTTTCTTTTTTATCACACGGAAATGTTCATTTAGCGTTTTTACGTTCACTGTGCAAAAAAAGAATGGCATCCACTGTACCGGGGTTTAATCTATTTCGCCTGGACTCCAGCACCCGGCCAGCAGAGCTGAATGTGCGCTCGCTTGATGCGCTTGTGGCTGGGATACAGAGAATCATTTTTGACACCTTGGCAAGCACAGGAAAGGTGATTGACTGCGACTGCCAGAAGCTTAGAATGTCCTCTCCGTCCCAGAAGAACTGGCCCTCAATGTAGCGCTGAACCTCGTCTCTCTCGGCAACGTCTTCACTATCATCCTCCCACTCACTAACCTCATCTCTTTTTCTTTTGACTCGCTGAGCTTCGTCAACTAAAAATAAAATATAACAATATTTAACCTTTTACACATAGACCACAGTAGCTAAAACGTAAGATATTATTAGCTATTTTATTAGCTGGTGACTCACCTGGAGGCATGGGCTCTGGCTCCCTAACACTTGCTGAAGGTGTAAGCGGCACACTGTCAAATTCCCTCACAAGTCTTCTGGCCTGGTCGTATACAGCATTTCTCTCCTCTGCTTGAAACATCTTCAGGGACTTAAAACGGGGACAAAGAAACGTTCCAAGCTTGTGGGTGATGCTGATGGACATTTTCTCATTTAGCAGCTGCTAAATATAAACCATGTACTCCGTATCACCGTATTGGGGCTCGCAGTGTTTCTTCAGTTTAAAAAACCAAAGCACGACCAGATGAATAGTTGGATAAGTATCACCCTCCATCTCTTCACTCGCAGTTTTAAAAGGCAACAAAAACTCAGTAACTGTGTTCAACACATCCAGCTGAATGCCATCCATTCTGTGGAGCTGATCTTTCTCCTGCAAGGCCTGTTGGATTTCCCTGTACTGTTTACTGACTGACTGCATCATCGCGACTTTACTATTCCACCGGGTTTCGCATTCCTGCGTCACGGTGTGTGGTAGTTGTACTACAGTGCTGGATTTTTTCAGGTATGTCACAAGGCTTTTGCATTTTGCGATGACATCACTCACGTCGCGCATGTATGGTGGCGTGTTCTCTTTTACATCAAATGTGTGTTTGAGGACGATGTTAATGACATGGGCAGTGCACGGCATCCACTTGTAGCTGCGAAGGGCAGCTTTTATGTTTGCGCCCTGGTCACTTACAAACATTACTTTTGATATGTGAGCAGGTTCAATACCAAAGTCATGCAGCTCCTTAATAATTTGTTCGTGGATGTTGTGTGCTGTCTTTTTGAGAGTTGAGTCAAATTCAGCTGTGCTTATGACACGGTTCTCCAATTTCCAGTCGTTAGTAATGAAGTGACCAGTAAAAGCCGTGTATGCTCGTTTGTTGAACTCATCCGTCCAAATGTCAGAGGTAATAGCTATGCCACAATCCAGAGCTTGATTTATCTTCTTTGAGAGGATTTCTTTTTTTTCTTTTGCGGTTGATTTGGCTCTGTCGCAAACAGTTTGCCTGTGAGGGAGTACACTGCTGGCATCCACATGTCCGTAACGTGAACCAATGTTAATTAGACACTGGGCTACAGTCTGGAATCCATCTCCAGATACTATGTCGAAGGGCCGCAGATCTCGACAGCACAATTCAACACAAGCGTCTGTGACCTCGAACTTGACATGTGCTGGTACTTTACTTTTGAGGAAAGCGGTTATATTTTGACACGTGCCACTGTCGTCCTTTTTCTTAGACCCGCCACAAATATGTCTTGACATGCTGGAGGTGCCTGTTTTGTGGCTCTCATGTTTGTATATTTTTTCACACAAATTGCACTTCACGTAGCCGATACTGCTGTTGTCTCCTGCTGCAACTATTTCTGAGAACCGGTCCCAAACATTAGATTTAGCAGCCTGCCCTTTTTTTCTTTTCATAATGTAAATTCCCGACCTCGATTTCTCCCGCACCTCGTCTTCCATCTTCACTTTTATTTCTTTGTTTTTGTTGTGACTGGCAGCGGAAGCTGCTTGGCGCTTTCGTGACTTGTCACGTGACGTAACCTTATCAACGAACTTAATAAAATATAAAAATAGATATTCCCAAATATTTAATATGGGCTATAGGGAATTACACGCAACATACATGGATTTTTTATTTAATTTTGTTTTTAATGACCCGCCCCAACCCGCCCCGCAAATAAAGTGACAATTTATTTACCCGCCCCAACCCGACCCCCGGGTTACCCGCGGGGTCCGCGGATTACGAGACGACCCGCGCATCACTAGCGCACAACTTCTTCGCATTGGCAGAATCTTGGATGTACGCTGGGTGGCTAGTAGCTTTCGGACTGTTTGTGCTGTTTGGACATCCCTGGGAGCTCTTGTGCAGCACTTTAAAAATGCTTGCAGTGATGAGATGAGGTCCACCAAAGAGAGGGAGATGTACAGAGGTTTGTTAGACCGCGTTCAAAGTCCAGAATTTATTTGGGACTTTGGCCTCTTCTGTCCCAGGAGTTTCAGTCTCGTTCTATAACTCTCCTCAGAGCAGAACATCTGCTGAAACGCTCAATCAGAGTGATACAGTCATTCAAAGAGAGCCCAGGTGAGAAATATAGTGAGGCTTTAGAAGCAAAACAGACTAGAGAGTATCGGTCTATAGCCCTGAAAACAAACCCAAAGCTGAAAGTCTATCAATCCAGGCCAGTTCTTACAAAGCCTTGTGAACAATCTGGAGAAACGCTTGTGAAGATGAGACCATCATGGACCTCAGCATCCTTGATCAGAGTAAGTGGCCATCAAAGCCCAGCATCCGCCACGGTGAAGAATAAGTCAAGCAATTGTGCAAGCGGTTTAACTTGTGCACAGACCAAGCACTGAATGGGATGCGGGACCTACTGGAAGAGCCCAGTAGTGAGCCCAAAGACCTAAACCACTCATGAACTGTATGAAAACATTCCCTGTCAGTACAGCAGAGTGTGAGAGGAACTTTAGCCTTATGAACAATATAAGCTCAGACAAGAGGGCTGTCCTTCTGATCTCAAACATATCAAACTTAATGATGATTAAAATCAATGGCCCACCAACTTCCAAGTTTGATCCTACAAAATATACAAGGACCTGGTTGAAGAGACATCGTAGTGCCTCTTATGTGCGTTCTAGACAGTGCAGTGTGAAAAGTCCTGCAGAAAGCAAATCTGTCTGGAATATATTGTAGTGTGAGCTAAGGTCAGAAACCTAGTGCTGGGTTGAGAGTTGATGTTGTTAATGCATATATTTTTGTTAATTCTTAACTAAATATTGTTGTTTTTTAACATTATTTTGTTGAATGATTTAACGGTAAATGAACATGTTAAAAAAATGATTTAATTTTTAAAAAATGATAATATTCAATGTTTGTAACGATATTTATATATATCTAACAAAGTATGCTATAAAAATAGTGTTCAGCTATTGAAACCCAAATAATCTATTTCAGTATTACGACAGTGCACTTTCTAGTTTCTGATTGGTTTTGATGTTTGGAAGAGAATTATTTGTGTATTTTATTTAAGATGAAATATGAACAAGAATGCATTGTCAAATTTAGATTTGAACAATTTTATTTAAATAAATGTGTATAAAATAATCAAAACACCGTGTTTGCCTCATAAAAATATATTTTACATTCATCCAGTCTGCTTTTGTGACCAGTAGTAACTACAAACGGCTCCTAAGTAAATCATGATCATTTTATAATGGTGAGCAAGTAGTGTTTCTAAAACGAGGCTTTTTTTTCTAGTCTACTTTTCTTTTTTTTAAGGTGAAAACTGAGTATACGCCCTTCTCCAGGGACCACTACACCACTGACACCTAACTACTAACACTCTCTACCTAGCTACTCTACCTCTTCTTATACCTTCCTAGCTTTTGACACTCTACCTGGCTACTAACATTAGCCTGTCTCTTCCTAGCTACCTGTTTAACCTATCTCTAACTGCCTATTAACATATCTCTAACTGTAAGCTTTGTCAAAGAGGACATTTTTAAGCCTAGTTTTAAAGATATATAAATTGTCTGCTTCACGAACCAACCCTGGGAGCAGGTTCCATAGGAGGGGAGCCTCATAGCTGAAAGATCTGCCACCCATTCTACTTTTAGAAATCCTAGGAACTACCAGTAAACCTGCAGTCTGAGAGCGAAAGGCCCTGCCAGGAACATATGGAACAATCAGATCTCTTATGTATGATGGAGCTAGATTATTAAGAGCTTTATATGTCAGAAGGAGGATCTTGGATTCTATTCTAGATCTCACTACGAGCCAGTGAAGAGAAGCTAAAACAGGGGAAATGTGATCTCTTCTTTTAATATTCATCAGAATCCTAGCAGCAGCATTTTGGACTATCTGAAGACTTGTAATTGTTTTCTGTGGACTACCTGATAATAAAGAGTTACAGTAAAGAGTAGGGGCGACTGTGGCTCAGTGGTAGAGTAGTTGGCTTGCAATCGGAGGGTCGTAGGTTTGATTCCAGCTTCCTCCAGTCACATGTCGATGTGCCCCTGGGCAAGGCACTTATCCCCCAAATTCTACATTGTCCTACCAAGCCATGTTGGGTGTCGGTGTATGAATGCGAGTGTGATTGGGTGAATGCGGCTTCAATGTAAAGCGCTTTGAGTGGTCAGTAAGACTAGAAAAGCGCTATATAAGTCCAGTCCATTTACCATTTAATCCAGCCTTGAAGTAACAAAGGCATGGACTAGTTTTTCAGCATCACTCCTGGACAGGATGGGTCTAATTTTTGCAATATTCCTAAGGTGTAAAAAGGAAATCCTAGAGACTTCTTTAATGTGAGATCTAAATGACATATCTTGGTCAAAAATAACACCGAGGTTCTTTGCTTTATTACTGGAGGCTAATTTAATGCCATCCAGGTGAAGGGGTTGACTAAGTAGTTTCTACTTAGTCAACCCCTTACTAATAGCTTAGTAATAGCTTCATACTAACTAAAGTACTTGCATTGGATTATATTGGTACTACTATACTCACCTGGATCTAAATGTTGATTCTGCATTTCACTTCCAAGAGTGCTGCTTCTTGCTGCATGACTGGCTGCTGCTGTTAAAAACAAAAAAGTCAGTTTAATTTTAAGTACCATGCCAAGTTTATTATAAAGCACATTTAAAAGACAGCTTGGGAATCAACGCAGATGCTGTACAGACAGCATTAAAACAGCATATAAATAACAAGAAAACATAAAGGATTATAATAAGCAGAATAGGATCACTTGCATATATATAAATCACACATCCTTAAGATTCATGATTTTCAGAGTTTGTGGAGTATTTCACTCACTTGGTTTTCCTCTCAGGTTCAGATCCATTCTCCTTCGTCCTCCTCGGTTTTCTCCTTCTGCCTCTGCTCCGTTGGAAAGTTCCCTTGAAACCACTTATCTTCTACCTTGGATATCCTCCTGGTCAGCCTCTGCACAGTCCCCTCCGCTGGTCCGTCTGTCCTCGTCCGCCGGCCAATCTGCCCGCTCCACCTGCACACACACACACACACACAGTCAGTGTCTCCTTCAAGCCCAACCAACCATCCAGACAGGATCCTGACAACTTCCTCCCCCAAGTCCCTGAACCTTCTCCACCCAGTGAGTATACTTGGTTTCACTATCGACTCATCTCCATTTTGCCTCAGCTAACCTTTCTCCTTCTGCTCCAGTGTTCCTCCTCGTCCCGGCTCCGTTTCCTGGAGTTCCATTTAGATATGAAAACAAACAACCGTCTGTAAATAAAAATCTTTTATCAAAAGCAAACGCCTACCTTGTATGTTCTGTTTTTGTTGCTGCCTCAGAGCCCAAACATTGACAGCAATGACAGCCTGCTGTGGCTTGAAAAACTTTCTTAATGCATCTGGACAAATAAAAATATTTATTTGATTACATTCTAGTTGTACAGATAGGTGATCCATAATACTGCAACATTGCAAATGCTAATTAGTAAGCAATGTACTAAAGTTAGATAAACTTGAACTGATGACATACATTCATATAAGTGGGGGCATAGGCGTCATTTTATCATTTAACCGGGGACGCCGGGGACATGTCCCCAGCAAAATTTATGATTGACGGGTTTGTCCCCACCAAACCTGATGCGGAAATTCTTTACCAGCACTGATCTAACAGCCACTTGTGCTCCCAGCAAACTTTCTGCATCAGTATGTGAACAGAATATTATTTAATTCACTCCACTTTCTTATGCAGTCATGTTTCTTTCATGCTCATGTACTACAGCATTCTTTGCAGTAGATATGTCATGTTTTAAAAGACTGTTAGTAAGCTAGAGTCAGACTCCTGCAATGTCGCTGCTGAGCACCCAGCGAGCTGCCCAGCCAGGCAAGATACATTTTACTCACCACAATGAGACTTCTTCCCTGTCTCAGTCCCTGCATCCGTTAATGTCTCCAGTTGTCCCGAGTTCTCTCTGACTGTCTCTTTGGTGCATTTAAACCCGTGTTCCTCCCTGTCCTCGTCGTCTGTTATCAGTCATCATAATTTTACCATCTCTGTGCAAGTCTGCAATTTTTTTTATTAAATCATAACATTCTTTAATTAATCAAGTCTCTCTGTGCCTGGGTCCCCATCGCTAAACATGACATCACTGTTTTCTACATTTTAACACAACTTAATTATAACATTTATGAAAGAAAAGCAAAACACTTTTTTTTAAAAGTCTGTAACAACACCATCAAATTTACTGGGGGAGAATAATGAAACATGCTCATAGTGAGTAAAAAGCAAACTCTGTATTCACACCTGATAGTCTGGTAGAGTTGGTTCGATTTAGGACCAAAATTGCAACATTTTTCTGATTTTAGCTGGTGAAGTTCACATTCACACTGGCAGTTTATGGTCAGATATCCCAGGGTTTAGGCTATTATTTCACCTCTCTATCTGTGGTGGCGCTGTTGTAGAGCTGTGCTTCATCATGCCGCGGCAGACACTTCCTGTACATGGAATGTAAACAAACCCACAAGACCAGCAGATTGTAGTGGTTTTAGGATTGATCTGTTGCAACTCAAGATTAACATAAAATGAGGTAGAGGACCAGGCGTGGATTAATGCACAGGCTAGATATGGCTTGAGCCTAGAGGCCATGTGCGTTCTGGGGGCCCCCACTGGCCAGTTAAAAATGTTATCATTTTGTTTACATTTGATTGATGTATAAACTTGAACTGTATTGGCCCACAAAATAGTAACCAACTCTGATTGGGTAGTGGTGGTCAGAGGTATTGACCCAGGGGTGACGCATTATGTTCATATATCCTACATACAGGTCATAAACTTGAATTAACTGTGAACCAAAGGAAATGTTGGAAAGAAAATATGATAGTGGGGTTAAAAAATGAAAAACTGAGAGAATTAAAAAACAACACCGCGCAGCATGCAAAGGACATTTTGAAACCCATTTTCTTCCATATTTCCCAACCAGAGTCTGTATTAGCAGAAGCTAACTCACTGATAAGAGCCACGAGGTTTCTTAGGTAGGAAGGAACCGCAGGGCTCTTGCTTCAAGTTAAACAATAAGTCATAAAACATCCCCCCTGTCCTTATCCGACGAGCTGCGCGTTCGCGTCATACACCGCCTCCTCGCGTACACGCAAGGGGCTGCGTACGACGTCAGAAGGAGGCGCCGAGTGACGGCCTTAAAGGACGTCATCGCTGGTCGCCATATTGCTCAGGCACCGGTAGTCTTAACAGAACCGTTTAGTATAAGTAGTGTTTTTATTTTAGTAGTGTTTTTAGAATAAATTGGTTCAATTGAATCAAACCCCTGGTTTTTTAATTCTGAGTGTGTGTGTGAATTCCTGCAAGAATTCATTTCCTTCAGATAGGATCTTTCTGGTGTAATCCCTAACAATTAATCATTACAAGTCAGATTATTGATTTAATCCCCTTATTAATAATATATATGCTTTTGGACTGTGCCTTGTTAATAATTTGAAGGGAGAATGAAATTAATAATGTACAATAATAAGTTAATATTCTCAGCATCACCAAATAGATCATAACAATTATCAATTAATTAATTACCTTTAATGGATAATTCCCCAACACCAGCCAACATGTGATAACTCAGCGTGAAGCTGCCTCACTGAACAGAAAGATAGAGCAATTAGAACATGCTGATGATCTGTGTAACCTATGGAACAGCATACTCCAACATTTTCACAGAACAAGTGCTACTCTGCAAGCAGTGGAATTGGATTTAAGCAATGCTGCCGATCTTGTTGGTTCACTGAGGGGTTATGTGGTCAGCCTACAGGACGATTTTGAAAAATTTGAAAATGCGGCAAAAAACTCCATCTACATCTTTCTGACAAACATGCAAAGCAGATATCCGGAGGCAGAGAAAAATAAAAAAAAGTAAATGAATCATCTGAACCTGACTGTGCAAACCGGCCGAGAAAACTTCAGTACAACGATATTCATAGCCATCATCGATCGACTCCTCGCAGAACTGGATCGGAGATATGATTCCTACAAAAACATTCAACAAACATTTGGATTTCTTAACAAACCGTCATCCATTTCGTTAGAAGATATTCATAGTGAAGCCACATATTTCTAGGAAAAATACCCAAGCAACTTAGAGGCAGATTTTGTGGAGGAAATTGTACATTTCAGAGAATATGTAACGAAAACGAGAATAGGTAACGAAAATGTGACAACAAGGATGCTTTTTATGCCCGCGACCAATGCCAGCTATTGGTCCTAGTCCTATTCAAAACTGGGACTGATTAAAAACAGACTGAGATTCACTATGGGTCAAAACAGAATAAATAACCTAACTCTGATGTCTCTAGAAAGTGACATTCTGTGGAAATTGGATTTTACAAGCCTCCTAACTGAGTTTTCTACCTGACAAGCAAGGAAGGCTAACTTCTAACGGTAGGAGCAGATTTGTTTATGTGTTGTGTCGCTGATGATCTTTAATATCTGCTGTAAACCTGTGACAAAACTATTTGCGCCATAATCACAGGTCTATGTGAGTCTTGGTCTAATTGTTGATGTTAGCTTGCTGGGTTCAGGAGGTTCAGGAGCTGTGTTGGTAGAGTAATATACTGGCTTTTGTATTTTGGGGTTCAGTTGTCGCCTAATATGAGTGAAAATATTTGATGACTAGTACTTGATGTTGTTTTGTGTAGGCTACAATATGTGTGGCAAGTTGGTTAGTTGGCCTTCTACACAAAAGTCAGCCATCTAGTTTAAGGTGTGTGTCACAATTTGTAGTAGAACAGCAGAATAGAACAGCAGCTGCTGAGTTCCCTAGTGCAATTTCTTTTCTTAATGGTTGTTGATTTCACGCTACCTAATATGTGGAACGTGGGCAGAGAGAGATATAGCTGCATATTCTGTCAAAATTTAACAGTTTGATGGATTAAAAATGGGCGGGGCCGATTAAAAGGGGCGTGACCAAACATGATTTAGTGGGAGGGTGTGTGTGGGCTAGGGTTACCAGAGGTCAAAACTTTGGGTCAAACATGATTTATGGCCACTAATGGCAGGGTGGGTGGGCTAGGGTTACCAGAGGTCAAAACTTTGTGTCAAACATGATTTATGACCCCTAGTGGGAGGGGAAGTGTGAGGGGAGGTTTTTTTGTAGGAAAGGTGAAGCCTGTGTTCTTTTCTTGTTAAATAGAGCAATGCATAGGTTTTCGTGAGGAAAGCAATGTCTGAACATCAAGAACCCAACATTGAGGTAGACGACTCTCTCTTAACCCTCTAGGCGCCAAAGTCGCAATATTGCGACAAGCAACATTGCTGACTTTAACGAGCCACAGCTGGAGATAGGGCCACTAATTTAATTAGTACTTTACACCTGGAGATGGCGGACATGTTTAATCTTGGACACCTTTTTGGGTGTGTTACCATGGAAACTTTTGGAGTAAATCGGCCTTTAAGTCAGCGCCGCGAGCGGGGGACGCGAGGTACGGCTGCTGTGGTCACAGTATAGAGAACGCGACTTTTAGAAAGATAAAACTTATGAGGCCGAGATGTCGGAGTTCCCCGCCGTAAAGTATTGGCTTATTCAGATTCTGAAGATTAATATTTACCTCTGATCTGTTCAGTTTTCCCGGGAAAAAGTGAAACGAAAATGTCCCGCAGCAACAGCCAATCCCGTTTCGCCATGACGCTCCAAAAGCAGCGACATTCCAGCTGTGCATCACGTTCTCCCGGTGAGAGAAAGGTATGTGTTGCAAGGTGGTTATCACAACGCTAATTGTGACCGAGGTGGGAGGGATTTAAAAATCAGTGGAAATAATAGCAGATGCGATCGAAAACAGGAGAGAAAAAAGACTGCTTATAAGAGAGTGAACAGCAGTAAAGTTCTCTGTCCCGCTGCAAGTGAGGATGATGATGATTTTGTTGAGGTTTGCTTGACAGATGAGGAAGAGTAGGATCACCAGTGGATCAGACAATTTGATGAGCCTGTTAGTTATTTTTGAGACGGATCTGTAAAATTCTGTGGCCAATATTTTCTTTCTGTTGATTTTATATAGTGAATAGAGTAACGGTGGCCACATAAGAAAGGACATAAACGGATATATCCACCTGTTCTTGAAAAAAAGCCCAAAAAATAAAAAATAGATGTAGAAATTGCATATATAGAAAAATCTAAATAAAAAAATTAAATTATTGATGAAATAAAAGTTTTAAACAATGTAAAAAAGCTAAAATTTGTAAAGGACATGCAATCAAATATTGCCAACGCCTGTTTGGATCATAATATGCAAAGAGATGTGTGATTTTGCTCCTATCACAAACTTTGGATAATACTGAAGATTTTTCTAATTGTACCTTTATCTATAGCCATATTAAAGGTACAACATTTTGAACTAGTGATATCAAAATTGAATATTTTATAGAAAAAAACCCGGCGCCTAGAGGGTTAACAACTCCGGTTTGTTCTTAAAGCAAACCAATGAATTTGAACAAGAAAAAACAGGTGGCTGGAGAGATTCAATTGTTTTTAAACCCTCCTGCTGAAATCATGCAAAAGGAATTTAAAGAAGTACGACATGGATGGCAAATTGTGTTACATTTTTAATTATGATGCAGGTCTACTCTATCTTTATTATTGGCACGGTGATCAGGATGAAACCCCAGACTTTACTACCCTTAAACCGTTGGTGCGGAAGAACTGGTGGAGACTGGCCAGTGGACGTTTTTCGGACAGCGATGATGAAGAGGATGATGATGAGAAAGAAAACTGGCCAGTGTACTCTGAGGAGCTTGGGTGGAACGTGCTGCAAGCTCAACAGGAAGGTGTTACCCATTACATAATTTTTCGATCCAGAGTGAGTCCCCCTAAGGAGCTGTTCTTTATAAAGAGCTGGCGTGAGTGTGAAAAACAAGGGGCTTTGGTAGTGCTCCAATCATTTTCTATAAAGACGAGGCGTTTCACCAGAGTGTTCTCAGTGCCTTTGGAGACCTGGAAAGATTTCCCTCTTGGGTCTGATCCTGTAATTACCTACCTATTTACATGCAATCGCTGTTTCAAGAGGCTCCAAGAAGTGAAAAAAACGCTTGCTTTTTAAGCAACATTCTCCTCATCCGCTTAGACACGCCTACATTGAGCTCAGCCCCACTCTGACATACATATAACTGGTTCACGACAAACCCTCAGTTTACCGTCAATTGTGGAAACAGAATGAAGGACTCCGACTTTCAGATGACTCTACCAACATACTGGAGCTCTTTTAACCCTTCTCTTGATGAGGTTTCCCCGGACCATACCATCCAACCAGTCCCCTGGAGTCACCAACGTCTCCAGAAGCATCACCCACACCGAGTCTACCTCCGTACGAACAATTTGATGCTTGGATAAAAGGCACCAACGCTGCTGCTTCATCTACCGCCACTGATGACGACGGTCTATCAGCAGTGGTTGATGACAAAGCGCAGGAGATGTTGATCCCTGTGGACAACAAGCCTCCAAGACCCTTCACGCCTATTCCTGCAAGCGATTGTTCACCGCTAACCCCTCTACAGTCATCTTTGGACCCTGTGCCGGAGCTGGGTGATGAAGTGGATGGATGGTTGTCTTCTTTGCTGTTCAAGACTATAAAAACAGCATTACTTCACTTAATCAACATAACCTATATTAAATACGTCAGAGAGAATTGGTACGGGTGTCAAATCTCACACCCGAGTCAGCGACAACACCCATTCTTAAACGAGATGAATGAAGATTACCTACAACTGCATTTTTAGGGGATTAGCAGAAGAATGATCACCCCTAAATTCATACCCGCTATTCAAAAATTGCTGCATTGCAAAAATATACAGGCGGATGACGGCAAAGTCACAAGGGTGGTTAAAACTTGCACGAGCTCAAGTGTGGGTTCAAGCTACATTCTTCCATCATCGAGATGTATGAAGGCCTTTCTTCTTCGGAGAACCATATCAGGGAACTGAATGCCATCTCAAAGTGTTTTGGATTTGACGACTGATTGAGTTTTGACATTTTATTTTGTGCTGGAGAATTTTGATTTAAAAGAAATTATCCCTGCTTTGTTGAATAAAAAAAATTAGCCCTGCTTTGTTGAATTAAAACATTTATCCATACTTTCTTGAATTTAAAACATTTATCCTTGCTTTGTTGAATTAATACATTTAGCCCTGTTTTGTTGAATTAAAACATGTATTCAATTCAATTCAAAAATACTTTATTGATCCCAGAGGGAAATTAATTTTGTTGTATCTCATTAATTAATTTTTCAAGGAATTGTTGTAGACCATGATGGTTGTGGGGAGAAAGGATTTCCTGTAGTGGTCTTTGTTGCAGCGAAACTTGATGAAGCCTCCGACTGAAGATACTCTGTTGCTGTAGAACTGTCTCATGGAGAGGATGCTCAGGGTTGTCCATGATCTTTTTAATTTTATGAAGAATTCTTCTTTGCATCATTATCTCCAGTCGTCCCCATAACAGAACCAGCCTTCTGTATCAGGTTATTGAGTCGTTTTAAGTCCCTGGCTCTGATGCTGTTACCCTAACAGATGACGACGAAGAGATGACACTCTCCACTACAGACTTGTAGAAGATTTGCAGCATCTTGCTGCAAATCTTGAAGGACTTCAGCTTCCTCAGAAAGTACAGTCTGCTCTGTCCCTTTTTGTAGACGGCTTCACTGTTGATTCTCCAGTCCAGTCTATTGTCCAGGTGAACTCCGAGGTATTTGTACTTCTTAACCACCTCCACTTCTTCTCCCATGATGGAGACAGTCTTTGACTTGTCTCTGTTTCTTCTGAAATCTACTATCATCTCCTTTGTTTTGTTCACATTGAAAGTAAGATGATTGTCTCCACACCATGCCACAAAGCTTCTCACCAGCTCTCTGTATTCAGCTCCTTCACCATCTCTGATACACCCGACAATTGCAGAGTCGTCTGAGTATTTCTGCAGATGACAGGTCTCCGTCTTATACTGGAAGTCTGAGTTGTACAGAGTGAAAAGGAATGGTGAGAGTACAGTCCCTTGTGGTGCTCCTGTGCTGCTGATCAGCTGGTTTGACATACAATCCTTCAGTCTCACAAACTGTGGTCTGTTTGTCAGGTAGTCATTGGTCCAGCTGATTGTTGAGGCCTCCACCTGTGTTTTCAGGAGTTTCTGACAGAGTAAATCAGGCTGAATTGTGTTAAATGCACTGGAGAAATCATGATTCTCACAGTGCTGCCTGCTTTGTCCAGATGACAGTGGGTTGGTTGAAGCAGGTTGATGATGGCATCTTCAACACCAACACCATGGCGATAATCAAACTGCAGGGGGTCCTGATAGGTTCTAGTTTGCTTACTCAGGTGGGGCAACAAGAGTCTCTCCAGGACCTTCATGATGTGGGATGTCAGGGCAACAGGTCTGTAGTCATTGATGACTGATGGTTGAGTTTTCTTTGGTACTGGAACAAGACAGGATGTCTTCCACAACACTGGAACCTTCTCTTTGTTCAGGCTACGGTTGAATAGGTGCTGCAGAATCCCACAGAGCTGTTCTGCAGAGGTCTTCAGGACTCTGGGGCTGACACCATCTGGACCTGCAGCCTTGTTCCGGTTCAGTTTCTCCTACTGCCTCTTCACCTGACTTTTAGAAAAAGATAGGTGGGAAGGTGAGGTAAAGGGGGTAACGGAATCTCCTGACTTGGTCGAAGACAAAGTTGTGGAAGAAGAAGAGTTCATGACTGAGGTGGAAGATAAAACATCTGAGGTGTGCCAGGACAGGTGTGGGTCAGAGGAGAGTCGGATGTCTCTCTGGATGGAAAAGGGGAGACGAGGTGTGCTGAGCTTGTTCCTGAACTGAACCTATTGAAGAATGTGTTCAGTTCATTGGCAGTATCCACACTTCCATCTATCCAGTCCTTCCTGTGCTTAAAGCCTGTGATCTTTTTCATTCCAGACCAGACCATCTCTTATATTGTTCCTCTGTAGTTTGTTCTCCAGATTCTTCCTGTAAGCCTCCTTGCTGTCTTTGATTTTGACTTTTAGTTGCTTCTGTATATGTATCCATGGTTTGTTGAATTAAAAACATTTAGCCCTGCTTTGATGAATTAATAAATGTATCCATGCTTTGGTGAATTAAAAAACAGTTATCCTTGCTTTGTTGAATAAAAAACTTTTATCCTTGCTTGGTTGAATTAAAACATTTATCTGTTTTTTTTTCTTTTTGGTTGTTTAAAAAAAGAGAATAAAGCCTTTGACAAGGAACAAATAGTCTCATTTCCTCAATGGTTTAATAAGAACTAGAAAGATGGAGCGCAGGACGAGGGAGAAAGCTTATTATACACCATCTCATCCAAGGAGTTTTGGTGATGTGGACAGACTCCGTCGGGGTTTACAAAATAAAGATGGGCAGAGATTTGGAGTTGAAAAACTTAAAGACTTTCTCTCTGGCCAAGACACATACATGCTACACAAGCCAGCAAGACTACATTTTCAGTGTAATAGACTGTTTGTCACTGGACCGTTGAAACAGTTTCAGGCTGATCTCTGTGATATGCAGGCCTTAGCAGAGCACAATGATGGTTATAGCTGTTTATTAACCATGATCGATGTGTTTTCAAAGAGGGGTTATGTTCGTGCGATAAAAGGAAAGCGTCTGGAGAGGTGGTAGATACATTTGAATTCATTTTCAAAGAAGATCAAATGCCGCAGAAGCTTCAGACCGATGCTTAGAAAGAATTCTTTAATAAAAGGTTCAAAGCATTGATGAAAAAATACGGTATTGTGAATTTCAGCACAGCGAGCGAGCTAAACGCCTCCGTTGTAGAAAGGTTCAACCGAACTCTGAAAAATAGAATGTAGCGTTATTTTACAGCGAATAACACAAGGACCTGCAAGACCTGCTTTACAGCTACAACCACAGTTACCATTCAAGCATAAAAATGGCAACTATGGAAGTAAGCCCTGAAAACACAAAGGAGGTTTTTGACACTCATTACGGATCGAGTGAGATTTAAAATGAAATATAAGGAAGGTGATCTGGTAAGGATATCAAAACTAAAGGGGGTTTTTGATCAAAAATACGAACAGAGCTACACAGATGAAGTATTCACAGTGGTAGAATGTATACTGTGTAACCCTCCTGTGTACAAGTTGACTGACATGGATGATGAACCTATAGAAGGTTCCTTTTATTAACCTGAATTACAGAAAGTGAAACTAGAAAATGATCGCCTTTATCAAGTTGCTGAAATATTAAAATGCTGTGTTGTTAAGGGTGAAAAGCAGACATTAGTCAGATGGAAAAACTGGCCTGGAAAGTTTAACAGTAGAGTAAAAGTCAGCGATCTTAAAAATGTATAAAAGACACGTTTGTTGTGATAAGAGACTTCACTACCGCTCTGACATACAAGGCAAAAGATGGATAACGGTTTTTACATAACTTTACCATCAAATGCCAGTCTGGATGTTTTTAAAGATAATCAATCCTTCAATTTCAAAGTGAATCTGGCGCAGCAAATAAACCTCTCCGGTGACTGGGAAGTGGCAGAAATCTCTTACCTACCTACCTGGCATAATGTGCCTGAAGATTCAGCATTCTTTGATTGGACAAAAAGATGATGAAAGGAAAGTTTGTCATAGGATTAGAAGCGGACATTACAACGGAATTGCTGCTTTGAAGACAGACATCAATGCGGCCTTGAGAAAAATAGGCATGGATAGACCGTTAGACATTAACCCGTTCAAAACAAAATTTTAATTTCAAGCTGGTGGTCAGTGGTACATGCGATTTTATGCACCGCTGGCCTACATGATGGTGTTACCGATTTAATGGATTATATTTAACAAAAGAACGGCTCCTTTCCCAGCAGATATTAAAGCAGGTTTCTACCATCTGTATTGTTACAGTGATATCTTTGCCCATCAGATAGTGGGGGAGGCCTACGCACCGCTTTTACGCACGCTACCCTTAGAGGGGACTTTTGGTGACATCATCACACAGACTTTTAATCCCCTCAACTACAAGCCAGTTTCAAAAAAACATTTCATTAGCATGGACCACGCCGACGGAGATTAGATTAGTTTTGCTTAGTTCATTTATTGACAAAGGTTAGATAGATGATGTGTCTGGAAGGATGGACTGATGTAGGCTTGTAGACTCTGTGTGGGGGTGCAGTCTTCGGAAGTCGGTCTTCTTCTCGAGCCTGCTCAGGACCCCCCCAGACAAAGAACCTGAAAGAAACAGATATTAGAGCTGGAGTTTGAAAGAGCAGATAAGCAGATGAAGGGATGAGGGGATGAAGGGATGAGGGAGGGGATGAAAGGATGAGGGGATGGAAGGATGATGGGGATGAAAGGGATGAAGGGAAGAGGGAGGGGATGAGAGAGGGAATGACGGAGGAGATGAAGGGATGATGGGATGAAAGGGATGAGGGGATGAAGGGATGAGGGAGGGGATGAAAGGGATGAGGGGATGAAAAAGATGAAGGGATGAGGGAGGGGTTGAGAGAGGGAATGATGGAGGAGATGAAGGGATGATGGGATGAAAGGGATGAGGGGATGAAGGGATGAGGGGATGAGGGAGGGGATGAAGGGATGAGGGGATGAGAAAGGGAATGATGGAGGAGATGAAGGGATGGTGGGATGAAAGGGATGAGGGAGGGGTTGAGAGAATTAATGACGGAGGAGATGAAGGGACGATGGGATGAAAAGGATGAAGGGATGAGGGAGGGGATGAAGGGATGAAGGGATGAGGGAGCGGATGAAGGGATGAGGGAATAGTAAAATGGGGATGTAATACTGAGACGAGATAAAGGATCAGCGGGAGGGAGGGTGGGGTTTACGAGACCACAGTCTGAGCGACGCTGATGGCTAGGTGCTCGGGTTTAAATAGATCACAGAGTAATTAGGAATGGAATTCAGGTGTGAGATGCCAGGTGAGTCGGATCCGAGTAGATTAGTGTGAGAATACTGAATACAAGGCTTGGTCCAGCTCACGAACCTAAGTTAACATTTTAACTTACATATAGAAAGTATTCAAATACAGATCGTCGGATCAAAACATTCCTGTGAATTTTAACTACAGAAAAACTATTCTGAGACTCCTTTTTCGACCAATAAAACGCCATATAAGCAGAGAGCAGGCCACTTTAAACCTCCGTTTTGACCAGACAGTGCCGATCTATCATCTTTTCCTGGAGGAATTTCACCATGGTATCGGCCACGCACACCCAAGATCCCCACCGCCTTGTGCATTATTACGTCAATCAGACTGGCGGGAATTTGCCAGGGTTTTATGGTGCACCGACTCTCTATGGAAAAGGCATCGCTGGTTTATTTCCACACCTTTTCAGATTTGTTTAACTGTTTGTCAGAAAAGGCATAGCCATAGCAAACCACACTTGAAAACAGCTGCTTCAAACATAGCCTCTGACGTCATCAGAATGAGGACGGAGGTAAGGGTGGTTCAGGAATTTTTGTTCTGTCCAGAAGGGGAAAAAACAAGACCGTCTATGGACCGGTAGAAAAGTAGGAGTTGCAAAAAAGAAAAAGTCAGTTAAAAAAGGGTCTTGGAGGGGTAAGAAATCTTCAAGAAACCACGATATATTTAAATAATATGGCAGTTTTACACAACAAATCGTCAGAATGCTCGCTGGGTGAAATGGATTTATTTTCAGCCCCCATGACCCAACTTTCCGTTGAAGACAAGATTTATAAAGAAGTACAATCTGTCTCGTCTATCACAGAAGGTGGTCCAATTGAATTCTTTATCCCAGGAGATGGCAAACAGTATTTAGACTTATCTGACACGCTGCTGTACCTGAGGGTGTTTCCACAGTCTAGGCATTTTTTATTAAACTGACATAGACGGCCCCCTTCACCATGCACCTTGTGGTTTTGGTAACAGGTGTGGTTAAAAAAGACCTGATTACACTCAGCACAACGTATAAACCGCTTTTCCATCTGTTTACAGCTCGTACCCCAACATACAGAATCAGAATCAGCTTTAATGGCCAAGTATGACACATACAAGGATTTTGACTCTGGCAACGTTTCTCTCCAGTACAGAACTTAAATAAGTGAAATAAAAAAGGAAGTAAAAATAAATACAAATAAATAGTAAAGGATAATATATACACCAAACCGGGGTTATTGTACAGTGACCTGTTTGCTCTATAGGCGAGCTGCCGGGGGTATAGCAGGGGATCCGTGATGTCCTTCAGGTGGGACAGCACCAGTTGCTCAAAGGATTTCATGACCACAGATGTCAGGGCGACTGGTCTGTAGTCATTTAATCCTGTGACTGGGGACTTCTTGGGAACCGGAATGATGGTGGAGCGTTTGAGGCAGGAGGGGACCTCACACAGCTCCAGGGAGTTATTGAAGATCTGAGTGAAGATAGGAGCCAGCTGGTTAGCACAGACTTTCAGACAGGACGGAGAAACTCCATCAGGACCTGATGCCTTCTTAATCCTCTGTCTCTGAAATAGTTGGCGCACATCCTGTTCACAGATCCTCAGCGCAGGCAGGGGGTCAGGTACGGGGGTGGTTTGGGGTGATGCTAGGCCTTTTGTGATGGAGATGGTGGGGGAGGTGGAAATTGTGAAAGTCGTTTCAAACCTGGAGAAAAAGTCATTGAAGTCCTCAGCCAGGCGGGGGCTCCCCACAGGGTGGGGGGATGGTCTCCTGTAGTTGGTGATGGTCTGCAGGCCCCTCCAAACTGCAGAAGAGTCGTTGGCAGAAAAACGCCCCTTCAGCTTTGCACTGTAGTTCCTTTTTGCTGCCTTGATCTCCTTTGTCAGCTTGTTCCTGGCCTGCTTGTACAGGTCCCGATCCCCACTCCTGTAGGCCTCCTCCTTGTCCTGGCGTAGCCGTCTCAGTTCTGCAGAGAACCATGGTTTGTTGTTGTTGAACGTGCAGAAGGGTTTGGTCTGCACACACATGTCTTCACAAAAGCTGATGTAAGATGTCACAGTGTCAGTCAGTTCGTCCAGGTCTGAGGCTGATGCTTCAAAGACGCTCCAATCAGTGCGTTCAAAGCAGGCCTGTAACTGCATGTTTGACTCATCAGTCCATCTCTTCTAAGTTCTTACTACAGGCTTAGCAGATTTCAGTTTCTGCTTGTAAGATGGGATGAGTTGGACCAGGCAGTGGTCAGAAAGTCCCAAAGCAGCACAGGGGACAGAGCGATATGCAATCTTTATTGTGGTGTAGCAGTGGTCTAAAGTGTTCATGTCTCTGGTGGGACACGTCACGTGTTGTCTGTATTTAGGCAGTTCAAGTTTGAGATTTGCTCTATTAAAATCCCGGAGAATGATTGGCAGAGAGTCCGGGTGAGTTTTCTCCACGTCTGTGATGTGGTTGGCGAGGTGATGTAATGCCTCCGTTACACACGCCTGTGGTGGAATGTATACAGCGACCAGCACAAACGAGGTGAACTCCCGCTGTGAATAAAATGGTTTACAGGGCAATAGCCGTCACAGAAATGCCGTTCAGGCTTGTGATACGGTAGAAAACAGTGTTGACATAGTCTCACCCAATGAAAGCCTTTAGATCGGTAACCCAATAATAATGGTTTTGATGTAGAGAAAGAAACACAGGGTTTGTTCTATCAGAAAAGTTTGTTCCGAACTTCTGTAATGCTTTAGTTGGCCTGGTTCTATGGAACGGAACAATTTTCCCAATGACAATTTCTTAAAATTTGCAGACGTCTGAAAATTTCACTTGTGTGTAATTTGTAAACCCTGCGCTGATCTGTTTTGGGGTCTGAACCATGAATATGACATCAAAAGGAGCTCTACAATCATGACCCAGCATTCCATAACTTGGCGACACGCCCCTTCCCCCGGCTGCGCAATTCTGACCAATGGCGGAGCTATCCGCTCCTTCCCTGTTTGAATCCGCTGAGCGGTGGATGATCTGCTGCAGCAACCTGCTAGAATGCCAATCCCTCAAAACCGCCGCTGCTGCCCGCAGCCTGATTGGAGACAGATACGGGGAAAGGGGGGCGATGCGCCCACACTCAGCATAAAAGCAATGGATGAGCATGCATCGTCCTCTTCCAAACTCGCGTGATGGTCTCGGCAGTTCTCCGAACTGTAAGAAGAGACTCATTTTCTTAACACGTGTTCTGGATTTTGTCCTTGCTCCCTGCAACCAAGTTTTCCCAATAGTTTGGCTGGCCCCAAACTACCCCATTTTTTTGATGCGTTGAACTCCTCTCTTTTTGTTTTTTTTCTCTGCGCGGCTGACGAGCCAAGCATCTCGCTTCCCGACTTTTTCTTCCACACCTGGAAGCTTCCTCTTTAAAGTAAGACTGTTTAAATTTACTCTCAATTTGGGTGGATAAATTAGGACGTTTTTCTTTATAATTATATGCATGCATAATCATTAATGTGAAGAGCTGCATCTACCTCGAGCGCTCTGAGATTCCTCCGTGCCGTGTTTTGCTTACGGGTAAATTTGTGTGTTTTTGTATTTCGATTGTGTGTTTCCTGTATGTTTTGTCTTTTATTAGTGAGCAGAACTGTTAGTCTGTAGAAGTTTTGGTTCTTCTCCAGTAGTTTACAGTGAAAGTGTTGTTGTCATAGGCAACAGCATCCTCGGAGTGCCTGCCAGGACGCAAAGGACATTTTGAAACCCATTTTCTTCCATTTCCCAACCAGAACCTGTATTAGCAGAAGCTAACCCACTGATAAGAGCCACGAGGTTTCTTTGTTAGGAACGAACCGCAGGCCTCTTGCTCCAAGTTACACAATAAGTCATAAAACGGGGTCATAAAACATCCCCCCCTGTCCTTATCAAACAAGCTGCGCGTTCGCGTAATACACCGCCTCCTCGCATACACGCGAGGGGCAGCGTACGACGTCAGTAGGAGGCGCCCCGTGACAATTTACAATTATTGGTTAATATTCTCAGCATCACCAGATAGATCATAACAATTATCAATTAATTAATTACTTTTAATTGATAAATCCACAACATCTGTAAACGTTCACCTTCTCGCCGAGCCTCTCTGTCAGCGCAACCAGGGTTCAAGCCATGACCTAAACAGATTGCATAACACAGTTCATCGTTATGATTTTGTAAAATGTATAGATGTCTTTTCTTTTTAGAAATGAACTCGTCATGAAGCACCTTTTGGATTTTGTGTTTACTAAACCCCCCACCTCGTGGATTGTGTATTATTTGAAAATGAATTCTAAACTGTCATGACAACAGATCCCCGTGTTTGACTGGACAATTCCTTCCAGAAATGAGCTAAATTGATCTAAAATATCTTGTGCGTCGGCTACTACAAAGATTTCATGGTGGTGTTGGTTGACACCTGCAATTAATTTAACCTGTAAAATATCGTGTCGGCTCATCATGCTGCTGACTATCTGATAAATCACCTAATTCATTCATAACATTTCTATAAAATCACGCAAGATCTGGTTGTTGAATGGCGGGTAGTTTGATCGTTCTTCTTATTTCAATATTAAAACCAGGACGTTCTATTATTTGTTCGTTATTCTGCTTTCTGATATGGGGGCTGTGGTTGCTCTGTAATCTGGTCATCAAATACTACAACACAACCGTTCTGGGCTCGTAAGGAGTGTGAGGTAGAAAGTGGGGGATGATCTGTTCTGACGTCATTAACGAGTCAGGTGTATGTCTGACTTGATTTTAGGTGTTGCTCCACTTTGTTCTATCTCCTCTCCATTCTGACGTGCTAAACCAGTTTTTTCACTTTCTTCTGATAAGCTATTTATTTCGTTTGAATCTGTATCCTCTGGCTGAATTACCGTAGTTTCAACACCAGCTGCTGCACAGGATGAGATTTGAGCCACTGCTTTGCGCAAATGCACCAGCTGGCAGGGGTAAATGGGGAGCCGGGAGATGTAGAGTTTATGCCTGACTGAAAAAAATAACCCCGCTGCTTCACGGAAAGCTACATCAGAGGCCTGTCTCGGGCCGCTGTTTAATTGGGCAATAGATTCATTTTGATCCTGATGTAAGGCAAGCTCCGCATTTATTTCATCTAAACGGTGATTAGAAATGAAAGTATTCGATTCTACACACTGTGGTGAATTTTCAGGTATTATTTTCTGTATTTTGGACTTAATGAAAGATTGTTTGCATTTTCTAAAGGATTAGAAACAGTTGCATTTTATTGAAACAGTTAATTCTGCTACAGTATCCCTCAGATTATGTGTGTGTGACATCTTGTTTAATTCTTTAAAGCTGTGTTTGACATAAGACGTTTTTTTTTTTAAGTAACAATTTACTCACATTTTATCAAGCAATTTCAACACATCCCACTCAGATAGTTCATTGTGATTATGATTCTTTCTAATGTGTTCGTGATCCACTCTGCGCTGACTTCTTTTCTCTGCTTCTGAACCCCTTGGCTTTGTTTTTCTTTCTTTTAAAGTGACAGTTTGTAGTTTTTGCAGTACATCATTGAAAATAGCCATTAAAATATTATGTTATAATAATTAAGTAAAGCAAATTAATTGCAAAAATATTGGTGATATGACTTTAAAAATCTGTTTTAAAATACATAGGCGCGGGTCCTCTTTACAGGGGAAAGCCATATTAGATGATGTCTTTACTTCTACAAGAGACGGACAAAGCGCACGGAACAAGCATATTAAAACATTGATTTCCCCTTAAAATGCAAAAAAGTTTCGCCATAAATACATTTTTACCTCTTCGCTAGTTCGAAGTGATGAAAGAGAGACTGATGTGCTTGTCATGTTGCTGCAAATAGATATAAAATTAGCTGTCATGATAAAAAAAGAAACGTAACAAATGAAGGAGTTTAATCTTTATTAAATTTAAACTTTAACTCTATAAATTCCATGCATGTTCATTTTTATTAGAGAGGAGATGAAAGTAATTTTATTTTATTATATTTTAATACAAGAAATCAAATACTGGTTCACAGAGTTCCTTTAAACACATCAAATATTTAGCTTACATAGTGGTATAAATTACCCACACTCTGGGCCTTTTGGAACATCTCATTTTATAGCTTCCAACATGTTTACAATTAACATATCTGGGATCCTCCTCTTTGACTCACTCAAACATCAACTCAAGTCAGCAGGATCCTTTTTCCTGTTTAAACACACTACACATATAATCAATGATATAACAACTGTGCTGTGGTATGTTTTTTCACTCACAAGGAACAGTATAACGAAAATTCTAGATTCAATCAACAGAATAGCTCATACATGGATCAATGACAGACCTATCTCCTCTCTAACTGTCAAGCCACACACTTTTCGACCTTTATGTCTGCACTTTTTCAGAGTATATTATAGAGCCTAAATAATCTAAAAACCAAAGTATAATACAAACTTAATATGATAAGCTTAATGCATCAAACATAGTAAAGACTAATTATACATTTTATCAGAACACATTTATCATTCAAATGGTAAAACGTTAAAACCCTAAAAACCTGTGTAATAAATGTTAATTAAAGGTTAATAAAGGTTAAACATATTTACAAATATTTTATACTTCACTACTTAAATCATGACTTTACAAACCAGCTCTAACTTGATTTTTGGCTGACCATTCTTTCTCACATCCTTCCATTGTCAATTGTATAGTGATGCTTTCTGCCTGTGCTTTCCTGCTCAATGTCCTGTTTTTCTGTGACCCAAACAAGAGCTGACTCTGCAAAATACCCCTAAAACAATCTTAAAAGTATAATTACAAAGTATGGTAACTTAAACACCTTAATTAATAGACGTTTAATATACTTCACAAACTACCACACACACACATCTGTTCGACTGCGGGTATTTCCGGATGTACCAGGTACTCCGTCAATGTTTATTTGCTGTAGAAAAAAACAAAACAAAAAACGTTAATACTAATATGGCTGCAGAAACATTTATATATTAAATAAATGCTTTTTAATACGCACTAGGCTGTACTGCAGACGCAGGTGAAGCGATGTGTAGAGTTTCTGCGTCTTCTCTGTCTTGAATTTCAACATGTACTTTTGCGGGGTATGAAAATAATTATATATATATTAAATAAAGGCTTTTTAGATTTTATTTAACTTATTTATTTATTTTTTTTAATACATACCAGGCTGTGCCACATAAACCAGCGGTGGACTGATGTGTTCAGCTTCTTCGTAGTCTCGGATAATAATAGGGGCTTTTGCGAGGAATTAAAAAAAAAGTATATATATATACATTAAATACATGTTTTTTATACATTTTTTAAATACATACCATGGCTGCGGAGCGGATGGTTCTCCCTCATATATCTGTATTCTGTATTCTGTTTGATATTAAGAACAATGTCAAAATGAATATAATAGTATATTAAATAAATACTTTAAAATGTTAATACCTCATGGATTCACGGAAGCAGGGAACGGGTAGACCTTGTTCATAGGCTGTCTTGAATCGTCTACAAAATAACCATGTTAATAAGATATACACTTTATTTTTTATTATTATTTTCTGCTGACGGAAATTTATAATTTTTACATACCCTTAGTGGTGGATGTAACCTGTTAGTAGCTGCTTCTAAACTGTGTTTGCCAAAAAGGGTGTTTTTTATAACGCGGGGCAGTTGGATGCGTTAGTGAGAAACACCTTTTGGTTCGCATATCGGTCGTTACCAGACATGTTCGGCTTGGTCATAGATCTGGCGATATGGTCAACAGGTCATACTAGAGTTACTAGGTCAAAACACTGTGGCTCAGTGGTAGAGTAGTTGGCTTGCAATCGGAGGGTCATAGGTTCGATTCCAGCTTCCTCCAGTCACATGTTGATGTGCCCCTGGGCAAGGCACTTAACCCCCAAATTCTACATTGTCCTACCGAGCCATGTTGGGTGTCGGTGTGTGAATAGTAAATGTGGCTTCAATGTAAAGCGCTTTGAGTGGTCAGTAAGACTAGAAAAGCGCTATATAAGTTCAGTCCATTTAGCATGTACACCCGTGATTAGACGGTTGTGCTTAACAGGGTGGTCAGTCTTGTTTAGGTTGACAGAGTGAGATAAGGTTATGCACCGTTCTTTCTAGAAGGCCACAGCTGCAGAAAGACGGCGTTTTGATCCCCTCTGAAACAAATAACTGATTACTATTTAAATTTTTAATTAGAGTCTTGCATGATTTAACCATGTTTTTTCTAAAAGAGAAGGAAACCTTTCTTCCTGAGGCAAAATCCCTCTCTTCTCTGTATAAATATGAGGTGGATGAGCAGAAACCATATTTTGAAAACAGTAGGTTTTGTTTTCATCGTTTATCGCTATGTACATCCCATTTTCAATACATTTTTTTAAAATTGTTTTAGCTTTAAGTTCAGTGCTTTGTGACTTTTGAGAAAAAGCATAAGATCCTGGTTTTGTAAACCATCCCATTCCAAAGTTAAAGAAAGTATGATTTCTAGTTTCTACACCTCTCCTTTTGGTTGGAGAGTTTCGTGTTTTTTTCTGTCATTTAAACGTTCTGTGAACTCTTTATCACAACGATGATATTTTTCATTGTAGTTAAGTAGATGATCATAAACACATGCGCAGGAAGTGCGCCTTTCAATATAAAAGCAGTAACCGGATGTGTTTAATTTCAGAGTTTATATAAAGTTAATTTTAAAGGTATTAATAATTTAATTAAAGTTTAAAAGTTTAATTAGTTTCTTAACGTTAAATTAGAGTTTAAACATATTTATAGTTTATTTAAAAATGATTAAAGTTTAAATGTTTTAAAGTTTACTTATAGAGTTTAAATGTTTTAAAGTTTATTAAAGTTTAACTGTTTTGAAAGTTTAATTATAGAGTTTTATTTAAAGGCAGGCTTGTCACCTTTTCTCTTTTTGGCTGGAAAATTATATACATTTCCATGAAAGCTTCTGAGCATTATCTCAAACATGGACACCATAGCCAATGCCAGGAGCTAACAGCACTTTAAATAGTTACAGTACACAGGCTGGTAGTTTTTATCAGTTCAAGTGGAGAAGTATTCCCTGAGTTAAAAACTTTTCTGAAGTGGTGCTAGAGCTTCCAGAACACAGTCGGGGCACAGTCCAATGGAGCATTCTCGCGCTTTTTATTTATTTATTCATTTATTTTTCTTATGCATGTAATCAAATTCTGAACTAAATCCCTTTAATTGAGACGACAGATTTCAACGCATGACTTAAGAGACTTCTGTAGGAAAGACCTGCATTTGGAATGGGAGTTTACATGCACCGTGAACGAACAAACTATCGGAATAAATAACCTCTCGATCGGGAGGAAATTTGATCCGAATGATTTTGATCTGGTCCGAGTAATCTGAATTGCTTTTTTACATTAACCATTCAGGCTTTTAATCCAATTTCTTGAGTCCAAGGAATGATGGGTTTACCGTCCTACCAGATTACTCGGGGCAGGGCGACATGTCAGCTCGCCCCTGGCGGGGGGCGCCGTGGGTGCTTGGGCCGAAGCCACGGAGAAGTGAACAGTGTCACTGGAAGAACGGCCCGATGAGGAAACTTGAACGGCAGAAGCGGGAAGCCATGGACGGAAAAGGGGTTGCACTGGGCAGAGGAGACGTAAGGAGAAGGCTGAAAAGAGCGTTGTGAGCGGAGCGGCTGAAGGGGATCAATCTGAGCCACAAATACGCTGAGAGTCGTGCCACTGTCCAGCCGGACATGTCGGAGCGGCAAAGAAGAAGCGGTGAGCGCGAGGGGATGCCCGGGTGTGAGGCCCTCAAGCCTGGTGCGAGCCGTTAAGCCGCGAGCGGCCTGGGGCGGGTGAGCCAAAGCGGCAGCCAAAACTTGCTGAAGGGATGGCTCGAGTCGGAGGATGAAGCTCCGAGGCGAGGTAGGTGAAGCGGAAGAATGAGGAGGGTGGCCCAAGCAGCCACCAGAGGTAGAGGCAAGTTGCGTGAGAACTCCCACTAGGAGATCTGAGGAGAAGAGCCCGAAGCCGGGGGAGATGGATCGGAATCCGGTTGTCTCGAGGGGAGCCGAACACGGCGAGAAGCATGGCGGACCAAGGGCTGAGGAGAAGCCCCTGCAGATATGTGGCTGGCGAGGTAAAGCTCCTCGGACGGATCGACGCCCCAAGCGTGAGAACATCCATGCTGGGTACTATGAAGCGAAGACGTAGAGCGAGGTAAGCGAACGAAACGCACGCAAAAGTCCGAACTGATCGCGGATACGAACGAGACAGAAGAGAAATGAGAGGTAGGCAACGTTTTTATGTGTATCTCAGCGTGATTAGAAGTGCAAGGGAGCCCGGGGATGCCAGATGCGACAAGTTTAGGGCTGATTAGGACGAACGAAGCGAGTTTAAAGCGTGGCCTTGCTCTTGAACTTAAGTTAATTTTGTTAACTACATTTTTTTTATTTTTGGGGCGTGGAGAGAGGGCATTGGTGAGAACAGCCCAGTTGGCTTGACTCTATGATACCTATTCATCCATCCATCCATTTTCTGAACCGCTTATTCCTCAAGGGGTCGCGGGGTGGTTGGTGCCCATCTCCAGCTGTCAACGGGCGAGAGGCGGGGTACACCCTGGACAGGTCGCCAGTCCATCACAGTGACACCTATTCAATTCAAATTTTTTATATAGCACAAATTCACAACATGTAATCTCAAGGCACTCTAAAAAAATCAATTTAATTATAAATACATAAATTCCAATCAATTTGGAAGTTTTCTATATAAGGAAACTGAACAGACTGCATTGAAGCATTGACTTGCAGCATTCACTCCTCCTGGACAAATATGTGGTGGCAATAGACGTTCGCCTACCCTGTGTTGTTGAGAGAAATCTGATATTTTCACCTCTACTGTGAGACATAAAATTTGAAACAAAACTACAGGAAGTCACATTGTGTGATTTTTAACAAAGCATTTAGTTGAACAATGGTGCTGAAAATAAATTTGGTCAATAACAAAAGTTCACATCAATACTTTGTAATTTAACCTTGGTTGGCAATAACAGAGGTCAAATGTACAATGAAGATCTTCTCCAGAGCTGATATTTTGGGGTTGTTGTTGGGTAAAGCTGATTTACAACTCCCTCCACAGAATATCTACTGGATTGTGTTCTTGGTTTGTGTGCTTTTGTCTTCGACGAAGATCCAGCCACATTTTATCTTCAGTGCTCTCGCTGTTAAATAGGTTTTTGCCCAAAATCTTATGACAAATGGCCCGATTCATCTCTTCCTTAATACAAATCAGTCGTACTGTCCCCTTTGCAGAAAAGCAGCCCCAAAGCATAAGGTTTCCACTCCCATGCTTCACAGAGTATGGTACAACTCAACATTGCTCCCTCTCCAAACATGGTGAGTGGTGTTTGCACCAAAGAATTCTATTTATGTTCCACCTCACTGCATTACATTCTCCTAATCCTCCTTTAGATCATCAAGATGATGATATGATTTCCAATAAGAAATCAAAGCTAATAAGACTATATCATTACTTATATGCAGGCAAAGCAAGGCAATTAAATGGACCTGGACATGTGCTGGATTAAAGGGACTATATCATGCTATTTGACCGCTTTCCATTCCTGGGATAGACATATGTATATATGATAAAATGTTACCGATGGGGTTATATAATTTTAAGACAGACATTCTGTTGAACTTTTGGAATTATCACAACTATTAGCTTCATCTAAACCCTCAACTTGTATTATTATTATTATTTAAGGACGTTTTCCCTCTGCTTACTGGCCCTATTATAGACATGATGAATCTATCTTTAACACTAGAAGACCCAGGATTTTTTGCTCTACCTATAAAGCCCACAGGTAAGCCGAAAGGCTGGATGGCCCCCTGTGAACCCTCCTTTTGTTATGTAAACGGGGCAATCACTGGGACACCACAGGAGGGGGGATATGCAGAGCCACTTCACTCAAAACACCTTGACATAAAATGGGGGAGGGGGACAATCAGGTAGGAGCAGGATTGCTAACTGACTGTCTGAGCAGAACATATGAGCTGAATCAAAATGTAATATATGTAGAAGGATGTAGACGTTATCAGAACCCTACAACACTGGGCTTCCAACATCCCCACCAGACACATAAGAAAAGTAATAGAATAGAACCACATCAAATAAAGCACTCAAAATCTGGGGTTATCCCAACTGGGCCTTCATGATATTTACTAATAATAATAATAATAAAAAAATATTATCAGGATACAGTGTTAGAGAGTGGAAGTGAGTGAGACTTAGAACTTAGGCTTAAAACTTTATTGATCCCTTTGGGGTGACTCCCTCAGGGAAATTTTAGTTTTCAAGCACACAGAGAAAACTAAACAGTATGTAACAATGAGTGAGGTGAGTACATTTCAATAATCACTCACAATCCATGCACTGCCAAGCCGTCTCCTTTCTGCATTTGCCACATGTGTATTTGTAACAGCCTATACATCACAGAGTGGCATGATTGCTTTTACACCGATTTTTAACCTGACCAGGTTTGCTGCTGGTCAGCAAACCTGGGAAACCCCCAGATCATGGCAACTATGTCCCGAAAACGCTTCCAAGAAATCATGCAACACCTACGCTTTGACGACAAGGACACCCGCAGTGAGCGAGCAAAGACGGATAAGTTTGCTGCAATTTCCGGTGTGTGGGGTTCGTTTGTCACCAACTGCATCACATCCTACAACCCTGGTCGACACATCACCATTGATGAACAGCTTTTCCCGTCAAAGACTCGCTGCTGTTTCCTGCAATACATTTCAACAAAACCTGACAAGTTTGGGATCAAGTTTTGGGTGGCTTGTGACTTGAAATCCAAATACATCTGCAATGTCCTCCCATATCTTGGCAAGGACCCCAGTCGTTCCAGTGGAGAGAGACTGTCCGAAAATGTAGTGATGAGGCTGATGGAACCATTCCTGGACAAGGGCAGAAATGTTACCACGGACAATTTCTTTACATCGCTGTCACTGGCACAACGACTGCTTAGCCGGAAAACCACCATCCTCGGCACAGTCAACAGGATTCGGCGAGAAATTCCACAATCAACAAGACAGAGGGACCGTGATGAATTCACCACTCAGGTATTTTCAACCACTGGTGCCACGCTAACGGTGTATGCGCCCAAACGGAAGAAGACAGTATACATTCTCAGCAGCATGCACCGCGTCATTCAGACTGAGAATACCACCAAACGGAAGCCAAACACTGTCACCCTTTACAACACCACAAAGTGCGGCGTTGATGTGATGGACCAGATGGTGCGGGAGTACACTGTCCGCAGAGGAACACGGCGCTGGCCAGTCGCTGTGTTCTATAACATGATTGATATGGCAGCACTGAATGCACATGTGCTCTATCAAGCATGCACCGGGAGGCAGGAGAGACGGGTGGACTTCCTGGTGGAGCTTGCAAGAGAGTTGGCTCATTCTCATGTGGGTGCAAAGCAGGCACAAAGGGAACAATTGCTTCGGCTACAACCTTCAACACCTAGCCCTGGGAAAAGAGCAATGTGTCAGGTTAAAAATCAGTGTAAAAGCAATCATGCCACTCTGCGATGTATAGGCTGTTACAAATACACATGTGGCAAATGCAGAAAGGAGACGGCTTGGCAGTGCATGGATTGTGAGTGATTATTGAAATGTACTCACCTCACTCATTGTTACATACTGTTTAGTTTTCTCTGTGTGCTTGAAAACTCAAATTTCCCTGAGGGAGTCACCCCAAAGGGATCAATAAAGTTTTAAGCCTAAGTTCTAAGTCTCACTCACTTCCACTCTCTAACACTGTATCCTGATAATACTTTTTTATTATTATTATTATTAGTAAATATCATGAAGGCCCAGTTGGGATAACCCCAGATTTTGAGTGCTTTATTTGATGTGGTTCTATTCTATTACTTTTCTTATGTGTCTGGTGGGGATGTTGGAAGCCCAGTGTTGTAGGGTTCTGATAACGTCTACATCCTTCTACATATATTACATTTTGATTCAGCTCATATATTCTGCTCAGACAGTCAGTTAGCAATCCTGCTCCTACCTGATTCTCCCCCTCCCCCATTTTATGTCAAGGTGTTTTGAGTGAAGTGGCTCAGCATATCCCCCCCCCGTGGTGTCCCAGTGATTGCCCCGTTTACATAACAAAAGGAAGGTTCACAGGGGGCCATCCAGCCTTTCGGCTTACCTGTGGGCTTTATAGGTAGAAAAGCCAAATGGCTGCTCTCTGGTAGTTCTAGTGTTAATAAATGGATATGTGCCTCAGGAATTTAAAGTTGCGGTAATTAAATCTTTACTTAAGAAACTCTCCCCAGACCAAGATGACTTGACGAACTACAAACCTATATCTAACCTTCCTTTTATTGAGGATTTTTAATGTGATTAAAAGTTTTATGCTTGCTGAAAGTTGCTAAAGGCCTAAGAGGAAGTAGTATCTGATATGAGATGTGCTATACCATATATGGAGGTGTTTTTCAGACCAGAAGCTGCAGAGCCAGGTACTTGTTATCTCGCAACCAGTAACTGAATGTGTGTGTGGGGAAATAAATCAGCAAATGTATTGGTGTGTATGTGCTGTGAGCCATCATGTGGATTGAATAAAGCAAGCCTGTCTGCAGAAGAGAGGCAGAACGCCTGGGATTCAGACTGCTGAGGACAGGCCTTCTCCACGCTCTGCAGAGGTGAAACTAAATTAAGTCTCAGCCAGGTTTTTCTCCACTGAAGATGTTTTACTCTAAGTACTCCTGAACTGGGGGTGGTATTATTGACCACGACAATTTGGTGCCGTGACCCGGATTTTCGTCACAGAAAAGGAGTCTTGGAGACCATTTGGACCGGACCAAAGCGAACGGAGACTGACACAAATCATGCCGGCAATTTCATAAGGTAAGCAGACTTTTTGTTCTGCTCATTGGCTTTGTTCAAAAAAGTTTTTTGTGTCAGACTTCAAGTAGCTACCTGAAGTTCCTAAATTTACTGCAGTGGAGAAAAACGAGGTATGAGATAAAGTAACAGGGTTACTGAACATAGAGTTGTGTGGTAACCGGGTTACACACTTAAATCCTCCGGGAGGAATACTGCATTGAGAAGCAACCGGGTTGCACCAGGCCGGGGGTCTAATAAATGTTAGAAACGTAACCGGGTTACGGCAGGCCCGGGGTCTGATAAATGTTTTATCTTGGAGTGGCGTCCTAATATTTTTCTGACGAGAAAAGTACTATAACCGGGTTATAGAGCTGGGTTTGAGGCCCTGGAGGTAGGATCTCCAAAATTCTATTTTGAAATAAAAGAGAAGGGATCCTAAAAAGGATTCTTTGGAGCTGATTTGAAACTGACCGAGGCGAAAGGAGACTGACACAAAGGCGTGCACGCAAAAGAAGATAAGCAGACCTTTTCTTCTGCTCATTGGATTTTACCAAAAATCTTCTTGTGTCTAGACTTCAAGTAACTGAGGTTTATAAATTACCTAGAAGTGGGTGATACGAGTATAATTTTAATATAGTGTTGAGGGTTCAGTTCCCAAAAACGTGAGTAAAAGGGTGTTTTAAGAAAATAGAATCACAGAGAGGAGAGAGAAAGTGAGGAGAAGGTGTGTGTGAGAGAGGGATCTCAGCGCTGGGTGTGTGTGTGTGTGTGTGAGATTTCGACTTTGTGTGAAAGCAGGAGGTTGAGAGGAGAGCTGAACTTTTGGGCTCGTGTTGAGAACAGGACTATCATTATTAAAAACTCGAGTACAAACTATTATTAAGAATATATGAATGGATAAGAGAAATTAAACACTCTAGAATATATAGATAGCGGAACTGATGTTGGGTACGCGTTTCAGTCCGTGCTGAATTTGTGACGGATACGTCTAGTTTTATGCCACATTAAAATCTGGAAAAAGTGGTGTGAATTACGCTGATAAGAATTGAAATTGAGGTGTGGAGTTCTTTATTTACCGAAGGATGTGTTGCTATTTTGTTGAGTAGTTTCGTGGTAGAGTTTAACTGTTTTAAGCGACGTTAGCCGAAAAGGGCTAACGTTAGCACCAGACTGAATCTCTTTGCTGGGGGAGCTCGCAGCGAGCGGAGTCTGTTCAAGAATCTTGGTTTTTTGATAAATCTCTGAATAAAAATAACTTGATAAGAAGCTAAACATCAGTTTATAAAGCCTTTTAACTTTACTAAGCTTCGGCTTGGGGCATTCACTCTTAAGATCAATTGTGAATGAAAAAAAAATAGATACAAAAAAAAAAAAAAAACAGCTCGGAGGAGCGATTTAAGTTTGGAAACGCCTCTTGAAAACGACCAGGAGTAACTCATAAGAGATTAAATAATTACGCAAACAGCTACCTTGTCAAACTTAAATAAATGTGGATTTGTCTTGTTTAATTTGGATTTAATATTTTATTTATAAAAAAAAAATAGAAGCTTGGTAAAGGGGGAATTAAGAAATACTATTAAGACAAATACTTGATAACATTTAAATTAGTCTTAATCAAAAAGAAGGCGCGCCAGGGCAGTTTTGCTTGTATAGCACACTTACAACACAATTCAATTCAGGGTGCTTTACTTATAATTAGAATACTAATGAGCATTTACAGTGATTAAGACAATAATTCATGTGACAATTAAAAACAAACAAGTAAAAGCAGTTACTCCTAAGCGAGTCTAATTTGGTAAGTTTTAGTTTAAGATTTAATAGAAGAATTCTGAATTCAAAAGCAGGAGTTTTTATAGTAAATTCAAGAATTTGCTTTTTTTTTCATGTTGAACGGTCTAGATGTATTGCTATTTTTATTGTTTTAAGTAAAAGAAGGATTTTTCAATGGATTATAAAATACCTTTAAAGGACGCTGTTCAGAATGTGTCTGAACCAGCTCAAAAGAAACCGAAAATTCTCACTAATGATCAGATCTGCGATCCTATTAAAAATAGGGTAGAAGAATTCTGAAGCTCGAGAGGATTACATGTAGCTGAAGCAAGCGACAAGATCAACCAAGTTGCAAAATGGAGGACGGTGCAAAAATTTGAATAGTTTAGGAATATGTCTATAGTTGGTTTCTGAAACAGGATTAAATTGGCTAAATAAGAATAAAAATACAAGCTGTATTGATAAAGGACAGATTGAAAAGCAAGTACATTTTTAATTGAAATAAATATAAAATGGTTAAATCACTAAAAAGAACTAAGTGTGTTGATAAAAGATTGCGATGGTCAATCTTTATAAATATTTAATTTTCACATGAGATGAAAGAGACATTTATCAAATTGACAAAATAGAGAAAGGCATTGAATTGATAAAGTATAAGGAATGATAATGACTCACATATGTTTAAATAAAACAAAAAAACAAAAAACATTTTGAAAGTAAAAAAAGGGGGGCTTCAAGGATGAACAGTACGTGTCTAAAGATGGTTAAGTGGAATAACCTCTATATAATGGGTCAAAAAGATCAAGCAGTTATGCCTGAAAGATGAATTTTTACAAGGAGTGTGACAGACGCAACAGAAATTAGACGGGAGGAACCTAAGCAAGAGAAGAGGAAAAGAAAGCAGAAGGAAGAGCAGAGATAGCATATAAATTGGATGAAAAATGCAGGGAACATTAATTAAAATAAGCAGGGGAAGCATTAGAACAACAGTTTAATTAGACATATAATGATTAATGAACATCCCTGTTGGACAGAGCAAACCTATAAATTAGTATATTTTTACCATACCTAATACTGAAGGAATTATTGCTAATATAACTGATTAAAATAAAAGTAAAATAGGGCCCACATAGGCAGTCTGAGTGGAAAAGATATTTGAATTCAGCTTTTGAGGAAGGAGATTAATGAATATGAAAATAAAAAGTTTAAATAAAAGTTGATTTGAATAGGCTGAGAGGATCGACTCTCTGTCTTTTTCTTCCTCTAATTATATATTTTTTTCTCTCTTTTTCGCTTTCCCATTCCGCCAACAGAGAACCCCTCAGATAACATTCTAGAGATGTAATTTATGTTCCTGGGGAGATGTGACGGGAGGGGGTGCTGGGCTGATGACGGATAGTGCCAGGTGCCCGCCATAACTGCCAAAGAAAGAAAAATCTATACAACCAGCGTAGAAGTTCTTCTGTGTTGTGTTTTCTGCTCCCAAAACAAGGGGGGCAACGGTGACTGAATATTTTCAGGGGTGAAGCAGGGGGCACCCTCAAAAAGAGCACATTTCCTCATGCTGAACTGAACTTTCAAGGATAATATGTGTGAATCCACTTGGCTGGTGTAATATGGACAATTTCTGCTGAAGAAGTGACGATCAAAGGCTGGCTGATTCAATGTCAATGTTGCTGAACTAACCACAAGAGTTTCTGTTTTTCTGATCGAAGGTGGCCCTGGTTGCTTGAACTCTGAAACCCCCGTGCCTTCCCCAGAATTATCTCCAGGTTAGACACCACCATTTACCGGGAACAAAATTTGGAAAGTTGGGTGGAAGGAAGAACTGGGCCTATAGCATGGGGTTGCTGGCTGGTGAGAGAGAATTTTTTTTTTTTATTTACATAGCAAATTCAACACCTAAGGAATACAAAGGATACATTCCTTATTAATGCACAACTGTAACGGTTACTTAAATGATATCTTTATTTTTACGTTTCATCCACAGGGATGTACTAAATTTAAGATAGGATGACTTGTAATGGCACAGCTAAATCAAAAGTAAGTCAGAATTGTATTTGATTTCTAGCAGAAAGAATGAATCAAAGTGCTTCACGGATTAAGGTAATTAAAAAAGCTGAAATGGATAATAGAATAATTGATAACATTTAAAAAGAGACATAGTAACACAGACAAGTACAATAAGTATGTCTTAAACTTGATAAATAAAATAAGTAAATAAAAGAATCAATTTGGTTGAACAAGCAAATGGATAGTAATCAGTTGAACTGTAGACAAAAAGTAAACTCTTGAGCCTGCTCTTGCTTTTAAATCCATCAATGAGGGAGGTGTTTTTGTTTAGTTTTCAGGAATAACAACGGTGTTGCACCAAAATAAGATGGATTTGCTCTTTCCCTTGGGATTATTTTTAATTAGATGGGTGAAATAATTTCTCAGCACAATACAGTTGGATTAGATTGAAAAGGAGTGGATGTCCAATAAAAGAACACGGAATCGGGAAGTAACTTTTACCATATATTTCAATGTTAGATAATAGTTTAGTTTTTGCATTTTAGAGGGTGCATTTGTATTGTTATGTTATTAAAATGACATACTTGGTAATGTTGGTATATACTCCTCCTATCAACATGGATACTAAATAAGGCTGAGGTAACTGGCAGAAACTAATCTCTAATTGGACGACACATTCTGCAGGGGTACTCAGGACACATAAAAGAGGAAAACAAACATTATATTATGAGACCAAAGTATTATTGATAGGGGAATATGATATAGCAAAATTTAATACAGTTACCAACATTCTAGGCTAATCCTTTTTCAGATTATGACTCTTTTTAACTTAATGAACCACCGGATATAAAGCAAAATCTTTTACTCAAAATAAATGTAATTTAAACAGGGGATGACTATGACAGGCAAACCAAGTCTGTGTAGCAGATTGGTTCAGGGCAATACACAATTTAGGACTTAATTTTTAGCAAAATTGATAATGTATGGTTGCAGGATTTAAACATATTTGGGATTTAACGTGATTATGCAAAATAATAAGTAGGTTTAACTATTTTTAATAAATTGCAGTTCGAATTAAATTTTATTCAACAACAGGTGTCATTTTTAGGGAGAATGGTATCCCAAAAGGGGGTCTCCCTCTCCCCTGAACATAGATCTTCTATTTTACATCATCCACTACCACATACAGTGAAAGAAATGTTGTCTTTCCTGGGCCTAACGGGATACGGCAGAAACTTTGTGGCAGATTATGTAGGCTTAACACAATCATTAAGGGAATTCGTCAGGGAGCTAGGCATGCGAAATCTGTCTGCTCCTCTGAAAAGGACTCAAGCTGCAGAGGAGGCTTTCATTACGCTCAAACAACGTCTGTCCACAGCAACTGAACTGGTCACCCCTAATTACTGTCTGCCGTTTCATCTGGATGTTTCTGGAACAAATGAAAGGATGAATGGCGTTTTGTTCCAGAAAAAAGGGGGAGAAAGAGTAGGGTTAATGTATGCTAGTGTAATGCTAGACAATATGGAGAGGACAGTAGAACGGTAGTCAAATGCCTGATAAACCACTACATTCCCCAACATGGGTTCCCTGAAAAGATCAGATCAGATAACGGAACACACTTTAAGAACAAAGATTTGCAGGAAGTTGAAAAAGCCCTGGGTTTGAAACACAAATTTGGGACAGTCTATCATCCACAGTCTCAAGGAAAGGTGGAAAGAATGAACCAATCATTAAAAGACAAATTGGCAAAATCTGTGCACAGACTAAAATGAATTGGATTGAAGCACTACCACTAGCCCTTATGTCTATCAGGTGTTCAGTGAACACAGCCACGGGGTTTACTCCACATGAACTACAGACGGGTAGACCATTTCCTGGGCCCAGTACTAAACTACCTTTGATAACGTGCTTATCGTTTTTTGGTGTATAATCATGGCTGTATTTTTATCGGGACTCCTGAGGGCAGTGGGACTGGCCTAAACAGCTGAAAGAGGGATCAACTTACTTACAGTCGCATTAAATAATTATTACCTATTACAGGGCCAGAAAAAACAAATCACACATGATAATTTGGATCACTCGATTGGTCTGGCCGGAAGAAGGCAGGGACGGACAGATAGAATATCACGAAGGGTATACCTTAGCCTGGACAGCTGCGAGAGCAGACAGGCACCGTCTAATATATAAAGACTCACGCCAAAGACTAGAGGATTCCCTCTGGTACCGAGCCTTTCCAACTTTTCTTAATATGTTTGGTAAATATAAAAGTTTAGTTCCCTAGCAGTGTTTACAGTCATTATGGTCACGTGCGGATGCTGTTGCATCCCATGCCTACGCGCCCTCCTTAACAGATTAATCACTACAGCCATCTCCCCTGCTCCCCAGGACTCTACACACATGATGATTGCTCTCTTAGGAGAAGAACCAGTGGAAGAAAATGAAGAGGATGAGTTTGAAGTACTTTAAAATTTTTTGAGGTGTGCTTTTCTAACATGATTATGATTTTTGATATGTTTATTT
Source organism: Apricaphanius iberus (assembly GCA_028564705.1). NCBI lineage: Eukaryota > Metazoa > Chordata > Actinopteri > Cyprinodontiformes > Aphaniidae > Apricaphanius > Apricaphanius iberus. Next base: position 2,809,001 of record JAPXFQ010000216.1, on the reverse strand, counting down.
ACTTTCTAGCTACTATCGGTATGTACTGCTTTGACTTATGTTGAACTCTTAAGAGAGTTCAAAAGGGGGATTATTGAGGATTTTTAATGTGATTAAATGTTTTATGCTTGCTGAAAGTTGCTAAAGGCCTTAGAGGAAGTAGTATCTGATATGAGATGTGCTGTACCATATATGGAGTTGTTTTTAGAGAGAAGCTGCAGAGCCAGGCGCTGCCAGGCGCCGCCAGGTACTTGTTATCTCGCAACCAGTAACTGAATGTGTGTGTGGGGAAATAAATCAGCAAATGTATTGGTGTGTATGTGCTGTGAGCCATCATGTGGATTGAATAAAGCAAGCCTGTCTGCAGAAGAGAGGCAGAACGCCTGGGATTCAGACTGCTGAGGACAGGCCTTCTCCACGCTCTGCAGAGGTGAAATTAAATTAAGTCTCAGCCAGGTTTTTCTCTACTGAAGATGTTTTACTCTAAGTACTCCTGAACTGGGGGCGGTTTATTAAGCACGACACTTTCTTATCCAAAATTCTTAAGAAAATTGTTGCTAATCAATATGTGAGCAACTAAACAGTAACAACCTGTTTAAAGAATTTCAGTCAAGTTTTAGAATTCATAGCACTGAAACAGCACTGGTAAAAGTTACCAATGATATTTTAATGGCCTCAGATAATGGAGTTGTGACTATTCTGGTCTTGTTAGATCTCAGTGCTGCTTTTGACACAGTCGATCATAACATTCTCTTAGAAAGGCTTGAACATGTTGTAGGGATCAAGGAAACAGCATTAGGCTGGTTTAAATCATATCTGTCCGACAAACAGTCGGATTCCAGTTTGTTCATGTCAATGAAAAATTTCTTCACACTCAAGGGTTACTTGTGAAGTAGCACAGGGTTCTGTGCTTGATCGATTTTCTTTACTATATATATGCTTCCAATTGGTAAAATAATTAGACAACATGGAATACATTTCCACGGCGCCTTTTCCAGACAGCACGTTTCAGCTCCTTCCAAAGATGCTCAATAGGATTGAGATCAGGGCTCATAGAAGGCCAGTGTTCCTCTTAGCCCTTCTTGGGTGTTTTTAGCTGTGTGTTTTGGGTCATTTTCCTGTTGTAAGACCCGTGACCTGCGACTGAGACCATGCTTTCTGACACTGGCCAGCACATTTCTCTGTAGAATCCCCTGATAGTCTTGAGATTTCATTGTACCCTGCACAGATTCAAGACACCCTGTGTCAGATGCAGCAAATCAGCCCCAGAACATAACCGAGCCTCCCCCATGTTTCACAGTAGGGACCATGTCTTTTCTAGATATGCTTCATTTTTCCGTCTGTGAACATAGAGCTGATGTGCCTTGGCAAAAAGTTAAATTTTTGTCTCATCTGTCCACAGGACATTCTCCCAGAAGCTTTGTGGCTCGTCAGCATGTAGTTTGGCATACTCCAGTCTGTTTTTTTTTAATGATTTGTCTTCTGGCTCAAACAGCAAAGGATGTTCCGATCTGACACTGATGTTCCTTGAGCATAAAGTTCAGCCTGGATCTATTTTGAAGTCTTTCTAGGCTCTTTTGTTACCATTTGGATTATCCACCTCTTTGACCTGTCATCAATTTTCCTCCTGCAGCCACGTCCAGGGAGGTTGGCTACAGTCCCATGGATCGTACATTACTGAATGACATGTGCAGCTGTAGTCACAGAAACATCTAGCTGCTTGGATATGGTCTTATAGCCTTTACAGTTAACATGCTTGTCTATGATTTTCTTTCTCATCTCCTGAGACAACTCTTTCCTTTGCTTCCTCTGGTTTATATTGAGTGTGGTACACACCACGTCACCAAACAACACAGTGACTACCTGGAGTCCTATATATAGGCCCACTGAGTGATTACAGGATTGTAGACACCTAGGATGCTGATTAGTGGACATACCTTGGATTAACATGTCCGTTTGGTCACATTATTTTCATTCTTTTCTAGGGGTACCATCATTTTTGTCCAGGCCTGTTTCATGCATTTATTTTTTAAATAATTCTGTTGTAGCATGGATGAAAAGCAATGTCTGACTTTCATTGATCAACATTTATATCATTTATATTTATTATTACTTTTGTCAGATTAAAGTTATTTCTGTGACCATTATGAGTTTTTCTTTTATTTAATGAAGGGTACCAACAATTTTGTCCACGTCTGTATATTTATCCATAAAACCTGATGAAACCAATCAGTTAGGTAGATTACAAGCATGTCTCGAAGACATAAAAAGCTGGATGACTCTGAATTTTCTACTTTTAAATTCAGACAAGACAGAAGTTGTTTTCTTTGGACCAGAAACTTTAAAAAGGAAACTGCTAAATCAATCACTTCATCTGGATGGCATTAATATGGCCTATGGTAGTAATGCAAATAACCTTGATGTAATTTTTGACCAACACACGACATTTAAATCACATATTTAACAGGTTTCCAAAATTTATTTCTTTCGCCTCCAGAATATTGCTAAAATCAGAAATATCCTGTCCAGGAGTGATGCAGAGAAACTAGTCCATGCATTTGTTACTTAAAGGCTGGACTAATGTGATTCTTTATTATCAGGAAGTCCACAAAATGCAATTAAAAGCCTTCAATTGATCCAAAATGCTGCAGCAAGAGTTCTGATGAATATTAAAAAGAGAGATCACATTTCTCCTGTTTTGGCTTCTCCCCATTGGCTGCCTGTTAAATCCAGAATAGAGTTTAAGATCCTCCTCCTTACTTATAAAGTCCTTAATAATCAAGCTCCATCATACATCAGAGATCTGATTGTTACATATGTTCCTAACAGAGCACTTCGTTCACAGAATACAGGTTTACTGTTAGTTCCTAGGATTTCTAAAAGTAGAATGGGAGGCAGATCTTTTAGTTAACAAGCTCCTCTCCTGTGGACCAAGCTCCCAGTTTTAGTCTGTGAGGCAGACACTCTGTTTTCAAAACTAGGTTTAGAACCTTCCATTATGATAAAGCTTATAGTTAGTGTCTTAGGTTATCCTGAGCTATTTTTGTAGTTCTGCTGCTATAGATTTAGACTGTTGGAGGACAGACTGACCACTTTTCTTCTCTCTTCTACTGTTCTCTTCTACCACTCTCCAGATATATTTTTTATGCTGTTATTGTGATTGTTAAACCAGTTTTCTCTCAGTATTTTTCTCCCCATAGAAGCTCCACACGGTCTGGTACCCTGCTCAACTATAATGCCCCCTTCCGGATGGGGAGCATCGGTCCAGATGATGCTCAAAGTTAGCGAGCATCCTCCATGCTGTCTCTTCTCTGTCTTCTCACATCTCAGACGGTCCTGGCAGATGACCTCTTGTACTGAGCCAGGTTCTGACAGAGGTTTCTTCCTGTTAAAGGGGAGTTTTTCCTCTCCACTGTTGCTACATGCTTGCTCATTATGAGGGATTGCTGAGGAATAGCTGTGGTTGGAGTCTGCATGATCTGGGCAAAGGCTCGCATCGATGACTCATCGCAATCTGCTGAGATTCCTTACATAGAAAACTTTTAACTGATTGTAATGTTTGTATAATTGTATTGAAATGACTTTTGTTGTAAAGTTCCTTGAGATAACATTTGTTGTGAATTGGCGCTATATAAATAAAAGTGAATTGCATTGAAACCTGCACACCCCGCCCCCATCCTATCTCCGCTCCTCTCCTGTGCAGAGCTACTTTGTCTATCTCAAACAGCAGTCCAACTTTAAATTTAAGTGCAGTAAGTACCAGAATGAAACTGTTATATTAAGGGTTCGGAAGTTTGGTTTATTTATTTATTTATTTTAAAAAACGGAGTCAATACAGCTTATTTCAGCTACTAAATCTACCAGGCTACAGACGAGCCTATCCAGGCTTTAGATAGAGCCAAAACCAACATAGCTGAGGCCAGCAAGCAAACTTTCCAGCCCAGTATATAAATAAGCCGTGGGTGTTGTTTGCACCCGTTTACTGACCATTCTGAGATGCTACAGATCAAAAATTAACCACACAATGCTGTGATTAGATTACATAAGCAGCTTGATAAATTGCTAACACACATTAGCATGTTGCTACTTACTTCTCTGTCCACCAGGCGTCTTTGATCCAGCTGCTGTTCTTTAGGAATGTACAATTAAATCCTTTAGTCCATGCAGCCAAACAGGCGTGTTCACAGAGAAAGTAACATTCCAACAAAAAAAGTTATTTCAGCAGGTAAAACCAGAGTAGCTATTAGTTTTGAGAAGGCAGGGGGGGTGTTTGCAAGTCTACCAAAGCTAGGCTGCTCTGTCTGCAGGCGCGATGGAGACACCTTTTTTTTACGTGGTGCAGACACCTCTAGCACGTCCTAGTGGTAACATAGTGACGTTAAATATGTCAGTATGTTACCACTCAGTCGTTTTCCACAAGAGGGCGGAGCAGCTTCAGCAGATTCTGGAGGATTACTCAGACATGAGTCAATTAAGCCAAAAACCAATTGGTGGGGTTTTTATCAGAAAATTGCATTACCAGATGATTGAAAACTCCAAAAACTTGATTTTACATGATATAGGCCCTTTAAGTCGAGGGACCTTTTTACTGCTGCAGGATTTTATTCCTTGATGACAGTGTTAAAATAGCCTTTGTTACTGTGAAACCAGCTCTCTTCAGGTAATGGACACTTAAATATATCTGTTTTCTATCTGTTTGATTCAGAATTTCCAAAGCTTTCAAACCAACTTTTTTCCCTTAAAAGGGTATTTCTTATACAGTTTTGAAGGGAAAGTGTATTTAATCCGTATCGGAATAATTTTGTACAATGAAGCACAATGAATTGTTTCTGGATGGGCTATATGAGGTCTATCTTTCAATAATTTAAAGAAAAAAACAGAGTGTCTTGACCCCATACCTGCCTGAGCTTGTTAATTAAGTTTATTGCCAGCCTTACCAATCAGCTACAACCTGGCAGCTTGTTGTGCCAACCTCAGACCATGTGATGACTCAGCTTGAAACCTGTTGTTAAATTGGCCAGCCTTTAAAGAATGTGCTTAGATTTGTGTCCAGCATTGACCTGGCAAACAACACAGACAGGCTTCACACCAGCTCTCAATTAGGTCTGACGTTTGATCAGTCACGTGTTTCCAAACAAGTCCTGACTTCTCCTAGGGATCTGATTTGTGACTCCTGGGGTAATGGATGTGAGGAATGCAGAGCAGCTCAGAGGGCAAAGGTAACTCTGCAGGCCTTCACGTACCACTCTAATTAGCTAAAGGTGGACTCCAGTTTTGGGACACATGGAGATATGAGATGTTGTTGGTTCGAAGTTCTTTAAATGTCAGGATGGAAGCAGCTGTGTTACATATCATGTTAATTCAATTATTGCACTCTTGTGCTTCTGTAGAAAACAGTTTTAACATTTAACAAAAACAGACCTTTTTCTTCTTTCCCTTCTGTAAACTGTATAATTCCTATTTCTCAAAATTTAAATCAAAGCTAATTAGAACTATATCATTACTTGTGTGCAGGCAAGGCAAGGCAAGGCAAGGCCATTTTATTTGTATAGCACACTTTCAACAACAGGGTAATTCAAGGTGTTTTACATTATTCTGTGATAAAGAAAAACATATGATCAAGCAGCAAAAGTAAAAACAACAATTATAGAATTTAACATAAAAAGCATAAATATAGAACATTACATGAAGTAAAAAAGAAAAAAAGCAATTAAGCAAACAACACGTGATACACAATGAGGGATAATTGTTTACGCAAAGGCAGCTCTAAACAGATGATTTTAAATTTTGATGTGAATCAGCTCAATGTTCAGCAGCTTTGCAGTCATTAGGAAGTGTGTTCCAGATAAGAGGAGCGAGGAAACTGAAAGCTGCTTCTCCATGTTTGGTTCTGAGTCTTGGGGTGACTAGTAGGCTGGAGTTGGAGGACCTGAGTGGTCTGGCGGACAACAGGTGTTCAACATATTTTGGTGCTAGTAGGAGTATTTTGAAGTCTATAAATTTCAGGGGGCCAGTATAAGGACTTAAAAACTGGGGTGATGTGCTCTATTTTCCTGGTTGTAGTGAGAACACGAGCAGCAGCGTTCTGGAGCAGCTGCAGCTTTGTTTCAGTTGTTTCTGTGATGTACTGAAATATAATTACAAGCACTATATACGTTTCAAAGGCTTTTATTGACAATTACATGACAAAGATGCAAAGAGTCAGTGTTTTCAGTGTTGCCTCTTCTTTATCAGGACCTCTGCAATTCGACTGGGCATGCTCTCAATCAACTTCTGGGGCAAATCCTGACTGATAGCAACCATAGACTGTAAAAAAGAATAGACAGCGCCTCCTCACTCCTCTCCGTTTAGCAGGATGACACACTTTCATGGGGGAATTCATGTGGGATTCACAGACTCCTCCTCCCCAGCTCTGACGAAGCATGTTCCTAAAAAGGGGCGGGATCTTCACTGTAGACTCTGTCCTCGCGGGGCGTGCATGGGCGTGTCGTACGGTCGTAATCACGCCCATTCTGCTCCCGCATCTTTAGCTCTGATGCTAAAGTTGGCTAGCTAACCTAAAGGATAATAGTCCCATGCCTGACTGTTGCCGTATCTGCGATCCTCCGAAGGTTCTCCTATGTCTCAAACTTCAAAAGGTAAGAACTAGTAACTTGAAATAAGTATTAAAATGTAGTGTTACTATAATTAAAGTCCAACGAAACAGCCTGTCTATCAAAGTCTGCCCCCTCATTAATTATGCAAGATTTCAAAAAATTCTTACGAAAACCAGCCTGGTGCCTATTTTTTTGACGAGCCCAGCGTTATCTCAGGAAGAATATGTAGCCATAGAAAGTTTAAAAAAAATTGGCACCAGGCATTAAAGTTGTTTTTAACGTGTCTAAAGTCCAATGCTTTTCAATGGGGGCCGAGCGGCCAAATGGAGGTACTACAGCAACGGAGGAGCAATGGCGGCCTCCATGGTATGCGGTCACAAAGCATAGCAACCAGCGGCCATTGATAGCAACCCATTCTTTCATAATCACTTCTTGGAGTTTGTCAAAATTAGTGGGTTTTTGTTTGTCCACCAGCCTCGTCATGGGATTAAGATCTGAGGAGTTTCCAGGCCATGGACCCAAAATTTCAACGTTTTGGTTCCCGAGCCACTTAGTTATCACTTTTGCCTTATGGCACAGTGCTCCATCATGCTGGAAAATGCATTGTTCTTCACCAAACTGTTGTTGGATTGTTGGAAGAAGTTGCTGTTGGAGGGTGTTTTGGTACCATTGTTTATTCATGGCTGTGTTTTTGGGCAAAATTGTAAGTGAGCCCACTCCCTTGGATGAGGAGCAACCCCACACATGAATGGTCTCAGGATGCTTTACTGTTGGCATGATACAGGACTGATGGTAGCATTCAGATTTTCTTCTCCGGTCAAGCGTTTGGAAAAACAATTGGAAATGACAAACACACCCATTGTGCATCTCTCAAAGGCGTGTTCAGATTCATCCCTCTGGCCGACCTGTTTAAAAAATGAAAAAACATTAAATCAAATTTGACATTCAATTTTATTCACACTGAAGGAAAATTTAAGTTTTATTTTCAGTTTGAACCTTATTTCTGCTATTAAAAACATTCAGTTACTTACCCAGACAAGTTTTGAAGCATTTGTAGTCCTAAGAAATATATTTTTATCCCTTCCTGGTCCATGGATATCACTGTCATTCAATATAATGGGGCAGAGACATTTTACCAATGTTTTAATATGAATCACTATTTCTGAGCTGGCACAATGTCTTCATGGATTGGGTCGCCACCACGAACCGTGGTAGTTGTAGTCCAACCATCGTCGTAGAGCACAAACTGAAAGTTCTACTCGGACTAAAGTACCATGGCTGTGACCCGACCCTGGAGGACGTCTTGCTGGCTTGGAAGGTGCTGGAGTTAAAATTTTACATTAACGTGTTCCTCTATTGTGGATTAACTCCAAAACGGTCAATTAGCTCTATTCACGGTTTTAGGATCCAGCGGTCCTCGCAGGGTCGAAATAGTGGTATTTCTGTTCCAGGAGAGAAGGAGAAAAGACACAACAACACGGATCTGTTTCTTATGAAACGAACCTGCAGGTCTGGGCTCACGTATGTGCGTGCGTGCTGACTAACAGAAACTGAATTTGAATAACTGCTTTTAAAATAGGAATCTGAATATCTCATTGGAATTTTTTTTTTCTAACAAAACCAAGTGGCAAAATTTAACAATTTTTGTTATCATCAATACAGGTCATCTCAGCATGCAGGCTTCTCCACATCTGCTTCAGTGCTGGTGATGCTGTGGTCCCTGAGGATGAGCTTGAAGAATAGCAGAAGATAAGGAAGAGATGGTTTGGAGGCAGTCAGCGGGGTTCTCTGGTGGGACCAACTGTCCTGTTAATATATTTTATGGCAACTTTGGATTGAGAAATTCCAAAGTTTGTTGGACGATGCAGTGGACACTATAATAAAGCTACCCAGAGCACTCTCTGCAGAACTGTCTGTATGATATCCCAATTCTATGTTGCAGCTCCTCATCCAAATCTGATTTTTCTTTAGTAGAACCAGCAGAGGAACTACAGTATACTGAGATCAAAGGTTCTGTGGAGTTTGAAGGTTGTTAATACTGTATTTTAAGCACAAGGTGAATAACTGGATTTATTCAACCCCATCGAAAATCTGTGGAGGGAGTTAGCAAATTATTTGTCCCAGTGAGCATTACAAAAAGTTTTATTAGCAAAAATCTAAATTTCTGAAAAAGTTCTGCCTGTATCAGTATCTTCATGATTCATTAAATTAAAAAAGTCTATACCTTTTAAGATCAAATTGGAAAAAGTAATTGGTTTGGACAAAAGTGTATCTATCTTTAGTTGATTTTAGTTTCTACAAGAACAGGAAAAAATTGGGATGCTGTGTGAGCTGAGTGTCTCCATTTTTCAACATTAGCAGAGCTCATGCTTACTTTAATTTGATTTCTAACTAAACATAAAGAATCTACTTAAGTATGTAACCTTACAGTACTCTGTAACAGATTTACCGGTTCGAGTGCAGAGCCGTGTAAAGAGAGTTCGGACACTCCAATAGACTTCTATAGAAAGAATGGAATGCGGAAGTCACATGGTTCATGTAACTGCGAATAGTTCCAAACAGCAGTACCCCGTCACTAAACGCAGTTAATTTTCTGTGTTTTAGAATCATTTTCTCTGGTAAGTTTATGAAATTACAACATTTTCAGCATTGTAAAGCGTTAACTGACTGCTCTGTGCAAAAATAAGTTACATGGAAATTTAATGTAGCCAGTTTTAGTTAATTAAGTGTGTTAATGAGCTCACTGTAGTTTAGCTGCAGCTAGCTAAATGTAAGCAGGACCGGCTAGACAAGATTGATGAGCTGGAGACTGTTTTATTTCATTCTGGAATTTTGCTTTTTAGGAATGTTCAGCACTGTCCATATATTTTAATATATTTTACAAATTTTATTTGTGTTTTTTCTGCATTTGGTGTGTTGCTGGTCAGTATATCATTAGTCTTTAACTATTGAATCAGAGATTGAAGCGTAAATTGTGACAAACCAGCTCTACCTAGATTTTCTGCTGACCGTTTTTATCTGCATCCTTCCATTGTCCATTGTGTGGTAAGGCTTCCTGCAAACTAGGCCTGTGCTTTCCTGTCATATGTTAAGTTCACAGAAAAATACTTCACTATTAAAAGTTAAATGCCACACTCAATTTAAAAAATACATATTATAAACACATAAGGATGACCTGAAATAAAAAGAAATAACGACATATATCATCCATATTAATACAAACTCTTGCAACAAGTCACTTTTGGATAATACTGATTTAATAAAAGGGTTCTACTATAAGAAAAATAAAGACAAAATATCATCAACATCTTCTTAAAACCGTGGTTTGGGATTTTATTTAGCAACAATGTTTTATATATCTTTAAAATGATAGTTAGGTTAAGGTTACTTCCGTTTTTAATGCTTATAACTTTCTGGTTCTCAAATGTAGAGTTAATGCTCTTTCTGTGTCTCTGTTATGTATTCTCCAAGCCACAGACGGTCGCGGCAGATAACCGCTAGTGCTGAGCCTGGTTCTGCCGGAGGTTTCTTCCTGTTAAAAGGGAGTTTTTCCTTCCCACTGTCGCTGCATGCTTGCTCAGTATGAGGGATTGCTGAGAATTCCACGACGCAATCTTCTGTGGTTCTGTAATTTCTACACTAAACATTGTATTGTAATAACTCTTTTTGTAAAGTGCCTTGAGATGACATCTGTTGTGAAATGGCGCTATATAAATAAACTGAATTGAATTGAATTGAATGATGCCAATATTAAAATCTATTGAAAAAGAAACAATTAATGTTAAAAGATAAGTTTCCATGATTTAAAGGAATCATAAAATGACTTAAACAATTTCATTATACAATGTATACTATTTTCTATACATGTCCTAATCTATTGCACTAATCTTTTGCAGTCCAGACATCCTCCATATCCTGTTTTTCTTCACTAGTTTGGGTGCAAAGGTTTAACATCCTGTTCTAAAGTTCCTGTTTTTATCTAACTAACTTGTATGCACATGACAAACATCTCTTTTAAGCAGTAACAACACTTCAAAGCAGTTATAAAAAAGTCACCAATACATTTCATACATCCCAAAGTAATGTTTTATACTGTATTTCCCATCATTTTCCCGTTTTTGACCCTTCCTAAAGAAGGATCAATATTTTCCAAAAGATTTATTCTCGCTGGACACTATCAGGCTTTACCTCCTCAAGGGGCACCAAGGCATATTGACCATTAAAAGTAAACAAGGTTTGTTTGATTAGTCTCTGTACCATAATCTTAAAACAGGGAATAACACAGCAGGTCAAGATTCCAAAAAGTAATATAACACACAATAGGAACAAACCTATTTTCCAGATACTGTAAATGCTGTCCAACCTCCTCCACTTAACCATGAGAGCCATCCAGGAGTATTAGCACTTACTAAATCTGTACTTTGGGCCTTAGCTACTTTCTTCATTTCTTCTAGAGCCTCATCTATTTCATGGCCATTTCCAGAATTCTGAGGGACCCATGTGCAACAAGTCTGGTTCAATAACACAAAAGCTCCTCCTTGGGCTGCAGACCAAAGGTCTAATACCATTCTATTTTGCAAAACCATTATTCTCATAGCTTCCATCTCTTGATTATTAGCTTCCCAGGCTCTGATGGAAGCGTTAGCAAATAGTGAAAACCTGTAAGCTTGAGTCTCACTCATTACCATTACCTTACCTAATCCCACAGATGGTAATGCTGAGAAGATAACCTTTTGAAAAGTTGTCCATAATTTATCATCATCTGGTACATCTGTTCCCCAAACTGAGTCATGTGGTTTTATCTCAGTACCTGGAGAATGGCGCAATCGAGAAGACCCAGAATGGGTGGTATTTTGCATAGTAAGTATGAAGGTATGATCAGTAAGACCTACTGGAACACATACTCCTCCCCAATGACGTGGGAAATATATATATATACTTTATGTCCACATAACTAATAAATATCATTTACTGGTCTTGTGCCTGTTTTCCCAGGTAAAGCTGCATTATCCCAATTCACAAATGGATAATTTCCTGTGGGAGGAGTGCTGGTAGAATACAAATAACTAGAATTACAAGGACAGGTCTCATAAACTACAGTTTGATCTATGGTCCAGTTATCAAGGACACATTTCTTGGGGGTGTATAATTTTTGACATCTAGATGGGGGCAAGTGTCCTAGCCTGTGTGTCCCGTTGTTATGAAAACAAGCTGGAAAAGTCATAGAGGATTTTAAATGTGCAAACCCCAAGAAGGATTGGGATAACTTTGTAAGAGATTTAAGCGCAGTAAGGATTCTATATGCAGTTAAATTTTGAGGGCACAAATAGGAAACAATGGTACACTTTTCCTAATTAATCTGATGATGCCAATAGCGCTCCACATCAGACTGGAATACACAAAAATGGCTTCTAAAGTGACAATGGGAATGGGTCCAATGTAGGTTGTGAGGAACGTTTTGGCATCCTAGAACACACATAACAATCTGACCTATTTTGTCTCTTAGCTAAGGTCTCAGCATAGTTATACCATTGATTTAAGTGATAAACGTGCAGAGGATCTTCCTCTCTCATCCCACGGTAGGGATCAGATACCCATATTTTAATTCTATTAACAAAGGTGAAATGGTTGGTATCATTGTTTTGGTATAAGGCAATGCCCTGGTACGGCCATGAGCAGGTAAAAAGCATAATGATGTGCCAGCAGACCATCCCCAATGCTAATATGGCCCATAATTTTTCCCCATAATGAGACCCTTAAATCCATTTTTATTTTGACATTAACTCAAGTCAGTTTAAAAAATATTTGTAATTAGGCCCACAAGAAAATGTATTAAATAGTAAGCCAGAAAACAATCAATAAATCTAAAATACTAAATATTTTAATAAACACAAATATTGTATATATTTTAAACTATTACCCTGTCAAACTGATACCTTAAAATCTTTACTCAGTTTGAATTACTTATCATCCAGCCTGATTTTTAATAATTCAAAATGTAATGCTAAATATAAAATTGTAATAAAACATAAATAATACAATGCAAATTTAAAAATGTAATAAAATATATGCAATAAAATGCAAACAACTCAAAATAGGCACACTGCAAAAACTATGTAATAATGAAATTGAATATATGTAAGAATATGTAACAAAATAGAAACTTATAAAATATTAATATGACAAATGTTAACAGTCACTTGTGATAATACAGAACCTTCTTTTTTCTTCTGATCTTCAGACTCCCGTTGTCATCTACTTCTCTGGCTGCAGGCTGCTGCAGGAGTCACAGTGCTGTGTGTAGCTTATGTTTGTTGATCCTCTCCTATTCTTATTCCCTCTTTAAGATGACCATTAACAACTAATGAGTCATCTCCCCCATTGGCACATATACAAACCCCACAACCAATCTTCTGGGTGAGTCGGGCCCCGCCTCCTTGTGGCTTAGCACCAGCGATCTGGGCCCAGTCTAAACCCTTCTCACCCTCTTTTGTAGATGTGTTATCCCGCAGGTCCTGGCCGATCTGTTGGAGGGTCCTGCTGGGCTCCGGAGCAGGTGCACACTGACTCCAATGGTACCAGGTAGAGCCTTTGCCTTTCAGTTGAACAGCATGCATGGCTCTGGCAACTACTTGGAATGGACCGGTCCACCTGGGGTCACTCCACTTTCGTTTGAAGACCTTCAGCCAGACCCAAGGGACCTCAGAAGGCTCAGGAGCAGGACCTTGAACCACAGGAGGGGCAGTTCATAAACCTGATGATCACCTTTGGGGTCAGGAGTGGCAAGGGAAACCTGGAGAGGTCGTCCAGCAGCTGGACCTGGAAACATGCGGCCAGTAAACAACTCATATGGGGTTAAATCTTTAGTCCTGCAAACAGAGGATCTGATGGCCATCAGAGCAATAGGCAATGCATCCAGCCAGTTAAGGCCAGTTTGCCTTTTAATTTTAGCAAGTTTAGATTTAAAATTCTGGTTCATTCTTTCCACTGCCCCCTGGGACTGAGGGTGGTAGACAGTGCCAAACTTGTGAGTTAAACCCAACTGTCTTTCGACCCACTGGAGATGCTCGTTCTTAAAATGTGATGCATTGTCAGATCTAACACGCACCGGAAATCCATGATATGATATATAGTGATTAAGTAAACACTCAATCACTGTCTGTAAATCTTCCTTACGAGAGGGATATGCTTCCACCCAACCTGTAAGAGGATCAGTGAGAACCAATAGATAATCTGTAACCTCGAATTGGGGTTACCATATCCGTGTAATCGATTACCACATCTTCACCTGGCCTGACGAGGTCTTTAAAAGACCCCTGCTCAGGTTTAATCGTAGGTTTGGGGTTAAACTCCCCACAAACCTTGCACTCATGTAGAAATGTTTTAATGGAATGTGTCATGTATGGATGCCACCAAAAAATGTCTTTTCATCTGTGAAAAACCAAGGTGAGCGAATCCATGGGCTTCCTGAAAAATGGATGGTTTCATACTGCTAGGCAACACTAATCTTCCATCTGGGCTTCTCCAAAAAACTTCAGAGTAGATGGCTCCTTTGTCTCTCCGCACTGACTTTTCCTGGGGGGCTGCCTGCTGTTGTGCTAATTTCACTTCCTCCTGAAATGACTCACATGTCTCCGCTACCGCTGTCATGATTTTAAGAGTGGTAGGATATCCAGCTGCCTTTTTAGCCAGCATCAGCTGCTTAATTACCTCTAGTAATGTCAGAATCTGCTCTTGTGTGAGCTTTACACTTCATGACACCCAATCCACATGCTAATTGCACTGCCTCCAAAAGATCCATGATGTCATGAATATGCTGAATAGTTTTGCCCTGTGCTGTCAAAAATCCAGCCCTCTTCCACTGCGGCAATTCCACATGCAACACAGAAAACCCATAGTTGGAATCTGTATACAAATTTACATATTTTCCTTTACCCCACTTACATGCCTCGACCAATGCCCTGATTTCTGCTCCCTGTGCCGACTGCTTCCCCTCCAGTCTGCCAACAACTCAAACTACAAACTGATTTCCTGTCTGTTCAACTACAGCAAAGCCAGCCTGCAACTCTCCCTGAGGTGTACGAAAACAACAACCATCAGTGTAAATGTTCTGTGCATCTGGTATTGGCTGGGAGAGTAAGTCAGGGCGTATTTTTTGTGCCTTAATTGTTAGTTCAATGCAGTCATGGGGAAGGCCATCATTCGTCATCTGATCCACCATGTTTATACCATCATGGGTGAAAGTAAGGTTAGGGGCTTCTAACACTTTGCTCAGTCTTTGTCTTGGTGACTGACGTGCTTCAGTGGCATCTAGCTTGACACTCATATACTGCAAAATGAGTCTCTGACCATCTTTTTTCTGGAATAAAATGCCATTTACTATTCCATCTTTTTCTGACACATCTAGGTAAAACGTAGTGGTGTAATCAGGAACTGCGAGGTCAGAGGCTATGGCCATTTCCTGTTTTAGGCGAATAAACGCCTCTTCTGCTGAAGAGACTTCATGACCTCTGTGGGCATTCTCAGTATGAACCACTCTGTGACCCCTGCTGTGGCGCTAAATGTCCATGTGGGGCAGCATGTTGAGGAGTCTGATTGCTGGATCCAGGCTGGCCACGGCCTCTGTAGGGGCGGTTATCTGGTTGGGGACACTCTCTCACCCAGTGATCTGTGGCACCACACCTGTGACATGGAGCTACCTGGCCTCTACCTCCTCTCCTCATACCCCTCCCAACATAACCACCCCTGCGGCCACCTCTCCATGGACGCATCAAACATCTAAAGCTGGGCTTGAACATTTTTCATGCCATGTTCATTTACCAATGCTCTAAGTGGTGTGGTCAAGTTGGTATAGCCAGGGATGTAATGTCTAGAAAAGTAAGTCAATCCTAGAAAGGAGAGCATCTATTTTACAGTGAGAGGTTTACCATGTCTCAGTATTGCAGATTTATGTGAATCTTTCAGACAGAGCCCTGGGCTGTGACTCTTCTGCCTAGAAATTGTACTTCCTGTCTCACTAACTGTCATTTATCTCTGGAAACTTTATAACCTTCTTTGGCCACGAGCACTGTAACAGTTGCCTGAGTACAAACTTCAGCTGTTCCAGCTATTAACAAGTCATCAACATATTCGATGAGTAGACAGTCGGGAGGAAGTTGCACTTTGCCGAGAGACTCTTTCAAAACTTGATTGAAAATGCCAGGCAAGAGGGCAAAGCCTTGTAGTAATCTGCTGTATCTCATTTTTTGGCCTCTGAACATAAATGAAAAAAACATCTCTGACTGAAGGATGCAGAGGTAGACAGAAAAATGCATTAGCTAGGTCAATACATGTAAACCATTTCAAATTAGGAGTGAGGGAGGCCAGAGCTTTGTATGGATTAGGAGTAGTAATGGGCTGTGTTTTTAGTGCCTGATTAACTGCTCTTAGATCATGTGCCATTCTGTATTTACCTTTACCCTGTTTCTCTACAGGGAGAATGGGAGTGTTGTAAGCTGAATTTGAGGATTCTAACACACCTGCAGCTTTCAAACCTGCAATCCCAGCTCAAAAGTGATCAAAAGTAGTTGGTCCAGATGACCACAGTGTGTCAGGTAATTCCTTCAAAGCCTGAATGGCTAAGGGATGGTCTGTCTTTTCCCTCCCATGATTTCTGGAGAGATGTAAATGCTCTAAAATAGATTCATTCTTCAGATCAGCATATATTGTTTACATCCAAGAAGATAGGGAAAAAGATAAAGCAGGTATTTGGGGTTTTTCCCAGTCTGTGAGACCTACAGCTCTTTTTGCCATACCTCCCAGATCTTTAGCTTGATGTTTAGGATGTAAAAGTAATGATACAGCTTCCCTTTCCATCATATACCACTTCTGTTGTTCCGGAGTAAGATTTGCCAACAGCACTACTCCTTCCTCTGCCACGAAACAGGGACCTGATAAAATAGGCCAAACATGGCCTTCCAGGTGTTTTTCAAACTGTTCATGGCAAAGTGCTGGGTCGCCACGTTCATAAAGAAGGGTCACATGTAATGGGTCAGGAGGAGAAACAAAGGGTTGGAGTTCAAGAAACCAGGGCTTCCAGCTGGACAGGAAAGAAGTCGCTGTGCCTGGTTGTTCAGCAGAAGATGTCAGACGAGCCCAAAAGATGTCTGCCACTTGTGGGGAATCATCCCTCAACATGAATTGTCCTGGCAGAGTTCCACACACTTGTGAATGAGTAAGTCTGTCCCCAGTAGATTAGCAGGTGCGGTAGGAGCAACAACAGAAGGATGACTGACAGTCTGATTTCCAATGGCCACCTCAAGTGGTTGTGTTACTGGGAGAGTGATTGGTGCCCCAGAGACCCCTACTACTGAAACTTTTTCCCCTGAGAACGCTGCTTGTGGATGTGTTTTATCCAATGTGCTAAATGTTGCACCAGTGTCAACTAAAAATGGCAGGGTGAGTCCAGAAACATTCATCGTAAGGAGTGGGTCTCCCTGGCCACTCCCCACTAGGGACCTCTGTGGGCATTCTCAGTATGAACCACTCTGTGACCACCTGCTGTGGCGCTAAATGTCCATGTGGGGCAGCATGTTGAGGAGTCTGATTGCTGGATCCAGGCTGGCCACGGCCTCTGTAGGGGCGGTTATCTGGTTGGGGACACTCTCTCACCCAGTGATCTGTGGCACCACACCTGTGACATGGAGCTACCTGGCCTCTACCTCCTCTCCTCATACCCCTCCCAACATAACCACCTCTGCGGCCTGTGCTTTCCTGTCATATGTTAAGTTCACAGAAAAATATTTCACTATTAAAAATTAAATGTCAAACTCAACTTAAAGAATAAATATTATAAACACATAAGGATGACCTGAAAAAAAAGAAATCATGACATATATCATCCATATTAATACAAACTCTTACAACAAGTCACTTTTGGATGATACTGATTTAACAAAAGGGTTATACTATAAGAAAAATTAAGACATAAAATATCATCAACATCTTCTTAAAACAGTGGTTTGGGATTTTATTTATCAATCAAAGTTTTATATATCTTTAAAATGAAAGTTAGGTTAAGGTTACTTCCGTTTTAATGCTTATAACTTTCTTGTTCTTAAATGTAGAGTTAATGATGCCAATATTAAAATTTATTAAAAAAGAAACAATGAATGTTACAAGATAAGTTTCTATGATTTAAAGGAATCATAAAATGACTTAAACAATTTCATTATACATCCATTTTCTTAACCGCTTAATCCTTTATGGGTTGCGGGGGTGCTGGTGCCTGTCTCCAGCTGTCAATGGGCGAGAGGTGGGGTACACCCTGGACAGGTCGCCAGTCCATCACAGGGCAGGACAAACAGGACAAACAACCATGCACACACTCAAACCTAAGGACAATTTATAGTGATCAATTAACCTGACAGTCATGTTTGGTACCTGGAGGGAACCCATGCATGCATGGGGAGAACATGCAAACTCCATGCAGAAAGACCCTGGGCTGGGATACGAACCCACAACCTTCTTGCTGCAAGGCAACAATGCTAACCACTGCGCTACCGTGCAGCCCTTTTTCATTATACAATTATACAATTTCATTATACAATGTATACTATTTTCTATACATGTCCTAATCTATTGCCCTAATCTTTTGCAGTCCAGACATCCTCCATATCTTGTTTTTCTCAACTAGTTCTCAACTAGTAGTGCAAAGGTTTAACATCCTGTTCTAAAGTTCCTGTTTTTATCTAACTAACTTGTATGCACATGACAAAAATCTCTTTAAGCAGTAACAACACTTCAAAGCAGTTATAATAAAGTCACCAATAAATTTCATACATCCCAAAGTAATGTTTTATACTGTATTTCCCATCACTGGCAACCTCCTCTTCCTGGTCTCGTTCCTCTTGAGATCAGACCTGTCTCTCCATGTCAGGTTGAAGGACAGCAGTGAAGTAGTGGACATGGCTGCACAGGACCACGTCTGCAGCACCAGAGATCCACAACACCAGGGAGCATCCCAGGTTGAGGCTCTGTGAAGACGCCCTGGCGAAAAAGTTCAGCATCTCCCAGCAGGATTTAAGATACGATCAAAGGGAGCTGCTGTCACTGATACCAATGATGAACTAACATTAAGACTTTAGCAAATTTCAACACTGTCCAAATTTTGTTATGATGCAGAATGGTAGTAAAAGGACTTCTTCACTGAAGCGTTTTACATGTTACATGATATTGTTTAATAAAATGTTTGGTAGTTTCTTGTTTTTGCATGATTAAGTGTTTTGCTAGAAGCACAATCAACTGGGTTACACATAGATTATCTCAGATCAGAAGAAAAACAAAAAATGAAATCCTGAATCATTAGGTTGCCCAGAGAAAAACGGTTTATTTTCATATCAAACATCTACACTCATGTTTTCCTCCTAATTATTTAAAACTTTTTAAAATTAGTAGTTTAGATTAGTTCTGCCATTCAGCTAACTTTCCATTTGATATCGGGCAGAGAGGAGACAGATTGACATCTACACATGGGTTGTTTGAGACTATAAGTTTATCCTAGTAAAAGTAATATAGCATGTTTTAGTAAAGGATGGACATCTGAACATAAGCTGGAGCAGAGCTCTTAACCACTGGCATATTTATAGGACCAGATATAACCTCTCAGGTTGCTCTCACAAATGATTCGTATGTATTCTTATGAAAATTGATGCACAGATATTCGTGCATATTTCTAAGAAATCCTGACCCAGGACGCTCTGATCACGTGACGTTGGCTCTGCAGGCATTCCCTGTAGACTATTACTTATTTTTAAAAATAACCCCTACACCAAGCATGAATACGGTATTTTTGAAACAATTTTAACAAAAAGGAAAAGAAAGAAACTTTATTCGTGAAGTCATTCCATCTTTAGTTTGCTGTCGAAATTTTCTTAATAAAAAGACAGACGGGACATTGACTCGTCCAGACGTCACCGCATGACGTTGTCAAGTTCAGGTGTCGTAATGAAATAAGCACCCCTATTGTTACAACATAGCCTACCCTTTACTTTTTAGTAAAATAAATAAAAACAGATTAGTTTGTGTCAGAGTAATGTTTAGATCATATAGCCTATATGTTAGAAGCCAGGGGTCATGTTATGGCATTTCACTCTGTCAGAATATGAATCCCTCCTATTTTTCACGTGGAGAGAGCTTTTCACGGCACTGATGATCGGTACTATATGTTTTTTGTTTTTTTTAATACGTGTACAACACGTGACTGTTGCCATTGAGATCCGTACCACAGTCATTCATCTGTCATCCTCCAACGTAAGTAGATATGCCTTTTTTATAGCCTATCTATCAAACAAATGAATTATAAAAATGCTTAACTGACAATTAAGAAAGTTAGTCAGTGTGCGGTAGGATAGCCTAGTTATTTTTTACTTATTTTTCACATAGAAACTTGTGGCTTTGCTAAAGTTAGATGGTTAAACAAAGCTAATGTTAGCAAAGAAGCAGAACATTTAAAGGGAGGGTGTCTTTAGATTCACGAATACGTGACTTTTCATTTATACAAGCAGTTATACAACCATATAGGAATATCCCATACTGTGAATAATGAATGTGTGTGTGTGTGTTTGGGGGGGGTAGTCCACTTGTTATATAGGCCTATTATAATAACCTTTTTTTCATTTTTTCTATTTACTTTTAAGAGATCATCCATCATCATCCGGTAGGTAATATTGCTGCCAAATGTATCTGTACATTATGCTCTAATTTGTCACCCTTAGATTTGACTGAATGGTTGATTGACTGATTTACTGATAGGCTTACAATATAAACCTAAAGAGTGACTGAACAACTTAAGATACTGAATATTCGAACTGTCTATAAATTGTTGTAGAAGGACTAGTTGAATGCTGATAATTATACAAATAAGGCTAATTTGATTTTTCTATTGTATGACCTGTATTGATCATAAAGCTAATATTTGTTTTTTGTTGTTGATTGTTTTTTCTTTGTTGCTGCTTTTTTGTCATTTCTCCCTTTCAGCTGGAATGCCAGGCTCAACACTGAAATCATGTGCATTTTGCAAGCAACAAATTTGTGTTGCCTGCAAAATATGCAAACTTTGTCGGGCCCAACAGCCTTTAAAGAAAAAATAGAACAGGCGAAAAGCAGGATTGACCAGCAATGGGGGGAAAAGCTAAAAGCAGGAGGGAACATCTGCAAGCTTGTGGATTCTGCCCATATTCTGGTAAGAACCCTCAACATTGTTGGAATGACAGAAGTTTTGGATTATTTGGCTTAATGGTCTTGCTATTCAGACAAAATGTCTATTCGCCAGACATAATTTTTTTACTTCTCTAAAGCTATTCATATGATTATAAAAAAAGAAAAATGAAAACAACGGAAAATCTGTAAATGTGATGAAATTTCCAACATGTTTAGGCCCAAATATTTGGCTTGTTTAAAGGCATGCTCAAAAGACACTATAGGAATTTAGGAAATTTCAGCCACTAACAACATTCGTCATTTTCATTTTCACTTCATTAATTTTGACAAGGAATCATATTTGTTTGCAGATTCAGAAGTTAAAGATGGCTGGTTTGAACCCAGTTTTAATGTTTGGCGACGAAAAGAACCACACAGTGTTCTGTGACTTTTTAAATGGCCTAGAAGTGGAGACAGAAAAAGAGAAGGACACTGTTAGGCTCATTAAAAAGCTTTATGAGAACCTTCTAAAAGGCTAGTCCACAGAATGTTTTACTTGTGTAATTGTTCAAATGTAATGTCTTTAGATTTAGCTTTTTTGCAGTCGGTGCAACCATCTAGAGCTTTTGATTTATAAAATCCTAGAAAAATATTTTTGGACTGATTAAATCTTTGCACTGATTAATTATTGGGATTCATTACTTGGAGACAAGGTGTGAGCAATGTGGCGTCAATCCATATCATGATCTATTAAGTTGCATCTTAGGCCACGTGCACACTAGCAGATAATGTTATACGGGGAGTAAGACGACTAAACGTTATCCACTCCACACGAGAATTTACGCCCCGTTTAAGGTCTGTTTAAAGTCCCATGATTGCGCAATCCAATGCCGCCCTGTGCATGTACTGGGCATGTGCGGGGGAAAAACAAACACAAAAAGAACACAGAAAAACAAACACAAAAAGAACACAGATTGATGCGTATAAACTAGCCTACATAATATAAAAAAGAAGCAATAAAGCACATAATATCTCCTTGTCCGAAGAGAACAATGGCTGCTCAGAAGAAGAGAGAGTTTTTGGTGTGGACCGACGACGAGGTCGACTTGTTATTAAAAGTGACACAAGACTACAAAAAGCTGCCATGACGCTGCAAAATGTGGACGCAGCATTTGATTCACGTCGCTGCTCTGATTTAGCCGGGGACTGGAGAAGTTGCCTACAGACGTGCTCATTTAGCCGTTGAGATAACAGTTAAATGGCTCTCTCACCCAGCTAATAATCATCCAGCCACAGACTACAAACAACGCCGCCTTAGTGTGGACGATAGGGGGGTGTGGACTAAATTGGTATACGTTTAAGGCATTATCTGGACTAGTGTGGACATGGCCTTAGGTTTTCTGCCGTGCTGATTAAATTTTCCTTTTTAAGTCACCTTCAGTTTATGGAAAAAACTACTAATAAGCCTTTAGTGTGGATATCCACAGACACAGGATCCTCCACGCCACGGGCTCTGCCTCCTAGGTCTGCAGGGTTTACTGCTGTTGTCAAACCAGATGTTTACTGTCAGGCAATCATCACCTCCACTCAGGCCCACCTGTGCTGCTCTGCAATCATTGGTCTCTGATCCATATATAAGAAGCCCTCACTCACCTCCAACCTGTTCAGTCCTCTGGTCCACCAGCCCTTAACTCCTTCGCAGTGGTCATCTCGCCTGCCGAAACAGCCAACCCTCAGTCCAGCTCTCTCCTGTTCCAGCCAGTCCTGCTCCTGTCAGACCTGACCTGCCTGGTCCTCAAGTCACATCCTTTGCTTCCTCCAGGTTCTTCCTCCAGGTTCTGCGGCTGAAAGCCTGTTTCTATTCAGTAAATCACAAGAACTGCTCTCAGTCTCTGCGTGGTTCTGACAGGATGACTGAACTTGCTTAAAACCTCTAGACTCTCAGAACTGAGGTCCACACGCTCCGTTCCATGGTGGAACAGCTTGTCTCCAAGGTGGATTCCCTCTCAGAAACGCATGTTCTTCTGGCGGGCCTGGTCCACAGCAGCTCTGCTCCTCGGTTCTGCATGCCATAGAAGTGGAACAGAGAGAATGGAAAACCTTATGGGCTACTAGCAGCACAGGACATGCTTTTTGAATGTCAGCCTACCACCTATGCCGCCACTGGCTCCAGGGTGGTCCTCCTGATGTCTCTGCTCACCAGCAAAGCTCAAGAATGGGTGGTGGCTCTTTATTATCAACAATCTCTCCTCTGCAATGACTATTCTCGCTTTGTTGCTGCGATGCGCAACACCTTTGTTCCTCCTTCCAGTGACATACAGGTTGGAGGTGAGTGAGGGCTTCATATATATGGATCAGAGACCAGTGGTTGCAGAGCAGCACAGGTGGGCCTGAGTGGAGGTGATGATTGCCTGACATTTACTTATAATCATAGAACCACACCTAGGTGATTAACACCATTGCTCAAGTTTTTGTAGTTCTCGATAACTTTATACTACCTGATCATTTCGAAGACAGCAATACAGTTTACATTGTCTATAAAACAGTAAAAACATATAAGTTGACAGCAATAACTAAGAGAAGGTGTTTGAAAAAAAGTCAAGGGTAACTGGAGGAAAGAGGCTGAAACATCCGTTCCGATGGACTCTGAAGGACAGATGGACCATACCCCTTTGGAAACTGAGGCCAGGGTGGAAAATGGAGGGGCTTCAATTCTCTTAATACCTTGTGGTAAGAAAGACTAGATGACAAGTAATTACTTATTTACTTTGACCTCCTTCAGAGGTTAAGATTAAATAAATTCTTTTCTATGTGGGATTCTACACTAGAGCCCGAAACTGCACCCCCCACCATGGTTTTTGAAACCACTCCACCTCCACGGTTGTGTCCCCCACCTGCTTCTTCATCTCCACTGTACCCCAAACCAGCACACACTGTTGCCTGCAGCTATTAAATTATGAGAACTATTTCCGGTTTAGAACTTTACATCCCTAGCATCTGTGCATTACATGCTAGTCTAGTCTCCTAGTACAGTGATTAAAAGTTCTCAAAAGAAAGCATTGTTCATTTTACCATTTGTTCTATTTAATCATTCAAGAGCAGAAACCTATGGTTACAGTGGGCCTCATTTATCAAACATAGTAACTGTTTCACTGCCACTTTATGTCTATTTAGGTTTTTACTTTTATCTAAGCTACATTACTGGAGAAAGAGAGAGAAACTGTGTTTTTTTTTTCAACTTTTCTGTAGCGGCTATTGAGAAATCGAAAATTTTTGGAAGACTTTTGAGTTTGACATTTTGCACCTTATTTAATGACAGACTATCATAAAAAAGGGGATCAGCACGCACATCCCTCCCAAAAATATTGGGCAGCCGAAAACATGAATATTGAAAGAAAAAAAGACTTGCACATTAACTGCAGCAATTAAGGCAGGACATTTTTAAATCGACTACAATTTGGAGTCCTGCGGTGTGCGAGCCGTCCCTTGTTTATTTAATATGACAGACTATCATGACATAGTGTAGGCATAATTTTTCCAGAACGTGAATGTTTATTGTTGTCCAAATCTTGAATTTTATGCATGTTTTTTGCGTGTTGCGATGAAGGTTTAGATGGGTGTAAAATTTACTCACCTCCTGACTTGGTGTATATTTTGTGCGTCCTGTACGCTCACATCCAGATTGATAAATGCCGAAAAGTGTACATTTTTTGCTTCCCAAACATTTACACCCTGATTTGGTGGTACGTAAGTTTGATAAATGAGACCCAATGAGTCTTGGGATCTGTTTCTTCTTACACAATGTCCCTTTATGTTAAGAGTAAAGAGGACATTCTAATTATTATAGCTCCTGATTTTGAGACTATTCTGGTTGACTTCATGATACTTACGTAATATAAAATGTGTATTCGTACATTATGTATCTTGACATCTTTAAAGGGACATTGTGGAAGAATTACTGCCATCTAACATTTAATTTGTGTATTGAATAACAACGAATAATGAAATCTTGCACGTCACCATTTCAAACAAGTGTTGCAACAACGGTAGCTGCCCTTTATCAAAAAGCCTCGACAACACTGATTAAATCATGTCATCCATTACTGCAGGGAAATTATTACTATTATCTAGATTATTGGCCTCAAAAGAACAATAACAACAACGAAACATGCAAGTTCACTATGGTGTTGTTGACTCTATCCATCA
This sequence comes from Apricaphanius iberus, assembly GCA_028564705.1. NCBI lineage: Eukaryota > Metazoa > Chordata > Actinopteri > Cyprinodontiformes > Aphaniidae > Apricaphanius > Apricaphanius iberus. The sequence goes on along the minus strand of JAPXFQ010000216.1, from coordinate 2,784,042 downwards.
GAGATGGAATTGTGTCTTCAACAAGTCGTCTCCATGCTGTGTATTTGTTCTGCTCAGCCACTTGTAGTTTCAAGATGGTAAACTGTCATGGCGCTTCCATACTGGCTGACCTATGTATAAACAAATCTAAAATTCTTCACTTAGGAGAAAGTGTCAGATTATTAGCGGAGGTAATAATACACCAAGGATAACACATTTATAAATGCAGACATTGATTGTGGCCTGTAAACAACAGGAAATGTTTAACAATGTCCCTTTAAATTTTTTTTAAAATAAAATGGATAAAATGTCTTTCTTCTCTTCATGATTGTTTATTCTCTTTTCTCTAATTGTACACTAGGACACAGAACCACAACCCAAACCATGGTCTCCGAAGCCTCTCCATTTCCTGGGCCGATTGGTAATATACACATGACCTTTTTTCACATTCAGGTTTTTACATTCAATGATAGTCTTTTCCACTGTCTAATTCATCAGTTTTTTTGTTGTTTTTTTGCCTACCTGTACAGCAGACTATGCAACTACAACCCCAAACATACCATCTGAGTCATTAGGCCCTACTGGCCTGTTTCCCCCACCTTGTACGTCTTCTCCATCATTGCCCCCGCCCCTCCTCAAATGGATTGTAGAGGTCCGACATCATGAATACCACATGCAAGCAACAACAAACCTTGTGGAACAGCACATGTTTACATGAACATATAAAGAGAGAATTCTTTCAGTTGATCAGCATCCTTGCTCAATAAGATCTTAACACTTGATATTTTCTTAACTCAGAAAATGTCTATTTATGCTCAAGAAGGATTATTAGGATAATTGTCTTACTTTTCCTCCAATTCCATAGGTGGCAGCAAACAAAGCAACACGGTGGCCCCCAAAGGTAATGTTTATTATCTTTATTCATTCTAAAAGAGTTAGTGTGCACATGAATGCATACATTAGGTGAAGCAGGTGCACGTGTGTTTACATACCCACCTAGGTATTAAGCATTTTTTTTTCATAATAGTAATTGGTTAAAGTAATAATACTCAGTCATTGAAAACTAATGCTCCTCTCTAACTCTTTTTCAGACTGTGAATTCCATAACAATATGGAAAGCTATCCCTACACCAAAGTTGTGTCACGGAGGAGTCGAAATGTAAGTTTCATTTACAATTGTTTTTAGTTGAATATACTGAATACTTTTGTTGACCATGAGTCAAAATTGTTTATACATAATGCTCTACTGTATATGCTACACAAATAAAGGAGATGTATGGTTTTACACATCTTCAGTAAAAACTATATATTCACAGACATAATCAATTGCCAAATTCAAAAACATTACTTTGATCAAATGCAGGCATGCTCTATACATAATTGTATTGCATCCAAGCATGAAAATGGATGATAGACACATACAATTTAAGTTCCTGTTATTACATTTGATGTTCTAAATAGGAAATTATAAATCTATGTGGTTATTTCTTTGAATTACTTCACCATTCCTTGCTTTTCAGGGGAAAAAAGAAGGTGAAAGTTAGGTGGTCGCCATGCCCAAAATGGTATGTATGCCATGACTTGCAGTGCAACATCCCAAATTCAACGTTGTAATTTAGATCTTAATTGCTGGTTGCTTTATCCACCCAGTCTAACCAAATGAAGGTAAAGCAAGTGTCTTCTTTCCTCTCGCCACATGAAATGAGACTCGTGGGTGTCCGCAAATGACCTGAATCAAATGTAAATTTAATGGTCTGCTGTTGCCATTTTTGCACGTATGTGTTCTTGTGCTTGTTCTGTAATGTGTTAACTTGTTGATTAAACTGTTATTAAAAAGTATTTGGCTTATATGACTTTGACCATTTAAAAAAATATGACAGCCACCTTTTGAAATTGTTATAATGTAACAGTGAAACGTTTACTGCTGCCATGGATCACTGATTTCATCTTGAGGAGTGGCATACTTAATTCCAACAGTTCAAATGTCATATTTTCCAACAGATAACTTAGTTCCTTTTGCTCGAGCCATATGAGCATATTTGCTGTAGTTGATGAACTTGATTAGTCAGTTCACCGTCAGTTGTAAGGAGAGACAATTTACTATACTGTGGCATTATTTGTGGTTCACTGATGAATGCTACATTACCTAGTCATCCACTATCCCCACTGTGATGCTAGGGAAGGTAAGGGAAATACCAGGGTTCTTACACTAAAAGGGGTGGCCTCATAGCACATGATGGCCAATGGCATCATTACTTAGTTTGGACCAGAAGGAACCAGAACCTTTGCAGATGAAAGAAGAGCAACAATAGCCAGAACATTCCAGGATAAAAGAGGACCCATTGCAGCTCTCTATTAATGAACAAAAAGACCAGGTTGTATTGAAGTGGGAGACTGAAGATACTTGGGTGCCTAGGTTTCTAGATAAGTTATACAAATGTTTCGCTTTTTCCAATGCATTGTAAGAACGCATTGTGGTCTAATCTCAGTTGTACCAAATAGGTGAACAATTTGTAAGCGGTCATCTTGGAATCTGATAATGAATTCCAATGTTGAGCAAAGATTAACAAGGAAAATGCTTGATATATTCCATCCATCCATCCATTTTCTTTACCGCTTAATCCTTAATGGGTCACGGGGGTGCTGGTGCCTATCTCCAGCTGTCAACGGGCGAGAGGCGGGGTACACCCTGGACAGGTCGCCAGTCCATCACAGGGCAGGACAAACAAACATGCACACACTCACACCTAAGGACAATTTGGTGACATCAATTAACCTGACATTCATGTTTTTGGACTGTGGTAGGAAGCCGGAGTACCCGGAGGGAACCCACGCATGCACAGGGAGAAAATGCAAACTCCATGCAGAAAGGCCCTGGGCCGGGATATGAACCCACAACCTTCTTGCTGCAAGGCAACAGTGCTAACCACTGCACCACCGTGCAGCCCTGCTTGATATATTCTCATCATTAATGTTGGTGTCAGTTAATGAATCAGTTTGTCATTATTGACTGAATAAACATTGTTTGAATGCATAAAAAACATTCTGTTGCAATTTTACTCATATCTCTGCATGAGGGATCTACATTGTGAATGTGCTAGTGTGTACCATACACAAGATTACATGTATTATTTATTCTTTTTAAAGGCTGGGCACAAATTATCATAAACCCGTTCAAAAGAAAGTCGAAGGGGAAACAGAATATTTGTATGACGCATGTGGGAGGGAACCCCCCCCCCCCAAGGTCTATAGTCATAACCAGGGACACAGCATGTATCAGATACAATGACGTCTCACTTACCTTCTTTTATCCTATTCCTATTGGCTGGTTTTAGTGCTCAATCGCACATGTCATAGGGAAGCTATAATTGAGGGAACGTTTGGCTAAAATATCTTAAATAAACTTACATATTTATTTTTTCTCACCATGTATCGTTTTGTTAGTGAGTCAGTTATGGTTCGGCTGTATAATATGTTTGAAATATTAAGTTGGCATAGTTTTTAACAACCCTAGCTATGGCCGGAAAAACCGGACAAAAGTACCAGCCTTCACCTACTTTATTTAATAAAAAGATTATACATTGAAAGTGAACCACATATTTACATTTTATTAATAGATATAATCTAGAGGGACTGCAACAACTACTTCGGCATTATTAGGTTTTTTATAAATCCAATGGATATATAATTTTGTAAACCTACAACTCCACCTCCTTTGAAAGCCAGATAAACTACAATCATGGCGCTGATCCGTTTTAAGCTGCATGGCGCGGCCATATTAATTGTAGTTTTTACAAACATTATTATTTTGTACCGAATTTGAATGTGAAATTATTGAATTATCAAAATACCAGGGGGATTAGAGGGATGCTGAACACAAATGTAGATTCAGATCTTAAAAATCCAATTGCAAATGGGTAAAAATGTGTTTTATCCATATTTGACAGTGCTCCCGGTTGGTGGCTTTAACATATAGGTTATCACATGAGAGCTCAGGTCAAGAGCTCTCTATAACAGTTGGTCCCATGTCTTTATACCCTTTTGTTGTTGATTTTATAAGTCT